>OZ038477.1:113029810-113122310 GCA_964036315.1 Acanthosepion esculentum | reverse complement strand
CCAAAAGCCTCTCAAAGTAGAGTGTTTCTGAATGAGGTTGTTGTATGTAACGTAAGAGGAGGAGGAGAAGAAGAATGAGGAGGAGGGTGAGAAATGCATATAATGATCTTATGTAGGCTGAGCTTAGACTAGAAGCGCTTAAGATTGTATCGATCGAGGAAGCATCCTCTCGGTAGCCGGTTCCACAAACTGGGAGTTCTTGAGAAGAAGCTGCTCGACTAGAACTTCCTTCTTACCAATAAAGTCACGAAGGGAAAATGAATGGTTCGTCCCAGCGTGCATGGCACGCTGTAAAAGAACTAAAGAATTTAACTCATCAGGAAGATTTTCATGGAAATAACGATAGAATATCGACGGGTTTCCGACGTTTCCTTTATAGGAAAAGAAACTGAGAAATAATGCACCGCTCACACATATGGAGATTTTCTAAGCATAACTTAGCTGTGGCACAAGGTCGAAAGTATGGTGCACCCAGTGAGGATCAAACTCATTACTCAGTCGTAATTGATTTAGCAAGTCTAGCAATTAATGAATGAGTAGTGAGTTCGATCCTCACTACTTCGATCCCCCATACTTTCGGCCTTGTGCCACATCTAAGCTACGCTTGGAAAATCATACGAGCTGGGTTCTGTCACTCAGCTCTTAGCTGTTGTCGAACTCTCTGCCTTCGGGCAGAGAGGAACCCGGCCGAGGCTATGCCGAAGGGCAGAGTCTCGTCCGGGGAGATCGACAGACCCGAACCCGTTTATGCGGGGTTTATGGGGGAAATTTTTGATCGAGCCTACGGGATCGAATTGCCCCGCATTAAATTCGGCCTTGTGCCACATCCTACCCGGTGGGGAGGTTGGTAAATATTATTAGTTCACGTCAAAGTACTCTTAGGTGATTTTCTAACCTTAGCTTAGATGTAGCACCAGTATAGGGCATCGAGTGAGAATTGAACTCACTATCCAGTCGTAATTGTTTTAGTAAGACATACGTACTAAACATAATACCACGTCGAGGTACTCAAACCGCTCACACATATGAAATTAACTTTCAACCAATTCTTAAGAATACAAATCTGTATTAATTCTGTAGTTCACATTCTGTGTCCCCTGTCAATACGCTGAGTGCTATATACGGTTAATTTCTAACCGTACTTTATATGTGGCACAAAGCAGAAAGTATTGGAGACGCAGTGAGGGTCGAACTCACAACTCAGAGGTAATTATTCTAGCTAACTAACCATTACATCACGTCTAGGTGTTCAACTTCAAGTGCTATACGAAACGAAATACTGGATGCCACGATGTGGAGTGCGTTCGATCTTCACTGAAAACTTCAGACATCTGGCCTTGTGCCCTGTTATGCTCTACTTAATAACTCCAAGTACCAAGTAGTGTGTTCGATTCTTACTGAGAAATCCTCACTTTTGACCTTGTGCCATACGAAGATCAAACTTTAAAAATAAATAAAAGGTAGGGTTTTACTGGTAAAACGTCACTGTTTTAGTAAATTCAATTCTCATTTGTTTCTCTACCATTGTGACATGGTGTTGTAAGCTTATATTTAGTATGTATCAATGGTGTTGTGGTTAATAAGAATGATTCAGTAACGATTATTACTATAGTGAATACGATCCTCACTGTGAGTCTTACCCTTTTAGAACCTTTTTCTACAATTGTTTGATTTGGTTTTTACGGTTTATCAACCTTCTGCAGGTTATTTAATAACAGAAAATAGTTTTAAATTGTAAGAGGATTTGGAGATAATAATGGGGAAAGAAAAGGTGGATTCAACCTTTGTCCAAAAGTTGTTTTACGTAAGTAAACGTCTTGACGGGAATTGAAACTCGGCTATATGATTTCCCGAGCCGAGACGTTATCTATAACGCCACCCGCACATTCAAGATAACTGTACCTAGTATTCCTAAAAGATCACTCGTCTAGGTACTAACTAGGCACGACGTTTGGACGTGATATGGCCGTAAGCCTTGAAAACCGTATATATATATATATATATATATATATATATATATATATATATATATATATATATATATATATATATATATATATATATATATATATGTCTTGAAAACCGTATACATACGATATATATATATATAAACCGTGTACATTTCCTTATATATATATATATATATATATATATATATATATATATATATATATATACATATATATACACATACATATATATATATGTATATTAATTTAACAGATCTTGTCAACCAACTTAACAAAGTTGAGCGTATAAAAGACTTTACCTTTGAAACTGAAATCAGTAAACGCAGTCATTTAGTCAAATATATCTTGCTTGTAAGTTGACTTGTCACTTTTCGAAATGTATTGTGATTTGTTCACATGTCAATCAGCACATCACAAAAAAACTATATATATATATATATATATATATATATATATATATATATATATATATATATATATATATATATTTCCCGCCAAGCAATGCAGGTAAAGCCACTAAGACGCAAGTTCGGGAGAAGAAACAATTTGCATAGAACTTACGGTTATATCTAGCTATTTCAACTGTAAAATGATGAGTCTTTGCCGCTAATCTAGTACTGCGCTTAAGTTCATAAAGTGTAGGTACCATAGCGGAAAGTTCTTCAGAACGTTCATCAGAACAATTACCAATAAAATATTTATAGAAAAGAAACAAGGAAGCTACGTTTGAGTGGTGGGAAAGTAACTGAAGCCGAGATGAAAGGTCAGGCCCAGCAACATTGCAGATTCTTTTTTTGTATTTCATAGCGAGTTCTACGGCAATAAAATATCCATAGAAACCCCACCTATCACATATTTCATTGACACATATTCGAACTTTACAACTTTAGCAAAATATTGCAATAATAATTATTTATGAATTCAGGAGGTGCAAATGAAAAGCATCTGAAATTTACAACTTTTCATTTCACTAAAGTAGACGTTAAGCACTTATTATTTAGTTGTTATTTATTTATTTTTATAACTGAAACCAAGTAGCATTTATGATATGTCTTTTCCGTTTTTTGACGCGGTCAAGACGGAATAGTCCATTATTTATGGTGTATTGGTAGGGCGTAAGAGTCATGCGAACTAACTAAAGAAAGGGAGGGATAAACAGAATTATTATATGATAATAATAAAAGTACAAAAGACTTATCTTTCGACTTCAAGTTTCACAGATACACCGATCGTTAAGATTGGATAATTAGAGTTATCTTACCCACATAAGCGATGCCGGAAGATAATCTTTTTTTAACTTTTATCTCTCTCTCTCTCTCTCTCTATCTATCTATCTATCTATCTATTTATGCATTTTTGTGTGTGTGAAAAAGAATAACGAAAGCCTGAATCAAAAAAACTCTGCAAACAAATGAGTAAGCAACACAGAAAACAAAAAAGTATAATTAGAGAATCAAAAACTGCCAGAATAAAATCTAAAAGGAAAAAAGTTTAATAGTAAAAGACAAGAAAAAAAACCCCCGAAGAAACCAAGTAAAACCGAATAAATAAACGAATAAGTAAAAAATGGGTGAATTAAAAAGCAAAAAAGCAATAAAAAATGGCCGGAAATAAGAGCGACAAAATGAATGATGAGAGGGAGAAGAAGAGAGAGGGAGAGAGAAAGAGAGAGCGAGAGAGAGAGAAAGAATGGTAAGAAAGAGAGTGAGAGAGAGAGAGAGGAAGAGAGAGAGAGAGAGAAAAGAGAGGAAAGTGATAAATAGAGAACGGAATCCGGATATAGAAGAAAAGGAAAAAGTGAATTTAGAAGGAGGGGAATTAATTGGAAATTAGTTGAGTAAGCAGCGGTGTAAGAGATTGCATTCATAAAAGAAATTAGCCGAGTTGTTTTTGTCATTAAAGAAGGCAATTATAGTGAAGAGCACAACCGAGTTGATCTGGAAGTGTCCGAAAAAGAGAATTCTTGAGGGGGAGGAGAAGCTCAAAGTTTAAGAAAAGAAGTGGGAGTAGGAAAAGACAAAGAAGAAAATAGACAGAAGTTGGGTTGCGGGTGGTAGAGACAATGGCAAGAATAAAGTCATTTGAGAAGCCAAATATTTTTGACAATGAGAAAATGTAAAACAACCGATAGTTATTTTCTAAGACACCAATTAGTTTATTTATCATCGTTGTTCACACACACACACACACACACACACACACACACACACACACACACACACACACACACACACACATATATATATATATATATATATATATATATATATGTTTAATCATTTCACTCAAAGCGAGGCAATAAAGGCACTAAGACGCAAGGTGTTAGTGAGTGTGAGAGAATATCAGAAAAAAATTATTAAGGCGAGAGAACGATAAAAGAACAAGAATGTATGTAAATTCTTGGTGATCAAAGTTTGTTAGAAAACAAGACGCTGGAAAAGAGTGGCAAAGAGTTCTATAAGCGAGAAGTGCCACAAAATAAATTGTTAGCTCGGAATTGATTAAATTTTAAATGTAAAATGATGATACCTTGTCACTAATCCAGTCGTCCGTCAGTTTTGTTCCATGCGTGATACACGCTTAGGCGGTCATGTATTTTTCGATACATAACTGGCGAAGCAGATTTTGCCATCCAAGGTTATGTCCTGCTATTTAGCAATAGCTGGGGGGAGAAGAAGAGGATTCATATCATTCCCAGGGGTATTAGCATGTAAGTAATGGATCCAACTGGAATTCGAACTCGGCTCTCCGATTTGTCAATCCGAGCCGCTATCCATTAATCCATGGTGCCTAGTACTGCGCTTAAATTCATAAAGTGTAGGTACCATTCATCGGAACAATTACCAATGAAAAGGCACAGGGAAGCTACGCTATGAAAGGCCAGTACCAATACCAGTGAAAATTTTTTTGTATTTTATCAAGAGTCTCTAAATACACAGAAGAAGCATCAGGCCAGATGTGGCGAAAATATTCAATGCATTACTACTATATATATTATTAGAAATCTTTTCCGAATACAGCCGTCTTCCAGGGCCGTTAACTAAACTCTGTTTATACTACACTTATGCAATAACTTAGAGTTTCTTGGAGAGAGTACATAATCTGGCGTGGTCATTTTTCCAAACAACGGCAATACGCCGAAAACTACAGTGGCCTAAGTGTGAGCATAACCATTGACAGTTTTCGAACAGTTTCTATTAGACTCGGGTTTGCTAGCCACATTGCACATCAGAAAGTCGCTGATGACCCGATCATGTAGCAAATACTCTAAGTTATATGGTGCCAGTAGAAGACGCAGAGTAACCTGACAAAACGTTTGAGAATATTAATTCAGAAAATGCCTGTCCGTTCCGAAAGAGAAACTTCTAATGTTTCACTCAAAATCTTGGGTCAACCCGTGGTTTAGTTTTTACACAATTTCCAAAGTTGCCTAAATCAGGAAGATACATTCATGAACAATCGCCCTTGGTAAGATTCGAAGACGGGGCCCATGATGAGAAAGCGAGCACGAACGTTCTAAGCATTCCGTCACACGCCTATTGTCCTGTACGCAAACTAAATCCTCTTTTCTATCCATGAAAGAGTTCAAAGGTGTTTACGCGGCTTTTTGGATGATAAATCATTTTCAACGCTACATTCCCTGCTACACTTAAGAAACTTCACAAGCCTATCGCTATTATTTCGCTATTTCTATATTCAATATATTCACACGGGTTATATTCCTTAGTTCCACCAGTTCAGACCATTACAGCTTGGACCCATCATGCCACCTACACAGTGTTGAATCATCCTCATTCCCTTCATATTCCATTGTTAAGGAGGATGTTCTACCCAGAATTTTTTTTCGGAGAACCACTACTTTGTGGAACTTCCAAAAGCAAGTTTTCCTAATCATTAAGCAAGGTCGATCCTGGTCAGCATCTAGATGGGTGACCGCTTGAGAATACCAAGTGATGTAAATTTGGATGTGCGGGTGGTATAATTTTAAGCTCTTTAATTGTCATCACGTTGAAACACAGGTTACCGTACGATCACTGAAAGTTAAGCAATGTCGAGTTTGGTCATTATTTAGATGGGTGACCACTTGGGAAAAACAGATGTTCCAATTCTATTTGTGTTCTTTATGTTCATTTACGCGCAAATACCCCTGGGAAAGGTATGAATCTACCTCTTCTGCCCACAGCTATGGGTTAATTAGTAAAACTTGTATCACTAAATCATTATTATCTAAAAGAAAGTATTACCATCTAAAAATATTTTCTGGCTTTAAATAATCTGCAAAGGGTTGATAAGCCGTAAAAACGAATCAATCAATCAATCAAATCACCAATTGTCGGCTCAACCGTTATCTAACCTAAATATTCTCTTAATCTGCATAAACTTCCTCCGCTTACCTCAATAAAATACCCTCATTCAGTAACTTTCTACACTGAGTGAATCTTGGGCCTTGTATTGGTGAACATTTAGTAAGAAAATGTACATGTTTACATCTATACACTATTTTTTTCTTTTTGTGTTTAATGTGAATAGATATTTTGAACATTTCAAAAGGTCAAATCGTTTAATCTAAATTCTGAACAAGCCAAGCAGTATCATCTCGGCGGTATTCAACCAACAGACTACAACAAACAACAAAATGAACTTTGGTTTCCTTTCACTGATCGAGAAAGTGTCGCATGAAAGAATGAATAGAAAAATAATAATGTTGATATACTTGTCACGACTAAAGGTGCGGGCGACCAAACATGAACTTTTACAGTCTGCAAAATTGGGTTTGGCATATTTGAATGTTTTGGAAATGATGCCCAGATTAGTTTACGATTAGACTCCTGCGAGTATGAACGGATTTTGTTAAAAATTGGCAGACATAATATCTGTAATTTATTCAATCAGACATGCCAAAAGGAGAATTTGCTGCCTAAATACGCATGCACACACACACACACACACGCACACACACACACACACACACACACACACACACACACACACACACACACACACACATATATATATATATATGAGATGAAATGGATTAAATCTGACAAATATTTGAATATATTTTCTGTTTATAAGTTATTTTTATGGATACAACTTGTTTGAGGTGCTCTGTTTTTAATTAACTAGTATTAATTGCATTTACCGGTCTGAATGTCCGAGAAATTTCGAAGAAAATATGAGTTCTCCGACAAGAATCAAACCTGCATCCCATACGGAAACGTGCTGTGAACATTTCAGGCGCGAGAAAATTCCGGTAAGCAAAGTCAAAATTACTGCTTATAAACACACATCTTCGACGATCTTTCTTGATCTGCTCTGAAACGTAATCCAACGTAAACAATGACAACATATTAGATGAAATGGATTAATACGACAAATATTTTAATAAACGTACAAACAGAAAATATATTAAAATCTAATTAATACTGTTTAATTAAAAACAGAGCATTTACTCAAATAAGTTGTATACACAGAATATATATATATATATATATATATATATATATATATATATATATATATATATATATATATATATATATATCAGACCTTTTAAGGATAGATATTACAATCACTTGTACTCCTTTACAAATACGGCCAAACAAAATATGACATCACTTTCGAAATATTTTTGGAAACTCAAGGAAGAAGGAAAAACACCTGAGGTTAAATGGAAAATCCTAAGACAAGCCAGAACCTGCAATTCGCTGAGCGAACCTTGTTTCTTATGTTTACAGAAGAAAATATGTATCATTGAACTCTTGAATAATACCCAATTATTAAACCAAAGATATGAGACTACCGTTTTCTTTAGACATACTAAGGATCTAACACTACAATCTTGCTAAATTCTCAATTTCATAACTATAAACTTTTTATAATTATATATCTCCTCCTTTGATGTAATCCCTATCCTCTTATGTACCTCTCCACTAATATATTTATGATCCTTAAAAATTTTTTCCATATATATTACAGGTAATAATTTCATTTAAATCGTTTTACATCCATATATATTCTACGATCCAGGAATATTCCAAAACGTTGATTATAAAAGGTTATATTAGCATCCCTTATTTTTCTTAGAGATCACCACTCCTAAATTTTAATCCCCAAAACACGTTCTTTGATTACAAAATAAATAGTGATAACCCCAACATAAATAAATGTAATTCAACTTTAGAAATCTTATAGAAAAACCAAAAAATAACATTCCCAATTACTACTAAAGCTAACTCTACAATTTTTACCTACTCAAATGTAATATTATCCCCTATCTCTATCTTCCCTCCCCTACCTCTCAATCTTAGGACGCTTGTGAGATGATGTGCCTAAACTCTTAACCGATGTTTATCAGCGAAAAAATTTCCACAGATCACTCAACATTAAACACCCGGTCCATCCATCACCAAACTGCTATCAACAACCACTATTGTTTCACTCAGATACTTATATATATTTTTGTATGTATATTTTTCTTCTCAAACAAATGGAAAAAAGGAAGTGACGTTTCACATCCGGCTTGCCTACAAGCAGGATTGTTCATAACCATTTTCGACCCTCACCCGTCGATGTGCAGTTGAAATGCACTGAAATCAAGTTGCATCTTTGTAGTGAGTAAAATGGTTTTGTCTATATGATAAAATTATAATAAATAAATAATTATCGCTCTACTATCTGTATCGAGCTTTTTTTTGAATTAACGCTGCGAACGTTGGAATTTATATATTACTTTCGTTCTCATCGCATCGGATATATATATATATATATATATATATATATATATATATATATATATATATATATATATATATATTATTTATTATGCAGTGTTACATTAGAACATGCACATACCCACTACAAAACTGTAATCTTGTTTCAACGTTAAATTCTTTCATCATGTGGGAAATCACGATGCTACTAAAATATTTTATTCCGAAATGCAGTTCTATTGGTTTGCTTTTGTATTGGGCCTTGTTTTAAAATAATGTTTTTTACTATTCGTTGTTTTACACACACACACACACACACACACACACACACACACACACACAACCAACACATACACACACACACACACACACACAACGCCCTTTTTTCGAGCTGAGGTGGATAGGACAATAAATTTTCTGAATTTAATATTTGTCAAATGATTTGTAGAAGTTGGTGATAGGATTGAGTGTTGTATTGGACATGGCGTGGAGTATTATGAACATGTTAAATAGTTTTGTTAATCATTACAAATCTCGTTGTTTTGATGCCAATATAGTTACGAATTCACTTAAACTAATTTATTTTTGTTCATTAAAAGTTACATTCATTCATATATATATATATATATATATATATATATATATATATATATATATATATTTTAGAATTGGACATAGTCCGACAATTTATTTAAAGACATTTATAAATATTATGTTTAACGTTCTTTTTATAGATACAAGTATTTAAGCAAATGATCTGTTTTATGAAGATTTCTCGGACATTCAGGCCGGTAAATGTTATTTAATACTGTTTATTATAAAACAGAGCATTTGCTTAAATACTTGTATCTATAAAAAGAACGTTAAACATAATATATATAAATGTATTTAAATAAATTGTCGGACTATGTCCAATTCTAAAATATATGACGTCATTTGTTTACATTTGATACGCTAGAGCAGATATGAATAGAAGAGATTCATGGAAGATTTAAGTTTAAAGATAGTAAAATCGACCTTGCTAACCAGACGCTGCTCTGTGGCCGAAAGGTTAAGGCACATCACGCGAAATGATGGTTCCGTATAGGATACAGGTTCGATTCCTGTCGGAAAGCGAAAATTTTCTATGAAAATTTCTCGGACATTCAGGCCAGTAAATGTTATTTAATACTGTTTATTATAAAACAGAGCATTTGCTTAAATACTTGTATCTATAAAAAGAACGTTAATCATAATATATATAAATGTCTTTATATATATATATAGAGAGAGAGAGAGAGAGAGAAAGTTAGTATGTCTATGAATCTGACAAAATGATAGGAAATAAGAAATAGCAAACATACCATTAATCTGTGTCTCTTTTGCTTTTTATGCTTTTTTATCATTTCTATCTTGATCTCTGACAAACCTTTAATAAAGTGAAACATGTTAAATTAAGACCTGTTTCCTACTTATATAAAAGGTAGACTATATTTATGGCCAAAAGTGTTCAATATCAGAGAGCATTTATAGATATAAAAAGTGGATAATGAGGTCAGCACGGTATTGACAGACTGTTTCCTGCTTGAACACAATCTTCAAGCATCAAACAGACGGTCACCACTCAGTGTTGACCTGAGTGGGTACTATTGCCAATAAATATAGCATATATATATATATATATATATATATATATATATATATATAAATATAGCATATATAACAGTAAAATTATCAAGCAAACGTCATACCAACTGTTCCAACGGGCATCGTTAACGAAGAGGTAGCAAATCAGACTCAATATAGCGCCGCTCGCTCACAATATCCGTGGTGGAACTCAACTGAAATTCTCTGTTACCATAGGACTGTGCCTCCGGGAGCCACGACTACTATCACCAAGCCCCTCAAACTGAAGCATTAGAAGCCGGATCAAGCAATGATATAGACATGATAGAAATTGTTAGGAGGATTTGATAATTATAATTAAGTAATTTATTGAGTCTGAAAGAAACCCCAACAGAATGCTGATTTGCTACCTCTTTGTCACCGAGGCCCGTTGGAACAGTTGGTATGACGTTTGCTTGATAACTTAACTGTCAGGGTTTCAATTCTCGGTAGTGGAAGCGCACTGCTGATGAGTCCCAAATATAGGACGAAACGGCCATCCAGAGCTTTTTGCATTCTGTTGAGGTTAGTTTGTTATTTGTAGTTATAGCATTTTGTCGTAATAGCATATATATATATATATATATATATATATATATATATATATATATATATATATATATATATATATATATATATATAGTGTACTGGGGTAGCAGATCAGTATTCAAACATGTATTGTTAAACATAACAGACAACGAATGTCTCTTATGTTTGATCATGAACTATTCTAAGCTTCGTATAGTGGCTTTAGTTTCGGTGGAAAATGACGACAAAAACTGTCCAACATCTGAGATCGAGGGACAGAATAATAAAAATATCCAAATGTTGGACAGTTTTTTCTCTCGAAACTAAAGCCACTATACGAAGCATAGTAGATATTCGTTGTCTGTTATATTTAACAATATATGTTGGATTATATATCTATATCTATCTATCTATCTATTTATCGATATATATATATATATATATATATATATATATATATATATATATATATATATATATATATTATAAGTCATTACATTCGAACACTTAAGTTAAAATTACAAAAAGTACATATTTGTTTCGATGCCCTATTCATTATCAGATGATAATCAAAGATGGTTATAAACGACAATATAATTCATACAAATATTCAAAAATCAAAAATTTTGTTACTTCTTAAAGTGTCTTTTATTTATATACTATGTTTCATTTTGTTTAAAATATGGGACTTTCTCAAAACGCCATATGGCCCACAACCTGCTACATTATATCTTTAAAAGAATTTCTATCTAGTCGCTATCATTTCCGGTTAAATTTTGAATTCTTTCTCTATTACACCCCTGTCAACGTTAACGTTTTTTTGTTGGCTAAATTATCATCAACAACTTCTTCAGTTTTCCCTTATCCTTTCCTTTCTTTTCTTTTTCTTTGCAATTGCAATTTTTGATATATTACTTCTCTTCTTCTTTACCTATCTTTTCTTTTTCTTTGGAGTAATTGAGCTCTCTGGATTTAGCAGATGTGAGAATGTGTTGAAAAACACATCCCTACCCATCCCTAGACATAACCCCGCTTTCGAATGTAACTGTTGACTGATACAATGAAAATTAAACAATTGAACACCCTGCCACCCCCTGTCTAGATGAATGGATTTCTGGGTATCCATGGGAACCCTCAATTATGAATCTTTGCCGTGCCTTAAAACCGTAGATAAAAAAATAAGTTACTCCAAAATTCGCTTGACGAGGAAATGGAACTAATGTCTTTGATTTGGTAAAAAAAAAAAGAATTGAATTCAAAGGCTTTGGCTTCCATTTTCGAAACATGGTTATCACTGTGTAGCGATAAAACAATATTTTAAATCAATTAATATAAAATATATATATATGTATATATATATATATATATATATATATATATATATATATATATATGTGTATGAATGTATGTAAGTACTTATGTATGTATGTAAGGTAACATAGAAATACAAAAGCACACAAAAATAACGTCAGACATTTTATCGATACGTAGTAAAATATTAAAAAAATGCCGTTAGAAACAAAAAAAGAATTCTGATCGCTAAATATTATCTAATCTATATGACAGTATGTGGAACAATCTCTTCTCAGATGAGAACTTTCAGGTAATAGAGATGGGTCAGTGGTGCATTGTGAGTAGTCCATTTATCGGTTATTTTGGCGGGAGGGGTTTGTTTGTTTATTTATTTAATAAAAGTTTCCATTACCCCTCCAGACCAAAGCAAACTATTAAGTAAACGATCCTACTCTTAATACTATTTTTACTAAGTTGCTAACACATTGAAAACTGAAAAGTATAAATAAATATATAAAATAAAAAAACAAGCAAAATAAATTAATTCAAATAAATAAATAAATAGTCGAGAAAAAAACCAACACATGTGGCCTGATGATTGCGTCTAACATGAAACAGTCTGTCCCCTCTGAGTGTTGATTTGAATGTTCACTTATGTATATATATATATATATAACATATATTTCTGTATTTGTATGTGTCTGCATGTTTGTGTGCAAATGTATATATATATATATATATATATATATATATATATATATATATATATATATATATACATACATACATATATATATATATATATATATATATATATATATATGTATAGTTTTCGACTAATATATATTTTTAATGATTTTGTATTATATATATTTACTTACAATATCTTGAACACAACATTGAGGTGCTTAAATTCTCAGACCCACCCAAAAGAGCTAAAAAGAACAGGAAATTGTAGAGAACCATGATCGCCAAAGCCACTGAAGAATCACAGCACATAAAAGAATAAGAATTATAAATGTTTCTGATAAAATAGACATTATAAGTTAAATTCTCCGTAAATCATATAAATATATTTCGAAGATTAATTATGAATAGCATGAGACAGATAAAGACAGATGAGACACTAAAATGTATATACACATCGTGGATGACCTGAAAGTTTGGTCTTCTCTTCTATACATGTGAATACATTTTCACTCATTCTGTACCTGAGGCAGGAAATCAAGAAATGCATTCACTTCCGGGATCAGAAACATTCGTTTGTTTTTATTAATGCTTTTTGTTTTCGCGAAATATTTTCCTTTCCCACAGATTCCGTTGTTTTTTTGTTACAGTTCTTTCAGGGATTTTTCTTTTTTTCTGTTTCTTTTTTTCTAATATGGAGCCAATGGGCTGCATGGAGCCCTCGTGAATAACAGGTGAATAGCTTCTGCGAAACTTTATTCATCTGTATGCAAAAAGAAACACGCACTCGCACATAATAATAATAATAATAATAATAATAATAATAATAATAATAATAATAATAATAATAATAAAAAAAAATTACCCCTTGGCGGTCAAGGTTAAAACGTAAATCTCTAACAATTTCAACGAAATTTCATACCGGATCGGTCGTCACCCGGGTCAACAAGGGCCGCGTCCCTTAGAGAGGAACCAGTCTGAGGACGAAAAATCTGTTACTGGAACAAACTCCTCCACGAACGAAGAGACACTAGGTCACCAAAACCGGATTATTGCCAACATTGGACCAAGTGACTCAATACCAAATCGACTAATAAAAAGAAAACGAACTAAATGGACCCGCGAAGAGTATCGACAAGTCATGACATCTTTCTTCACTGCTCTGGAAACCCCAGCAAAGAACACCACCAATCAAACATACCAAATATGGAGATGTATGGTGGGAAATGATATAAGACCTAACCTCAATCCAAACATGCTTTCTAATGTCCGTAGGGACATTATGCGAAACAACAGACTGTCAAAGACAGAAATAGATAGGATAAAATTATATATAAGACAAAATACTATGATCCATCACCCAAAATGTAATGAGATGAATGTAGATATAAGTAGTGTGACAGAGGATGAGGTAAAAACTAAAACAAATGAAATACGAAATAACCTACCAGGAAATAAAATCAAAGACTCTATCTTAAACACAACCTGCAGTTCTCAAGACAATGTTTCTGAAGGTGACTCCAGGTACATTATTATTATGTTAGAATTCCTTGAAAACCACAAAGCGGAAATCACCGAAGCGAAAAACCACGTAATCCAAGTACTCAGCAAAGTAACTTTCATACAGTTGTCAGAAAGAGACCAGCTACCCAAAATCCATATGACGAATTCCAACAAGCATATTGTGAAAATATACAACGCTGCTCTGGAAACACTGTTAACAGATAAACCACCGGGAAATATCACAGAAGTTAACAACGTAATATACGCAACAGCTTTAGTAGCGACTCTGAAGCTTGGGATCAAGACAATAAATAAAGTTAACAGACGTAGAGAACCAGCTTGGAAAGCAAAATTGTTACGAGAAATAAAACAAATCAGATGTGAGCTTTCTATATTAGATGAGCTCACCAGAAACCCTAATATTTCCACGCGCAAGTGCAAAAAGATCAAGAGGAAACTCAAAATTAAATCACTACTTGACA
This sequence comes from Acanthosepion esculentum, assembly GCA_964036315.1. Classification (NCBI taxonomy): domain Eukaryota; kingdom Metazoa; phylum Mollusca; class Cephalopoda; order Sepiida; family Sepiidae; genus Acanthosepion; species Acanthosepion esculentum. The sequence continues at coordinate 113,107,490 of OZ038477.1, read as the reverse complement.
TTCCACCAACCACGGAAATGTTGAAGCAGAAACTGTTGAAGCAGCTAAAAGCACAGAGAACAAGGCGATACGAAAAACGTTGTAGGTTCTATCGCCAAAATAAAATATTCCAAACAGACCTTAAGAAATTTTACAGGGAAATTGGAAAAAAACCTATACATGTCGAAAGGCCACCATCGATTGATACTGTACAGACATTTTGGGAAAATATTTGGAGCAGCCCGAAGGAATATAACCCAAAAACTGAATGGATCCGGCGTGAAGAAGAACGAATGTTGGATACACCTCTGCAATAATGGGAAAATATATCCACAGATGATGTTAGGCAAGCTCTAAAGAAATCGAAAAAATGGAAATCCCCAGGAAATGACAAGGTTCCCAATTTCTGGCTTTATCATCTCTCGTCTATCCACAAAATACTTGCAGAAATATTATCAACACTTGTAAATAATCCCGGAATGGATTACTGAAGGTATTACATACCTCATACCAAAAACAAATGAAACAGAATACCCGAAAAATTATCGACCGATAACATGTCTCTCCACAACGTATAAGTTGATCACGTCTGTCCTGACGAACCGTGCTTACTCCTTTTTCGAAACAAACAGCATTCTTCCACTGGAACAGAAGGGATGCAGGAGGGGTTCATAGGGCTGCAAAGATCAATTACTAATAGATAAAATGATTCTGGAAAATTGCAGGAGCAGACGTAGAAATCTCAGTGCAGCGTGGATTGATTATCGTAAAGCCTTTGACAGTGTTCCACATTCTTGGATACTTAAGACTTTGGAAATGTACAAAGTCTCCCCTGTGGTATTAAATTTCCTTAAGCACAGCATGGGAATGTGGAACACCAAACTATACCTTAGTCATACCAGGGGCACTGCCATATCCAACCGACTAAATATCCGACGTGGAATCTTTCAAGGAGACTCTTTGTCTCCCCTTCTGTTTTGTTTGTCCTTACTCCCCCTTACGCATGAACTGAACAACAGTAGCTATGGCTACAAAATAAATAACAACATATTCAATCACCTACTCTACATGGATGATCTCAAACTCTTTGCCAAAGACGACAATGAGTTGAAGGGCCTACTTAATATTGTAAAATACTTTAGTGACGACATATGTATGAGCTTCGGATTAGATAAATGTGCTAAAGTAACATTCAAGAAAGGTAGAATTCTAGAAGCACCCTTAATAGATTTAGATTTTGCCACGAAGATTAGAGAATTGGAGCATGATGAAGCTTATAAGTACCTAGGAATTAGTGAGGGAGATGCCATACAACACTCCCCCAAAAAAGAGAAGGTAAGAAAGGAGTACTGCAGGCGTGTACGCCTGGTACTAAATACCGAGCTAAACTAAAAAAAAACGAATATCAGCTATAAATACCTTAGCTGTTCCTGTGGTGCAATACAGCTTTAATGTCCTCAACTGGACCATAGCTGAAATTAAGCGAATGGACGCCAAAACGAGAAAGCTCCTCACTTGCTACCGCATGCATCATCCCAAAGCTGATATTGATCGCCTGTATGTGCCCAGACCCGAAGGAGGCAGAGGACTAGTTCAACTAGAACTATCCTACAAAAGTACAACAATTGGCCTCCAAAGATACTTGGAAAATACAGAAGACTGGATGATGGTATGTGTCAAGGAACCTGAAAGTAGTAAGTGTCTTTACTCTGTAGTAAAGGAAGCCGACAAATTCAAAAAGGAGTTTCAAATGGGCACAGAAATTCAAATACATCACTGTACACCGGCTGAAGCTGCAAAAAACTTAAAAAAGAATGCAAAGACAAATACGACCGACCAGATAAAGAAACAATGGCAAAATAAACCGCTCCATGGCCAATACTCTGCCCGTACCAAACAAGCTGACGTAGACAAAAATCGCACCCATCAGTGGCTACGTAGTGCAGGGTTGAAAGGTGAAACTGAAGGTTTTACCATTGCTGCACAAGACCAATGCTTGTTAACTAGGAATTATCAAGCACATATACTAAAATACTGTGTTAGCCCAAGGTGCAGATTCTGGGACAAATATCCAGAAACCATTGATCATCTTATAACAGGTTGCACGATATTGGCACCCACTGAATATAAAACCCGGCATGACAGAGTGGGCCAATATCTGCACTGGAAAATTTGCAACTCCTATGGGAAGGAAACTGGAAGAAATTGGTACGAACACCACCCTGACCCGGTTACGGAGATAGGACCTGTTACAATTCTATGGGACTACACAATACACACTGACAAACGATCAAAGCCAACCGCCCAGACATTGTTATTAAAGATCACAAACAAAACAAGTGCCTCCTTATTGATATGGCAGTTCCTGCAGACTGCAATGTCTCTTTGAAGATATTCGAAAAGCTGTCAAAATACAAGGACCTTGAAATAGAAATCTCAAAAATGTGGCACATGGGAACATCAACAATTCCTGTTGTAGTTGGAGTCCTTGGACTGGTTGAAAAAGATTCCAGTAGGCTGATTGAAGGGATCCCTGGAAGTCCATGCCTCAAAGAGATACAAAAAATTGTTCTGACAAGTACAGCCCACACTTTACGAAGGGCTTTATCTATGTAATTATTTTTTTTATTTTATTTTATTTTTTTTGCAGTGGAAAGTGTCATGATGCCATTTCTAACCTTAGGTCCCTGGGCGGGACCCGGAAAGAAATGTGTAAACGCCAGATATCAAAGGAAATAATAATAATAATAATAATAATAATAATAATAATAATAATAATAATAATAATTAATCGAAGTATAAAATAATAATTGAAGTATAAAGACCTGGAAATCGAAATAAGAAAATATGTGGAAATTGAAAACAAGAATGCTACAAGTCATAGTATGTATGCCTGGAATGATGAAAAAAATTAACACAACAACATATTGAAAAAATCCCTGGAAATCCCAGCTTACGAGAAATACAAAAAATGTCTTTATAAGCACAGCCCACGCACTAAGAACTTTGTCCATATAGCGCTAGTGATGTTATGGGAGTTAGAAAAACAAATCATGAAATGTAGCCATAGCGACACACCACTACCTGCCTTAGGTCTGCCCGCAGACTTGGTAGGTAGTGTGACCATTGCAGAAATTATAGATTCCTGCTCAGACACATTTGGGTTTCCTTAATATCCGCAAAGCCAACTTGTGGTTTATACTACAGCTATTCTGACCAGATCTTACAGTTTCTTGAGCACAGAATTCGGCATGATCTTTAGTTGAACAAGGCTCAAACGTTCGGACACGATTACTTGTTATCTCATTTCAGCACAAGCCTTGACTGTATCCAATCAATTTCGTCTGCTCAATTTCACTTGCAAGTTTTGGTTCAACACACGGTATTTTTTCGGGCACTTTCTCAACATTGTCACACAATGTGATCATACCCAAAACACGTTATACAGCGTCCCTAAATATAGCTAATTTTATATATTAATTTAACACGTCTCCCCTATATATATATATATATATATATATATATATATATATATATATATACACGTTTAAGAACATATGTTGAAACACCGGTTCCCGTTCAATTACCGAAGTTAAGCAACGTCGAAACTTGGTGATTATCAAGATGGGTCACAGATTGGAATTACTAGATGCAGTAAATTTGGATGTTGTGTAATGAGTAGCACCTCGAAATTGATAATCTGAGAGCCGAGTTCCAATTCACGCCGGGCTCGTCATATTTAGTTACGCGCAAATACCCTTGAAAAAGTTATGAATCCCCGTTTTCTCCCCAAATTATGGGTTAATTAGTAGGACTTGTATGAGTAAATCATTATTATCTCCAAAACATTCTTAAAATCTAAAAATATTTTCTGCTTTTAAATAACGCGAAAAGGCTTATAATCCGTAAAATAAAACAATAAATTATATATATAGTTAATTAATTTGTTTTTTTTATGGCTACGTTATGTGTCTGTCGATCCACGTAAACTCCAATTTCAAATTGAATCCTTAATTTCAGTCGAAGGGAAGATAGTTTTCTCACACCACACAGATAATGGCCTACATGATTAGATAGAGAATTTGGTGACATAATATTATTGAGTTCAATTCCTTGGTAATGTGGTATGAACAAAGTGAAACTCAGTAGAAACAGTGCGAGCAATTACTGAACAGTCAACCAAGACGAGATATCTGTAGACATCTGCTAGTGATTACTGCTGCCACATCTGGTTTTGGGGTCCTACTATATATCTCGAGATACTTGACAAAATTGTAAAAAAGGTCTGTAATATAATCGATCCTGACCTGCCATGTCGACTTTAGTCACTTTCCCCACTGACGTGACTTTACTTTCTTCTGTCTTTTCTACAAATATTTTCATAGCAATTGTTTTGATGAAATGTTCTCCTTAATAACTTGACTGCATGAATTGAAGTTTGCTACTACATTGGCAACTAGGTCCCACCGTCTTACTGTCGAACTAGATAGATACAACCGCCAGTTCCATTCTAACAGAAGGTCATAGCAATTATGCAAAGAAAATCTTTAGCTATTTACTCAGTAGAGCCTAATTTGGCATAAGATGACAATATCAAGGCAATTGTGTAGATCGAACTCGCGACAACCTTTAAGATAAAAAGGGCTTAGTTAACCATTGCACCATCCTCACATACAAAAATAGTTCTGCTACGGATATGTGGTTATAATTCAAAGGATAATCATTATTCCCTATCCCAAATCTGATCTTTTTGTAAATTTTTTTTTATTATTCGAGGAATTTCACAGGTAAACGACAAAGTTTCTATTTGTGGAACGTGCTTGAAAGGCACGTGCAATTCAAGACTAATTCAGCTAAAGAGAGAAATCGTTGTTTTCATGAACTTCGGGCGGCGAAGACGAAGTTAAGCTGACCTGACAGCCTTCAGTTAAAAATGGCAATTTCGTTCAGTTTTGTTTATTTAATACCTTATTTCGTCCGAGATCATCTATTTCTTACGCCTTGTTTGCCGTGTTGCATGATTAAACACAGATTCTTCAAGTGCCTAGTCGCATTTTAGACTTTTAAAAATTACACTTTAAAGTGTCAAATTGAGAGTTTAGTGTTCAAACCTTCCTTTAGGTAATGAAAGTAATTGTTATTCATACTTCTTAAATTAAGCATTAAGTTTTTATTAATTTGTAGAGAATATTTTTTTATTTTACGTTTTGGATTTTTCACTTGCTTTAATAGTCTTGTCTGAATCTTAGAATCTGCATGAAAATAGATGTATCGATTTTCATTAGATGGCGGATAATCTTACGATGACGGGTCCAGTAGCGATCATATGACTGCTGTTGTAACAGTCGTATTTCCTGGGAAATATAGGCTGACGGAGCCAAATCCTCTCCAGGCTAGTTTGAATTCAGACAGAGTTTTCCTTCTAGACTAGCCGCCAGCCAAAAATATAGGATCTAACCCGTCCTGCTATTTATCCATAGCTTGGGGAGGATAGCGAATATAGTGAACTCGACTGAAATTCGAACACGTCTTTCTGATTTCTCAATCCGAGACACGACCCTCGTTAATAATAATTATCCGGATAATCTGCCAACGTAGAAAATCAGCATTTTGGGTTTTTAAATAAACCTTTGACCCTAGTGGGAAATGAGTATCTATTTCAACTATGAAGAAAGTCCCTTAAAACCATGATAGCCAACGCGGAAAGTAAGTATTTCTCACATCAGAGAACAACGCGCGAATATCAAAAGAAGTGATGGGGCGTCACATATCTATCATTGGTTGGCGATAAACATTTCGACATTGACATTTCTTATTCGGAATTTATTGCACACAAGACCAGACGAAATATGGCGCCCCTTTGAGAGCAAGAGTCTGCCTATCTAGAAAATTAAGGTAGGACCCAACCTGTCCCTTACCCATGAAAATTAAGTAACGAAATACAGAAATATGTTAATACTCACTGGTTATGAAATTTTTGGTCAGGTTGGGAATAACTAAATGCGTTCTCAATAATATCCCTCATATTGCTAAATGTGTTTCGAATTTTTGACGGCACTAAACTTTATTTTTTATTGTAGACAATAGGGCAAATATTTGGACATTTCAATTTAATCAACTTCAATTCCAAGTGAGGGTTTACTCTGTCATGACCATCAGAAAAGCACGTGGGTGTGTTTCACTAGTAACAACCTGATTTTCCCATTTTCCTCCATATAGACAAGCAGACAATCAAAGAAAGCTACAAAACTCCTACAGAAGGTAGTGAAGGAAAGCGAGAAGAAAGGATAGACATCAACTGCAACATGACAGAATGCAGGGTTGTTAGCAGTCGGATGAGCCCAAAGTGCGAATTTCAAATCGGAGGTACCAAAATCAAACAAGTGCAGAAATTTAAATTATCTGGGAAGTGCTTCAACAGAGGACGGAAAGAGCGACAGGGAGATCCGAAGGTGTATTGGAAAAAACAAAGAAGCATTCCAAAAGCTAAGCAGAGTATTAAGAGATAGAAAGCCTTTGCGAGAAACAAGGAAACGAGTACTAAACTGTTATGTGATATCTGTCACCCTGTATGGCAGTGTGTGCTGGACGATCTGCTCAAAGCTGAAGAGGAGACTTCAAGCAACAGAAATGTGGCCCTACAAAGGATGCAGATAATAGCGAAGATGTGAGCAACGGCGAAGTTTTGGAGAAAATAGAAACAAAAAGGAAACTAATACTTAACATCAGGAAGATACAGTTGAGGATTTGTTATATACCGTACCTATGAACATTAATGGGTATGTCCCAATCCTGATAAATACGTTGGACACTCTTGCAAGTTGGGGATAATATTCTAAGTAGTCCACCACGAGCAGTGGTTTACCTACTTCACGCCGCTGGCAAGTATTGTATTTTGTTGATCTTATAAAAATTTCCTTTTGTTATGGGAACTTACCTATAACGAGAATGGACTCTTCCTGACTATAAATACTGCACCTCTCTGAGAGAGAGAGGGAAGAGGAATGAGTTGAGACCTAACTAGTCAAGACATATTAGTTCACTCTAAACCAGACTGACAGTTAATACTAACACCTTCAACTTCTTGTATTATATTTCTGTTGTAATATATCTTTGTTATTCCTACTCTTGTGTTCGTGTTGTTCTTCCTTGGTTCTACCTTGGACCATAACCGTGGTGCGAGGATATTGGACCATAACACCTTTCCAACCTCCGTTTTGATTATTCCTCATTCAGTAACCTTTTCTAAGTCACAACAGGTTTCTAAAGTCTATAATGAGGAAGGAGGACTTGTAAAATCTGATACTCACGAGACAGATTTAGGGCAAGCGTGGCAAATAAAGACAGTGCATAATATACTAATGAGATTTAGTAGATGCATGACGGAACAGGGTTTAGGAAAAATAACAGAAAGACAAATGTTATTAAGATCTACAATGGTCAGGAAGTTGTAGAGAGCCATGATCGCCTACGTTCTGAAGGGACACGGCACATAAAGAGAAAACGAAGATTTTTTGTTCAAGAGTTGAATCTGCAAGCATATATTCATCTTGGCACTTGGAAGTACCAATGCTGTGTTCTCTGAACTTCCGTCCAACGCAATGCATCGTTTGGTTTGATTTTTGCAAGGGAATGTTTATTTTGTAAACTCTACTTTTTATGTTCAAGTTATGTAAATAACGTTTTCATGTGTTGTATTTTCTAAGAGAAAATATACCGGGGAACATTTTCCCGTGTTGTATTTAAATTATTTCCTTCTGGAAACATCGAATATCTCTGTTCACCACTCCCATATATATATATATATATATATATATATATATATATATATATATATATATATATATATATATATATATATATATATATATATATATGATGAGCTGCGAAGAAGTCTGTCTGTGGATGATAGTATATACATATGCTTAGGCTTAGGGGTAAAATCTCCGACTGATACCAAATCAGTCGCGTTTCGATCCCGGCTTGAGGCAATCGGATGTCTAGCCACTCTGATGTGCTGTGAAACAGCGAAACAGTCTGTCTGTGGATGACAATATATATATACACTCTCCTGAAAAAATATTTCAGTTGAGCTCTTCGTGGAGAAAAGTGTAAAGAGTGATTATTACTGCTGCTGATGCAAGACTCTTCTTTAAGAGGAATCGAGTTTTCTGGTCACTGGCGTGTTCATTTAAAATCAAATACGTCTAAATTCTCCTTCATACTTGCCGTGCACCCATAACTTAGGGGTAAAATCTCCGACTGATATAAAATCAGTCGTGTTTCGATCTTGGCTTGAAGCAATAGGATGTCTAGCCAAGATTAGCTGTGAATCAGTGAAACAGTCTGTCTGTGGATGATAATATATATATATATATATATATATATATATATATATATATATATATAATTATTTATTTAAATATTATAACATAAATATGTTATAAAATCACTACAAAAATAGCCATTTTGTTTCAACACTTCTGGTGTCTTATCAAGTGATGATGTTGAATGCTATTTTTGTAGTGATTTTATAACATATATATATATATATATATATATATATATATATATATATATATATATATATATATATAACCTGCAGAGCACACTTGGTTGGGCCTTCATTACAATAGCTAGGAAACGTATCCCTGTACACTGAATGTCCCCCGGTCCTTGTATAGGGTGAACCTTACTGTAAAAAAATATTTGAACAAGCATATATTTTGTGCGACTTATTCCCAGTATCCGTTATACATGATGTCACACTAGACTATTTCAGACTTCCAGCTTCCCAAAGAATACAATGATGCAGACAAATGACTTCTAGCTACCACACAGACACCACACCGGTTATTGATAATGATGGTGAAAATTGAAATGAATTTTGGACATTTTATCTACAACTTCGAGCATCTAGACACTACACCTTATCCCAAAATTGTAAAAATATAAAAAAATTAAACAAACTTTGTCTGTTCTTTTGAATCAAACTTGTTACACACACACACACACACACACACACACACACACACACACACACACACACACACACAACTAAAATGAGTGTGTGTGTATAATTTAAAAGTAAGTAATGGATTTCGAATCATAAATGGTTCTTCTTATTAAACCCCAACATTAAGTAGTTATAAGTGTTTGAATAAACATCACAGGCTCTTTTTTTAAACAGCGACATTAATATATACTGTCCTAGTAATCGAAAGTATTATTGCATGAATAGTGTATCGGTACAGGAATCGAACCCATAGTCATTTTTTAATCAGAAAAAAACACATTGCAATTAAGCGGATTTTATTTTTTTAGATACGTGCAACCATCACAGTAAAGCAAGGCTCAATTGCTCTGTTGGAGAAATAGAGAAGGGGGTTATTAATTTCACCATAAAAACACAGATGTCTAGTCAAACACGTTTAGCCACTAAAAATAGTGTTTACTGTAAGAAAAATTTGGACATATGTAAATTCTAAAACTTACATACGCCACATTTGATTATCTAAAAAGCTGTACCCCCCTATTCCCCAAAACAAATGTAAACGTTTATTTTTCTAAATAAATCCTTGGTTTGGTAGATCAATTCCGGGAGGTAAATGCTGGCAACTCAATAACGAATCATGAACAGTGAAAAACAAAAGAATGGTATTTGATTGTCTAAAAAGATGCACCGTCGTTGTTTCGTAAGAAAGCAAAAAATAGATCTTGTTTCTTTTCCAAGAACCTAATCTTCATTGAAATTGACACTTTTTTTACCATAAGCTATCCATAGACATTACACAGTCGGAGTTGGCTACTTTCCTCTTCATTTTCAGTCGATTGTTTGTGGCTATTTCAGTTAGGTTGGCCAAAGTATAAAGGCGGACGTTATTTTTCGGCTGAAAGTACGAATCTATTTTATATTACGTAGGCCTGATTATTGAATGTGGAGACAATATGGCTATCAATATTGTCACCAAACCTCACCTAATAAACATTAAAAGCTTGGAAATTCAATCTACTAAATTTTCATTCTTCTTTAAAACGAAACAAAATTATTGTCTTTTGAAAAATCATATCACCCCAGGAAAAGCAATAAGGTCACTGAGACTCAAGGTGTTTTCCATTTTTCTCAGATCAATGATTTAAAATGGCTTCAAGTGAATGAATCCTTTAGGTATTAAAGAAGACATTCCCTCAAGCCTATAGACTGGCGCCATAAAATCGCAAAGATCTTTACCAAATAACAAAAACCACATCGCTTGAACACTTTCAACGGTGGCAGCAACAAAAATGTGTACTACATGTAAGTAGAAGGGAAAATAAAGATATAATCAAGATGCTGACTTTCCACACTATCTTAAACAAAAGGCTTGGTCTCATATGTATTAGAAAGATTAATTCGTTTTCTACGGCTTATCAACCCTTTGTAGGTTGTTTAAAGCCAGAAAATATTTTTAGATTGTGAGAATTTTTTAAAAGATAATAATAATTCAGTGATACAAATCGTACTAATTAACCCGTATCTGGCGGTAGAGATAGATTCATACCATTCCCAAGTGTACTCGCGCGTAAATGAATCCTAACTGGAATTAGAACTCGTCTCTCCGATTAAAAATTCGGAACCATTATCCATTACACCACCCGCACACCCAAACTTACAGCACCTGATATTTCCAAGCGGTTACAAATCTAGATACTGACCAGGTTCGACGTTGCTCAACTTCATTGATCACACGATAACCGGTGTTTCAACGTGATATGAACGTAAGCCCATTAAATTTGAAACTCTTAAAAGAAAGTAACGAAAAATAATGATAAAAGCCATTTTATTAGCTCCCTGTTCCCTAATTCAGGTGGTATTGTTATGGTATCACTCAACATGGTCGCTTTGAGTGGCGTCAATTATTATCTCATATTAAACCGTACTAGAAAGAGCGATAACAGCTAGTGGACTTGTGAAATTTACGAATATTAATTTTTTAAATTACAACCGAGTTAACTGATCGGTCAATGAATATTGAAAATTTCCTGTATGGAAGCAGTTAATTTATTTGTTAGTCTTACCATTTATATTTAATATGGAAAATTATATTTATTTAATAACTGAATAGCTGTTCTATTAATAACAGTAGGTTGACAAAATAAACTTGTTTTGTGAAGAATCGTGCTACACGCTCATGTTTACTGGGAGCTGTTCTTCTTTTTCTTTTTTTTATTTATCTTTTTTTAATCATCAATGGAAAGAAAAAAATAAGATAATTAATCTCTCTTCAGCTCATTTGATACCGGATGTTTTTTTACTGCCCTGAGTTCCCGCCCCCAGATTCCAACTCTGTTGCTTCGTGACGCAAATAACTGACATAAAAAGTAGAGATGAATAAAGATAGGGAACAGAAAAGACCCAATCAATAGAAAGAAAGAATCAAGCAATAAAATCTGGAAATTGTTATTTACAGTTTTACAATCGGTGATCGAAAAAACAAAACAAAACCAAAACTCAAAAAGAACAAGAGTGAACCGAAACCTTAAGTGGACGTTTTTATTGAACCTTTTTGTTTCTTAGTTTTTTTTCTTGTGTGTATTGTTTCCAAATCTCACACACGCACATACATGCAGAAAAACAAAAATCCGATCATTACGATATTGAATTTCTACTTCAGTAAATGATGGTAAATGATAGACAATTTCCTCACAGAGAAAGAGGAATGAGTTTAAGAGTTTGTTTAGCGGCATATCAACTCCTTATTTCGGTATTTATTTAAAACCGAAATTTAATTTTCTTGCTGGTAATTTTTTTTCCAAAAAGTACAGGGTGTTCCAAAATGTTTGACCCCATTTCGTAGGCCAATAATTTTGACAATTTTCGTTGGAATGACATCAAATTTTCACAGCTTGTGTAGAAACGCTTCAAGTTTTTGTGTGAAACGTTTGGCATTTCTATCTTTTCAGGTTGAGAAATGCCGTTCACTTCAAAAGAAAAGGCATTTTGCGTGTTAGAGTATGCTCGGACTCAGTCACCGAAGACAGTGCAGCGTGCCTTCTTCACAAATTTTGCAAAGAAGGCACCAACTACAAAACAAATTAGGACTTGGCACCAAAAATTTCAAGAAAAGGGCTGCTTATGCATACCTAAATCGCCAGGACGGCCATCAACATCAGCAGAGACAGTGGAGCAGGTTCGTGAAGCCTTCCTGCGTAGTCCTCGGAAGAGTGCTAGAAGAGCAAGTGTGGAAACCCACATTCCACAAACAACAGTTTGGCGGATTCTGAGGAAACGATTGCGATTTAAACCTTACAAGCTGCAGCTCGTTCAGGCCTTGAGGGAAGGTGATAAGCGAAAACGTAAAGAATTTTGTGTTGAAATGCTAGATAAACTCGAAGAAGATGATTTCGATGATCGGCTAGTTTTTGGTGATGAAGCCACGTTTCACACGAGTGGCAAAGTTAATAAATATAATGTTCGACGTGTGCAGAGTCACAGGCGGCGCTCATATTGAACATTTATGAAAATCTGTCATAGAACCAACAAATATTTGTACTTTTCTTTGTAAATTTAACCAATAAAACTTATGACCTTCAACATAAAGTGTATTTAGTTTCATTAAGATCCATCAAGTAGTTTCCGAGATATGGGCATTTAGAATGGGGTCAACCATTTTGGAACACCCTGTATATTGCTGGTAATTTGTCTTTTTTAACACGTTTGTATTGCTGGAAATATTTTTTCAAAAATGTATTGCCGCTATTGTTTTTTTCCATGTATTACTGTTAATATTTTTTTCAGAAATGTACAGCTGATGAAATGTTTTAGACTTTTCTTTTCAAATATGTATTGCTATTAATTTTTATTTTTACTATGAAAATGTATTTCTGGTATTTATACTATAAAATATATATTCTTATACTTTCATAATCTTTTGACTCCAGTTTGGCGGTTAACTATTTCCTGTAGTTGGAACCCGAACCTAGGAACCACATAAAATAAGAGGTGGTTCCTCGCTCCTCAAAACGTCCCGATCAGAGACCTTGTTGTCGGGTGTAATTTACCGTCATAACCAGGTCGGAAGAAAGAGGAGATTTATATCAATAGAAACATCGTTCTACAGAAAAATGCTGGAAATACTATGAACAAAACGTGAAAAATTTCAGGAAAATAAGAACAAGAAAGAGAGAATTAAAAAAAAGACACTTGAAATTTCAGGGACAAATAATGAGGATGGAGGGATTGAAAACATAATACTCACAAGGACATTTTGAAGGCAAAAGGGGCACTGGCAAACATCGAATAACCTACTAGACAATATTGTATAAAAGGATGGCAAAACAGGAACTAGGAGAGTAAGGGGTACAATAATAGGAAGTTGTGGAGAAACATGATCACTCACGCCCTAAAGACTGCACACCACATAAAAATACATTACGGTCATATCATATTGACTGAATAGTTTCTTCCCTAACCATCTAAATTAAGCAATATTAAGCCCTGTCAGTACGTATTTACGAGTGGGAACATCGGTTGCTGTAATCTTAAATCAGTTAAATAAAACACATTAGCATGGAAAGAGAACGAAATATTTGATTATCAACCTCTACTGACTTGTAGTGAAAACATGGTGTAGACAGATGAAAGTGCGACATTGCAATCTGAATGCGCTTTGGGATAGCGAAAGATGACTTCCAGAAGCTAAGAAAAGTATTAAGCAACAGAAAAATTTCGTTAAAAACAAAGAAAATAGTACGGAACTGTTATATAAGTCGTCCTAAATGAGAGTGCATGCTGGAATCTTTCCACACAGACAAAAAATACTTGAAGCTACAGAAATGTGGTTCTACAGAAGGATGCTGAGAATACCATGATCCGAACATGGGAGCAACGATTAAGTTTTTAAAAAAATAGAAACAAAATGGATATTTTACGTTTTCTACTGTCTCTCCAAAACCTTATTCCGGAATTAATTTACTGAATCTCGCTAAGTAGTTTATGCGCTGTTTCCTTCTCTCCCTTTATATATCAAATAAGAAACGAAAAAACTATGCACACAAAATGTCCTTTCCCAATAGTAAATACGCGAACAGTACAATACTTTCTAAAGATATCTGGCAGATTAAAAACAAAAAAAAATAAATCACACCAAAAATATCATGGAAAATAAGAAAAACGACATCAACTTAAAACAAGAAATATAAAAACTGTAAACTCTGTCTGAAAGAGAAAATACCTATAATTAGATGCTCAGATCAACACAAACTACTAAATAAACAACCAGAACTTATCTCAAAATGCAGATACGAAAACAAATGTTTATAATGTTACTTAAAAATCTTAAACTAAATAGAACAAGATTAATCAAAAATAAATAATATAAAATAAATAAATAAAATAAATAAACAATATAAATAAAATAAATAAATCCAAACCAATAAATAAGCAAATAAAGTAAATAATAAACTAATTAACAAGCCACGAACGCACACATAAACTCAAGTAAACGTAATAATAACAACCAGAAATAAAATAATCAATAACAAATATAAAAATGTTAACAAATAACACTATAAATAACAAAAAAAAAACTGCACCCGGAACCACAATTATTTCCAGACAGTGGCCACTAGATTAAATCGAAACATAACCGTAACTGCCCACCATAATAACCGTTAGCATAATACAATACACTACCCACAATGCATCACTGAACTGTATATTTAAATAGCCGAGTGAAAATATAACGCACATGTCCTGAAAATTGACTTTTGACTGTTCAAGTCTTGCATAGACTACATCACTGATTTCACGTTCATTTTATTTATTTCAAAGACTGACAATAAAAAGGGGTTGAGTTATTTTGGTTTCATTTATTTTACATTGACTGTATTTGTTGCGATTTTTTATTTTATTTTTTATTTTCAGTTTTCTTTCACTTTCCCCTGGCAATAAGCTAATTTTATTTTTCTGGTGTAACATACTTCAATTTTGTTTTAAGTGCTTAAGTTTTTCATTCTTTATTCTTAAAAATCCCGTCTTTAATGCCGAATTTTTTAATTTTATTTCGCAGTTTAATTTTTATTTCACGCTAGACTTTCTGTCAAATTTATTTTTATTTTGCGCTTTATTTCAGCCATTTTGTTTTCTTGATAGGTGAACCATTTTTGCTACACCAGCGTTTAATTTAATTTGTTCAGTTTTTCTTATTTTCAAACATTTTGCATTGATTTTGTTATTTTCACTTGTTCAAGTTAAAAAAACTCCCATTTTGTGTTGTTTTATTGTCCGTGTTTTTGAAGTAAATTTATTTTATTTTTACACTTTATAACTTTATGTAACTTCGTCTACTGGTAAAACCAGTTTTTCGGCTTCCATTTAAATTTTTCATTGTTACTGTTTATACTGTGAAACTTGTTTTATTTAATTTTATTTTCTTCCGGACTTTTTAGAAATACTTTAATTTGTGTCTTAATTTGTTCTTTATTGTTTCTGTTTCTTTTTTCTTTTGTTTGGTTAATTGTTTATTTTCTAATTTCCTTGTTTTGCCTATAGAAAAAAACACACAAAAAGGGGCACAATCTTTTAAAAAATGTCCGACAAATGTACGTACGTTTGGTTAAAATAAAAGCAAACGCCACATAAATAAATAATAAAACCAGGAGGATATTATCATGAACGACAAAAAGAAAAATGAACACAGTATGGTGGTCGCAAAAGGCCAAAATTCCGAAGCCGAAACCGGAAAAAGTACACCAACCAAAAATAAGAGAACTCAAATATGAAAAGGGCAATAACAACAACATCAACAACAGCAAGGAAGGTAATGTAGCGGCCGGGGTTTCGCCTTCTCGCTGGAAGTTCCTCACCCCGATGTGTATAATTAACATTACGGAGTTCCTAGAAAGACCCAAGAGTTACGATCAAGTTAGAAGATGGGCTGTTGGTAGACCTCCAGGAATTACAGTGGGTTGAGAATAGAATTGCTATTTTTTTGGTCGGCAAGCATTCGCTCAAATTTTGTCGCTCCGTTAAAGACACCGTGACAAAATCTTTCACGTCCCTGGGGTAAACTCCAAAGAGTAATCAAGGGTAAAGGTTACTTTATGTGGGACGTACTGTTATCCACGCTTACCGATTGTGAGGACGCCTCCGGTCGAGATCTTATAACCAAGACCTCATAAACCTTACGGAATATGAGGGCAGAAGAAGTATATATATAGGAGGACCCTTCTCAGGTCTGAGGAGAGAACTTGACCGCCTATTTGAACAGTACGCTCAGATACTAAGTGCTACCTCTGACGACCTGAACGAGGGATAAAGTTTTGAGTTAATGCTGAATCGAAAAGCCTTCATGTCTTTAGACGTAGAGTGCTGGTCATTGTGACCGGTCGTAAACCTACCTGTTGAAAATGTGGAGAGAATAGTCACCTCTTCCTACCCAGAGATAAAAGCCTCATAAATTCTGGCTCCTGCGGATCCAAATACCCTTTTGATCGAGTCTGTTATTTCCATCCCATCTGTGATGTTCATGCCAACGATTGTGATCGGTGTGGCAAAACCACTAGTTGGTTTAATGCGCAGCCCCCATTTCCCGAAAAGCCTTTGTCAGCCACTTGTGCGTCCGCGGACAAGGAAAAGAAGGAATGGCTTGCGGTTGGCAAACCAGAGGGAAGCTCCAGACAGCGCGACTTCAGTAACCGGAAGATGTGTGCGATGAAAATAAGGTAAGAACCAAGTTTTGAAAAAAAGGAGAAATTAGAGCAACTAAAATCAGCTATGAAGTCCAAAAGAACACATCCACCTTTTCCTCGGTACCGTATTCCCCTTCAGTTAAAAAAATATATTGCTCCACCTCCAGTCACAAAATCTTTATCACTCACTCCATCCAAGATGTTCACCCTAAAAAAAGCTTCAATTTTAAAATCCCAAAAAGGTTACACCCCAAAAACAACCCAAATCCATTCCCTGCTCATACTCTGGTGAATTCACCCCCCCCCCAAAAAAAAACAACAAGACCCCCCCCCAAAAAAAAACAAACCCCAAGATAACACAAGACGAAGAAGTTCATCTATGGAATAAAATGAAAAAAAAAATTAAACCCATCTACAATTTAAGGGGAGACATGTACCATGTGTCGAAGGAGCAAGCAGAAAAGGCATTAGTGAAAACTCGCAAAATAAAAGATTTAAGTTATCGTTTAAATTTCAAAGAAGTCCTTTCAAAACACGTTGAAAACCCTGGTGCAATCGAGATAGTGATCTCAACAAATATGGGTGACGCTAGACGAGACAAATGACACCTTCTGGCGTTCTTTAACGAAGAAAATGTAAAAAAAATTAAATCAGTTTCCTTCAAGGAGGATCGCTCCTTTTATTCACACATCCCTGTATAAAGTTCTAAAATTAACGTTCTCCTGGAACATCGGTGGCCTATCTCTTGACGGCATTATCAAAAGTGAGATGGGCCAAGGCTCAATGGGACAGGCCGTCGGTGTCCTAACTCCGGATATGTTTAATGCAGACTGATCATGGCTCACTGGTTGGCTATTATAAATGGCCGAGGCTTGTACAGTAGACCCAATTGTCAACTCACGATCGTGAATATATTCTGTCTAATAGGTTTGTTTTCTATTCAGAATGTTTTCAAGGACTCTTGAGAGGTGTTTCCTGACTACTGAGCAAGTCTTTCAATGTGACACGTGTTCTTGTTTTCACAGATCCGGCGGACAGGCTTTGCGTGCTGGATGTTATCATAAAGTATAAGTCTCTTCGTCTCATTGGCTTTTATGCGCCCAATGACCAAGTGGAGCCGCCTGGTTTCTTTCAGCGAATCGAGCCTTTTTAGAAGACTTCGTGTCGAAGGATTTTATCAGGCGACTGGAATGCCGTCCTTGACCCTGACATGAAGTAACAACCTGTATGTGAAGCCATTTCGGAACTTTATCGATCTTGTTGATAAGTATCGTAATGAACACCTCTGGGAGCTAGTGTGGACTTGAAATAATAGGGGTGGCTAAACTTCGGTGGTGCGTTCTAGCTACCTTGACCGAGTTCTAGTAAAGAGAGTCAATGAAGGGCTCTTAGTTTGTCCAAGTTTCCATTCCATAGTTTACTCGGATCATAGACTCGTCCGGGTTCGTGTAAACTTAAGTCAGGTTTGTTGGTCCCTGGAAATTGAATACATCATTATTTGGTCAGCGAGATTTCCATGACCAGCTGCTACTAATGCTACAGCGGGAATTGACTGGGACCGTGGTTGGGAATAAGTGGTGGGATATATTGAAATCTAAAGTTAGGCCGTTTGCTGCTGATTATAGTCGCTGTCTTAATCTGATTATGTTAGCAGCACAAACGGCATCTGAAGCAAAATTGATCGGCCGATTAAATACCGTGATAGTAGGAAAGTAGCCTTAACTATGGCGGAGCTGGTCTCCTTGCTTATCAAGAAGGATCAAGCTCTTTTAGTTTGTTCTGGGTTAAAAAATGTTTTCTAAGGTAACGAATTTGGCCGCTGAACTGCGTGCAGAGGAAGTTAGACGAAGTTAGATAGGCATATTGCGTGAGTCCCATTGCCGGATCAGTGAACCGTCACTACAAATGCGGGTATATGTGAGGCTTTTTGTGACTACTTTCAGGATCTGTTCACCAGGGAAATCGGTCTGAGCCCAGCTCAGGTCGATACCTATTTATCCGACTTTCCCCGCTGCGAAGTGTCTGAAGTGACTGGGTGCGAGGGTCTGGTTACAGAATCTGAGATCTGGGAGGCGCTGAAGCTGGTTGACCGGGATAAAACTTCAGAATTCGATGGTCTTCAGTACGAACTGTACTTGAGGCAGTCGCTCATTCTTGTTCCCTTGCTGGAACAGATTTACAACAACTGGATGAAGCAGCGGTCTATAACTCAACACTTCAACTCACCAGGGGTGTGATCAAGTTGCTACGCAGAAACAAGAACGGTGGAGATAAGATAGGTAACTTTCGGCCTTTGATGATGTTAATTAGAGTTAAAAATTTTAGCCAAGATCTTAGCCAGCTGTTTGCAGACTGACTTGTCGAGTCTGATTGGCTCAGAGCAGACTTGTACTGTGAAGGGTAGGACTATTCTGGACAACCTTCATTTGGTTCGCTTGATCATCGGGTAAGTCGACAGTGAAAACGTGCTGATCAATTTAGGCTTTCGTCAGGGTTGACCATCGTTTTCTGGAGGCTGTCTTTCGGCTGACCTTTTTGGGCGGTACTTGCGCACTTGGATCCGACTTGGTACTTCCGCACTTGTACGCGTCTCTTGGTGCACTGGTGGAAGTGAATGGGGTACGATCGGAACTTAACTAGGGGATGTATGCTCATTGTCCCCTTTTATTTTTTGTACCCACATTCTTTAGTTTAATTCCCCATACCTTCCCTTTTAGGTGAACAGAAATGTTATTTCCCTGGTAGATGGATGAGAGTTTGCGTTTTTCACGTGGATCTTTATTATTTGTTGTCGTATCTGAATGAACATGTAATTGTGTGCATGGTTGGTCGAATAACAGGTTTTTATTTATCCAAATCCCGCATAAATTTCGTCCAGGTAAATGATATTTCTTCCACAATTAAGATCGTGTTTTTTTCTATTACTAACACCATGTTGTTTAGTTTCTTTCTATATATATATTATCATGCACAGTGTAAATATTCATCGGGTTTTTTCATTTTTTTAAATTATTAAATTTAATTCTCAACTCCCCACAGAAAAATTGTACATATGGGACTAGTTAGGACTTCATATAGACTTGAGGTATTATGATGGTTGTTGTAAGAATGGTAAAAAAGAATGTGGTGTTTTGGCGCAAGGAATATTGTATAGTTTAAGTTGGTGATTGTGGCAAGCTAAGTTTTTAAGATAAGACAGATGAAGACCAGCATTCCCCATCCCCACTTTTGGCCTTGTACCACATTTTTAGTATTTATGCAAAAATAAATATTATGGTCTGACGATTGCGTTTAAGTATGACACAGACTGTGGCCCCTGGATGTAGACTTCAACGTCCATTTTTATATTTACATACGCTCTATCCCCGATATTGAGCACTTTAACCCATAAATATAGCATACTTTAAAGCTATATCTTATCACACACACACACACACACACACACACACATACATATATATATATATATATGGGGTGCTGAAAATTATTCAAACAGGTTGAGGCTCTGTCTGAAGTGTGTATGTCAGTGTTGTGTTAGTTATGTATGTTAGCCAAATGACTATTGTAAACCAGAAGTATACCCTATGAAAACATTAACAATTCTGGTCGTAATCCCGCGATATATATATATATATATATATATATATATATATATATATATATATATATATATATATACACACACACACATACATATGTACATATGCACAAACACACACACTCAGACATATATATATATATATATATAATTTAGCAACAGGCATCATGAAATGTACTTAAAATCTCAGAATTAACTTTACGTTACGTCTACGACATATCAACCTTTGAAAGTCAAAGCTGACATTACTTCCACGTAAAATCAAAAACATTTAAAATTTAAAATACCAAATTACAAGAGAGATGCAAGAGATAAAGGACATTAAATTTAGTTTAATTTATTCTTGATAACGATTAAAACTATTCGAAGTTTTGAAACATGGCAACGATAAAACATCGTCTGGGCCCAGTTCCTATATACATTTTGTATCGTCGAACGAAAATTAATTTATCATCAAAAGGAATATATGAATAATAGACATAATATAAAATGACCTTTTATCTTCAACAAAATATATTTATACGAGTGTGTGTGAATAGACGGGGAGATAGACAGGATTTAAACGATATAATAACGAAGTGGAATGTGTACGAGCATTTATCAATAAACAAAGCAGAGCTAGATCGGGAGATAGATACGAGGGTCGGCTGGAAATTCATAGACACACCGGTTGGTAGACTAAAAACATATGCAGGTGTAAGAGAATACAATTCTCTTTTTAGTCTACCAACTGGTTGTGTCTACTTATTTATTTATATCTTGGTCAGCCTTTGAACTTTTCATACGAGCCTCGTGAACAAGAATCAATTCAGGGACCAATAAAAATAGATTCTGTAAGCAAACAAGATAAAGGAATTAACGGAAAATAAGGTTTTTCTCACAGTTTAAGTTTTCCCTTTTACTTTAGTGACGATACAGTAGTTATGACCTGCCTCGCCCCACCTCCAAAATATGATTCCTCCTGGAAGAGCAAATAATACACCAATAGAAAAGATGTTATGATATACATGATACTTATATTTGGAAATTTCGCAAATAAATATTGGATTAGAGGAATAAGGTTGGAGGTCAAGTTTTTACTTAATATTTTCATAAAGACATTAAGTCTTTGACCAGAATTTAATTTTGTAAACGTGAGTCCAAAAAAAAAATAATTAGAAATATTTAATTGTAACTACACTTTTAGTTTAGGTAGAATTCTTGGATAAAGTTCAAAATAATGCATTTAGTTTTACTTGTTTTTCCTTTTTTTAAGTGGCTGACGCATACTGATATCAAGAAAGGAATTGCTTAATATTAAATCAAATTTGAGTACATTGTTTATAAACGAATTGCTTAATAAATCGTGTAATAGATTGGAACAGTTTAGAATAGATTGAGAAAGAAAGAACGATAACTACCAAGAATGAAATAGCTAACTGGATAGCTAGCTAGCTAGCTAGATAGGCAGGCATACATGCAGATAGATAGATAGATAGATAGATAGAATAGAAAAAGACTGGAATAGAAAAAAGAAAGAAAGAAAGAAACAATATGAAAAGACTGGAATATATATATATATATATATATATATATATATATATATATATATATATATATATATAAAAAATAAAAAAAAGACTGGAACAGATAGAAAGAGGGATATTGTTTGATTAATGTGTTTTTTACAGCTTATCATCACTTTGCAGGTTATTGCAGCTACAATTTTTTTTTAAATCGCACGAACTTTTTGGGAGAAAACAATGACTTACATCAATTAATCCAGAGCTGTGGGCAAGAGGTATTTACGATGTAAGTGATTATAACAAACACAACTGGAATTGGAACTTGGTTCGCTGATTTTCAATTCCGAGCCTTTAACCATTACACCAACCGTATATGCAAGCTCACAGCACCTGGTATTCCCAAGCGATCACCCATTTAGGTACTGATCAAGCTCGATGTTGCTTAAATTCGTTGATCGTAAGGGAAACTGTGTTTCAACGGGTTATGTTCGTAAACAGATAGATAGATAGATAGATTGATAGATAGATAGATAGAAAGAAAGAAAGAAAGAAAGAAAGAATATGGAAAAAACAGGAATAGATAACGAGATAGAATATGAAAAGACTGGAAGAGATAGATAGATAGATAGATAGATAGATAGATAGATGTAAGAACTGATATAGATAGGTTAGACCAGTATAGATATGAAGAGGATTAAAGTAGATATGGACAGGCATAAGGATAGACAAAGGGAAAAACATTAACTGTCTGGGGAAAGTCATATCGACCTAAAGTGAAATCGAAACTTAACTTTATAAAAAATAACACCTCTTAATGTCTGAAAAACAAAAAAAAAACAACACAGCCTTGTGCCAAGCTAAACCGTGTTTTGATAAATGCTTTCCAACTCGTGTTTTTTGCTGAGGGTGAGAAAAACTAACTGTAGATCATTGTTTGAAATAAACGGAAGTTGGAATGTCTCCAGTTGCGGGTGGCATCCACTATGTAAATGTTTGTCTACAAATACTAAGCACTTAATATATTATTTGTATAATAAAATAGTGACAAAGACGCACAATCAGAGAACGCAATGGTACACAGAGATTAACCTCCCAAGTACAAAGGTGTATCTGCATTTAAAGGTACAGGTACCGACAAGCACCCGAAGAAAAAATAAAACAAACTCTAAAACAGACAGACACAGAAAATCATCAACACATAGAGAACTGTGATCACCCATTTTCCCATAACATGAGGGGCTACTGTACAGCGAGTGTCAAAAACGTGAATACCTACGACGTCTGTGAGCTTACAATAATGCTTTCTCTTGGCCGGTGTGACACGTTCCATCAAGAAGTCTCCATCATACACTTGAATATAAGAACGAAGAAACTGCAATGAAGCAGGCCATCTTCGAGTTAATAAGGGTGTCGTGTAGTCTCCAGAGCAAGCCGAGCATTTTTAATTTCCTGTTTCGGAGTGGAAACGGCTAGTTAATTTTCTCGCTAATTTAGACAGCGAAATGAGAATGTTACAATTGTTGCGTAACATTAAGTTAGGGCGCCATTAATTTGTGGTCAGTTGCAGTTATAAATATGAAGATGAAAACAGAAATTTTAAGACAGAGTGTATGTGGGGGAAGATTTTGCATTCACCGTTAAAGGAGGTAAACCTTTGTGCCTTATCTGCTATGTGTCACATGGGTAAATTGTGTTCATGTTTTGCGGCTCTCAAACATCTGAACTTTATCGTATGTGGCTCTTACATTAAGCAAGTTTGGCCCCCCCTGCCATATAGCATGGACGATAAACTGGAAAGACTATATTAAATTCATTGCTAGGTCAGCTACTAAGAGAGTCGGTTCACTGTGTCGTACCAGACAATTTTGCTCTCCAGAATCTATCTATGTCTACCATTCCACCATGCTTAGAATATTGCTGCCACATATGGTCCGGTGCTCCTGCTATTTACCTTGAGTTCCTTGACAGCATCAAAAGAAGAATCTGCAATATTATTGGTCCTGATCTGGCGGATCAGCTCCAATTACTTTCCCACCGCCGTAAGTTTGGAAATCAATCATGTAAAATAAAAAAAAAATACTTCTGAATAACGAACACAATTAGAGAAATCTTTCTACCATATCCGAATATCAATAATTCTACTTCAACGAACATATCTTCGACATTACAGTGTGAAAGATTCTCCAAGTTTTAAGGGTAAAGGTTCAATAACTGACCTTCCCCGAAGTGTCATACTACGTTATTGGAAAAACGAAGGAGTATTTGAGGGAGTAAGCGAGAGTATCAATGAAGATCCGGACGCATCAACTGTACCGTGAAAGAACCAACGTATCAAAAGTAGTTTATGAAGTTGCCAGTTGTAAATCTTTCGTTGAATGACACTCCACAATTGATAGATCATTTTGGATTGATAACAATGGAATCAAGTTCATTATTTGAGAATTATTGCCGTTATAAAACGAAGGGGTTAACTAACATAATGAAAATAATAAAATCAAGATCTGAAAAGAATTTGTACTAACATGTTTACGTTAGTCGCTTTGAGGCATTACTTCTATATAGTTTGATTGCAAATCCAGCTGGATCGTATTTTAATATACGATTCACTAAAAGCGTAAACAATTTTATGCTTTTGAAATACTTTTTGAATGACATTTTTGATTTTTGATATTGGGTAATTTAAAACAAGGTTGATTGCATAAGATTATGCCATGAGCACAATAACAGTGCAGAATTCTGAACATTATCCAAAGAATCTGGTGCTGTGCATATGGTATAATTTAAAATAAATCTTTTTCCTTGAAGGTCCAGAAAACCAACATAGTGATTCGACATAATATCACAACAAATTAAAATCAGCAACAATCGAAAAATGTCCAAAAGTACTTAAGGGAACGTGCGTGATATTCCACTAAGACGCCGATGGATGATATGTTTGTTTAGTAAGAGAGTCAGGCTTGTTCTACCTTGGTGGGGTAGTTTATAATCACCCACTGTATTCACCAGATTTTTCTCTTTAGGAAGCAAATTCATTCGGATCTTTAAATGGGGTAAGACAAGGTTTGTAAACGAAGGTGTTCTCTTTAATCATCATCGAGAACGATTTCTATCTTCCTTCCACACGGCTGATGTTAACCTTCAGGAGAGCAATACATGGCAACTCCTTGCTCTCATGTTTTCCACTGGCATAAAGTAGAGTGGTGATATTGAATCAGTTACTAGGAGTGCTTCTAGGAAAATTCGTTCAATGTGTCGTACAAGACAATCTTACACACCAGAATCTATCTTACACATTTATAAGTTTAGCGTTGTCTATAAATTGCATATTTGCTGCCACATCTGGTCTGGTGCTCTGGCTATATATCTTGAAATTCTCGACGAAATCTAAATAGTTTGTGATGTTATCGGTGTTGACCTGGTATTTCGATTTCAGTCACTTCCCTACCTCATTGATGTGGCTTCCGTCTATTGTATAAATATTTTTTATGGCAGTTGTTCTAATGAGCGCTTCTTCTTGGTGCCTCGATCATATTAATTCATGCATCCTAATAAATTAGAAACTAGGTCTCTTCGATTTGCAGTTGAAGTAGCTATTAGTAACCGTAAGTTCTATTCTAATAATTACGTGTGTAAACCTCAACCGGTTTCTTGCTTCCTGCCACATATCATCATCAAAATTTTAAATGCTTCTCTCTCCTGGAACCCTGTTCTTTTATTGTACTCACTCCAAACTAAAGTCTTTTCTTTCTATTTCACTCTCAGTACCATTTTGCGTCTTAGTGGCATTACCGCCTTGCTTGAGGCAAAATGATTTTAAAACAATACCTCAATGAAAAAAGAACAAAACATCAATAGTCTGGAAATTTTGCTGAGAAAAATAATTACAGGAAATAATGAAGTTACTTAAAAATTTAAAAAAAAAAGTTTTGACGTTCAGTAAGCTTAACATAGAAAATATATTTTATTTTATTTAGTAAACCGAAAGGAATTTGTAGAAACAATGAAAAATATGTATGATATAATATATATCTGTTAACTAGCAGCATGGCCCGGCGTTGCCCGTGCTTGATTCAAAAATCGTATGACTCATACAGCAATCGCTATCACTTGACTTAAACTATTTTTGCCCTTCCTTGCCTTTAAAGGGGTGCCTCTTGCCGTGCTGATGTTGCTACATGCCTTACTTCTTGCCTATCTTACACTGCGAATTTTTTCTAAGCTATATACTAAACATTAAATCTGTTACGAAAAAAGAACTAAACAAAATGAACACAAAACGATCAGCTTTAAAAAAGGACTCGTAACTGGAAAAACCGAATGAAAAAAGAATGTTAACAACAAATACTTTTTCACACCCAACCATATATATATATATATATATATATATATATATATATATATATATATATATATATATATATATATATATATATATATAAGGGTGTTCCAATAATTAGAACCGATTTTAAATGTGAATTATGTCTAATGATATTTTTCTTTTTCGCTCAGATTTGGCGGATATTTGGGCAATATTATTTTGCACACTGTACTTCTGATTTTGATCCGACTTAATGAAACATCCTTATATATAACCGTATTAATGAAACACCCTTTTATATATACCGTGTGTTAATGGATTACGTACTTGAGTTCAAGAAATTAGTAGAGGTATGTTTGTGCAGAACTGTTTGTAGGACATATTGAGTGGGTGATTGGAAAGGACATCTTTTCTTTTTGCTTCCTTGCTAACAAAAGTGTGATGGTTTACACTTAGGGTGTAGTCGTTTAGTATAATGATGTCAAAACGATTTTGGGGACTTGACGTTGATCAAGTTTTTATTTCAGGTTGAAAAAATCCACACGCAATGCCCGCAAAAGTTGCTTCATGAATCTGGAATAGTTAAAGTTAGGTATATTATTTTAAAGTCATTTCACTCCGTGCAAGGCAACAAAGCCAATGAGACGTAGGGGTCACTGAGTATGGGAGAATATAAGAAAAATAAGAACATTATTAAGGAACACGAACAATGACAAACAGAAATTAAGAAGACAGAGGATAAGACAGAAGATTGACATTGTATTTAAATTTTTGAAGATCAAAATTTATCTGAAAGTAATAAGCTGTAAGGGAGTTCCACAAGAGAGAAGTGAGGGGGAAGAAAAGTTTAGCATAGAACTTACGGTCATATCGAACAATTTCAACTGTAAAATGATGAGAACTTGCCAGCCAATCTAGTCCTGCGCTTAAATTCATAATGTTTAGGTAACATAGAGGAAAGTTAATCCAAACAATTACCATGAGAGTATTTATAGGAAAAGCTCAGCGAAGCTACATTACCTGAAGTGACTGGGACTGAGATGTTAAAACAGAACCAATAACATTGCAGATTCTTTAGATTTTATCGGGGTTCTCTAAATATATAGGAGGCGCAACAGACGATATGTGGCAACAACATTCTAAACGTAGACAAATGGTAGACTTATAAATATGTAAGATAGATTGTGGCAGTAAACGTTAGCTCGAAAAGGTGGAACGTGTCACTCTCCTGGAAGTTAGCATTAACCATGCTGATGCTGATATATATATATATATATATATATATATGTGTGTGTGTGTGTGTGTGGAAAGAAAGAGAGATAAATACATACATGAATGTATTCTCACATCTGACCGCTCTCTCTCTCTCTTATATATATATATATATATATATATATATATATATATATATATATATATATATAATATTTGAAACCATCTGTTCAAGTCTTTTATATTATTATCCGCTCTGTACGTTCAATTTTATGAATTTATGAATTCTTAAAATATCCGTCCATTGGTCTGACTCCGGTTTTACCTAAAACTTTGTATATATATATATATATATATATATATATATATATATATATATATATATATATATATATATATACCATTGTTCATCAAATTAAAATGTATCTCAGTAAACTTAATAATACCTCTAACAAAATTGATATTATTGATAATAATATTGTGCGTCAAATTAAACATAACACTATTAACATATATTGTAACCAAATGCATATATAAGACAACACTCAAAAAATAATAGGTAGAAATGTTAAACACATTAATAATAATAAAAAAGTTAAGCTCATGATATATTATAAAAAATTAATACAATTAACCTCGTAGTCTCTAATAATCCTACAACCACGCAACTAAATTCTCTACAAAAAAATAAAAAATAAAATAAAAAATAAAAACAATGTAGTGTATCAAATTACAAGCTCGTTCAGAGATTGTATCTCTGACACTAATAATAACCCCCCTACATATATTGGTTTTACTACAACCACACTCTCCCGTCGACTTACCTTTCTGATCTTAGTTCTATTAAACAACATTAAAAAAAATAACCATGCACATAATATTAGACAGATATTAGTTGATAACACAATAATACTCACACATGCACACAGTAAAAAGAACCTTCAGATATTGGAAGCCATCTACATTAAAACAAAGCAACCCACACTCAACAAAATTACATTTCAAACTAGTCACAACACATTACACTGCATCTAGACATTAGTTCTGTTGTAATTCGGTCTATCGCTTGTTATGACATTGTAGAACCTCATCTTGTACTTACGATCTGCGTCTGCTATTCCGCGAGCGTTAACATCGCATAGCAATCTTCTATGTCAACATAAAATATTATTTTCTATGGTGAATATCTTTGTTAAAATGTCGGCATAAGCACTCTGAAGATGGCTCATGTGAGCCGAAAGCTTAGATCAACGACCGAGTTATAAAAAAACATCCAAATGTTGGAAAATTTTCGTCTTTATTTTCACACGAAATTAAAGCAAGCATAGGAACATTAAAACGGCTATTGATCAGATATAATAGACATTCATTGTCTGTCATATTCAACAGTATATATATATATATATATATATATATATATATATATATATATATGTATGTAATGAAATAATTGCATTTTGCAAAAAAGAAAACTAGAAAGGTCGACCGAGATATTTCTGGAGGATAACGTTTATAAGGCAGTCTTTATAATTAGAGCGCTATGTGTCAAGGCATAGAGCGTTAATACTAATAAATGAAATTAAATGGTCATTTATTTTGTCTCTACCTTGAGTTTCACGGAAATTACATCCAATCTTCCGAAAACTTGACTCTAAAATTATGTAGAATTTAGAAATTAGAATTTTATAATCGAGTTTCCTAAGACTGGATGCAATTTCCGTGAAACTCAGAGTAGAGACAAAATAAGTGAACATTTAATTTTATATGTGAATTTATCATTATACGTATATATCTGAACTGATTAGATACTGACGAATTTAGTATTAATTGCTGGGGTCACAGCATTTAATGGAAATTTTGATGGAAAAATTACTAACTATTACAACGTATTTCTAAAAAGTAGATATTTGGCTTTTTACCCTAGAAAAACATATAGAACATTTTACCGAAGTAGAAAATTTTACAGAAGAATAAAAGGAAAATAATCCAAAGCTCTCCCGTCGCCATATATATATATGTAATAATTAGGAGGATCTGATAAATGTAATTAAGTAATTCATCGAGTCTGAAACCTCAACAGAATGCTGTAAGCACTGTCACAGAATGCAGAAAGCACTGGACGGCCGTTTCGTCCTATATTTGGGACTCATCAGCAGTGCGCATCCACTACCGAGAATTGAAACCCGGACAGTTAGGTTGTCAAGCGAACACCCTACCAACTGTTCTACGGGCCTCGGTGACGAAGAGGTAGCAAATCAGACTCGATATAGCGCCGCTCACTCACATTATTCCGTGGCGGAACCCAACTGAGATTCTCTGTAACCATAGGAGTGTGTCCCCAGGAGCCACGACTACTATCACCAAGCCGCCCCAACTGGAGCAGTTAAGCTGGATCAAGCGGTTATATATAAGTAATAATTAGGAGGATCTGATAAATGTAATTAAGTAATTCATCGAGTCTGAAACCTCAACAGAATGCTGTAAGCACTGTCACAGAATGCAGAAAGCACTGGACGGCCGTTTCGTCCTATATTTTATATATATATATATATATATATATATATATATATGTATGTGTGTGTGTGTGTGTGTGTGTGTGTGTGTGTGTGTGTGTGTGTATTTGAGGGTCTGTATGAGTAATTATATTTCCTATTGTGGTAGGGTCGGCATCTCAACCGGCTACTCCACTTCAAGTTCTTGCAAGTGAGGTGGGCTGTTAGCAACCTTGTACGATTAAAAATGTAACCGATCAATGAGTGGAAAAACTATCGGCGATTTAATGGCCAACTTACTATTACTTATTATTGCCAGCTTACTATATATCTCAACAAACCACCGTAGAGAAGGCAACGGGAAATCGCTCAATTACCAACCCCCAGTGAAGTGGTTTAAGTCTATTGGAATTAACTCCTCGACTGGTAAAGAGCGACATGTGCAACAAATGTCACCTAACTGTCATCCAGCAACTGCTCACATAAACGGCGTAAAGTGGGCAAACACCTCGGAATTGATCCGTCATCCTGCAAGGCGCGACATGAGCTATAGATGTCACCTGACCTTCATCCAGTGACTGTTCGTATCAAACGAAAATTAATTCTCGATTCATGGAATGTTAGAATGTTAAACCACTGTGACCATTTAGAAAATATAAAACAGAAATTGTGTAGGTTAAATGTCAACATTTTCGGAGTATGCGAAACAAGGTGGCCAAACAATGTAAATTTTGTCAGTGACAAACACAGGATTATATATGCAGGCGGATAGAAAAATAAAAAGGGAATTGGATTAATATTGAGCAAGTCATTCTGTGATACTGTCAGTTACCTGAAAGAATTCTTGTCATTAAAGTGAAAGGAAAGCTTTCAACATATCTATAATAGTTCTGTATGCACCGGCAGAACAAAGTCCGAGAGAAATCGAAATTTTCTACTCTACACTAGACAACCCCAAGGCTCAGTTTAAATCGCAAGAAATTATAATTGTCATGAGAGATCTGAAAGCTAAAGTAGGAAATAAGGGGGATAGTGAAATATTTAGGAGAAAAATGGGTCCAATGGGACGAATGAGCGGGTAGTAGCCAACATCTGCTTCCAAGAAGACCCAAGACGAATATGGACATGGAGAAGATCAAGAGGAGAAACGGAAAACCAAATCGGCTATACTGCAAAACCTATCCAAGTGTCTCACTGCGGAAGCGATCAACTTCCTGTTATATGTAAAATTAGAACGAAACTACAGCCCTATAAGATAGTGGATTCCCGGCAAAACTCACATACTCACCACAGAGTACAAAAAAGCCAACAGGATAAGAAATATCATGTGGTTCAACCCACCGTACAGCAAAAACAAACGTAGGGAAAATATTCTTCTTACACAAACACTTCCCTGACTCAAGCATGCTCGATAAAATATTCAACAAAAACACAGTAAAAATCAGCTACAGTTGCACCCAGCACATGGCAGAAATAATAAAAAAAGCACAATGGAAAAACTATCAACAAACCACCAGAACAAATTAAACACAAGTGTAACTGCAGAATAAAGAATGAATGTCCCTTAAAAGTTAAATGTTTACAAAACAACGTAATATACCAAGCCACGGTAAAATCACCAGACAATGAATAAAAAATATACATAGTAGTAACCAAGGACTCTGGAAACCAACCAAGAAACTCTGCACACAAAACATCTTCCAAAATAGTAAATACACGAACAGCACAATGCTTTGTAAGTACATCTGGGAAATTAAAAACAAAACGCAAATCACACCAAAAATGTCATAGAAAATAAGGAAAAGAACATCAGCCCACAACAATCAATCCAAAACCTGCAAATTTTGCTTGGAGGAAAGAATAGCTATTATTACCTTCCCAGACCAAAACAAAATACTAAATAAACGATTTGAACTCATCTCAAAATGCAGACAGATTTTTATTACGTTATTTAAAAATCGAAAACTGAAAAAAATAAACAAAATAAAAATAAAAAAGCATTAAAATAAATTAATCTAAGCAAATAATAAACAAATTAATAAACCATTCCCGCCATAAAAAGCGTTGAATAGACGAAAAAAAAAAAATAAATAAGAAATAAAAAAAACAAGTAAAAGTAAACAATCCAAATAAATAAATAAATTAAGTAAATGATAAACAAATTAACAAACCACTTGCGCCAAAATAACCGTTAGAATAGACTACAACAATCAATCCAAAAATTGGACGAAAAAATAGCTATGATTACCTCCCCAGACCATAACAAACTGCTATATAAACGAACAGAACTCATCTCAAAAAGTTTTATTACGTTACTTAAAAATCGAAAACCAAAAAGAATAAATAAAAATATATAAAATAAAAATAAATAAGAAAAAACAAGTAAAATAAATTAATCCAAATAAATAAAGTAACTATCAAGCCGTTCCTGCCAAAATAATTGTTAGAATAAAAAATAATCAGTCCAAATAAATAAATAAAATAATAAGCACATTACCAAACCGATCCCGCCAAAATAACAGTTAGAATAGACTACAGCAATCAATCCAAAAATTGGACTAAAAATAGCTTTAATTACCTTCCCAAATCAAAAGAAACTATTAAAAAAACAATCTGAACTAATTTTAAAAAAAATTACTACGTCACTAAAACATCGAAAACCGAAAAGAATAAATAAATATATTAAATAAAAATAAATAAAAAAGAAGTAAAATAAATTAATCCAAATAAATTAGTAAACCACCTCCACGAAAATAACCGTTAGAATGGACTATTCACAATGCACCACTGCCCCGTATATATAAATAGTTAAGAAAAACCCAACAGATGTGGCCTTATGATTGCGTCTAGCATGAAACAGTCTGTCGCCTCTGAGTGTTGACTTCAATGTTCACTTATATATATATATATATATATATATATATATATATATATATATATATATATATATGTGTGTGTGTGTGTGTGTGTGTGTGTGTGGGTGTATGTATGTATGTATGTATGTATATTGTATTAATACAAATAAAATTGTCTGACTAATGTTATATTCAGTACCTCGACTCCGGAGTTTCGTAGATGAACCTTTTGCAATCGTTCGGTCTGCTCGTCAGGAGAAACATGCTTATTTCTAAAGAATTAACCGATTTAATTCTGACCGACATTTTTATTATTTCACACGTTATTTGTCAGTGGATATCCATGTTGAATTGAGATCGCGTTTTTTTCAGACAGTATGTATTACATCTACCGGCCTGCTCATAGGAGATAAAATAATAAAGAAATTATGATTTCCGGCAGGATTTGAACCTGCACCACTCCCTGAAGGAGAAACCACTGTCTGATCCTCTGTCTTTTCGACCGGTCAGCTACATAGAGCGTCTCAGTTCCTCCTTTTAACCCCCTTTTTTATCACACACAACTTTCTCTCATTCTCTCTCTCTCTCTCTCTCTCTCTCTCTCTCTCTATATATATATATATATATATATATATATATATATACATATATATGTACGTGTGTGTGTGTGTGTGTGTATGTGTAGAAAATATAAATAGATTCAGATAATATCATTAAAATCTCAATTCGCTACTAACATCAGTTCATAGAGAAATTGACTTTTTTTTGTGCAAAAAATTGACTCCAGATTTTAATTTCAATATTCGCATTTATTAACCAATCAGCTACGTTATCTCAAATGTTCTTAAGGCTTTGAGATTTCAGACAACCATGTTTGTTGTCTGCTACAAAATTTGAAAGATCATTCCAGAAAATGATTAACAATGTTTTCCTACCTAAGAATAGATATTTAAAAATTATGAAAAATATTTATATTAATAATAAACTTCTGAGTATATTATATTAACTTTTAGCTTCCTGGAGCCTATACTGTTATAAATATCGTCTCATTAATTCACAGAGTTAGTTTTCAGTAAACATTTGTTCAAAGTTATGCAGAAACCGATTACTCACACCTTTCGTATAATTAATTACTCAATGTTTCACATATTTTATCGTGTAAGTTCTTGCAATAACTTCGCGATTTTAAAGTAAAGTCAGCAACACATAAAAGCATTCGAACGGAGTTATATCAACGAAAATGTTAGTAGTATTAATAATAATATTTGCTGACTTCTGAAAAATTATACGCATTCATAAAAACTTGAATCTTGTTAAATGAGCACATACTGCTTTTCTTATACTAACGCAAATAATTCTGTTGTTCAGTAAAAACAAAAATAATTTTTTGTGGTATTTTGTTTTGCTTAAATTTATACAGATGTATTTGAAGATTAATTTTTTCCTCGCTTTTCGCACGCTTTTCCCCATATATATACAAACTGTCATGAAGTTACGTTTAGTAATTCCAGGTACGGTAAGGAATCCCAGGGGTCATACCGTCGTGATGTGATTCGTGTATTATCGATCCGCCAGTGTCGGACTACTCGTATTGCATGGGACACAAACAGACTCCAATTATCTTGACTGGTTTCTTATCTTTGTATTAAGGCTACCAGATACTTAAAGACCGAATCATGTTGCGCAAGCTATGTGAATGATAAATGCGTGTACCATCGGATATATTTCCGTAGGTTTGGTTGTAGAATTCACCCCATTTCTTCGACCCGGCCAGTTTGGTGTCCATCGCCGTGCAGTCATTTTACACACATATATAACATATATGGTGATGAAATGCGTTCACACACACACACACACACACACACACACACACACACACACACACACACACACACACACACATATATATATATATATAAAAGTGAACATTGAAGTCAACACCTAGAGGCGACAGTCTGTTTCATGCTAGACGCAATCGTGGCCTGACGATTGCGTCTAGCATGAAACAGACTGTCGCCTCTAAGTGTTGACTTCAATGTTCACTTTTATATTTACACACGCTCTATCTCTGATATTGGGGACTTTATCCCATAAATATAACACATCTTAAGACTATATTTCTTCATGCATATGTATGTATATATGTGTGTGTGTTTGCGTGTGTATGAGTGAACATTTCTTTCCGTGTGTGTCACAGCGAAACCCTGAACATGAATTAAATATACATTTTTTTGTTTCCTTTTCCTGTGTGTTTGTGTACAGATTTTAAATTAAAGTTCAACAAAAGATTGTAAGTATCAGCATATTTCTTGTATATGACCCAATTTAGTGATTCTGTTTAAAAGAGATATCGAATTTACATATTCGTATTTAAAGTATAATTAGTTTACAGTCTTTGTGAATTTAATTTTTCAGTTTTGTGAATTTTATAATTGATTTATTTTCTTAATGGCTTGTTTAATTAAGTTGCTTACTTATTCGAAGAGAATCGTTTTCTTCTTTTTAAGTGGTAACATCCTTAGTATTTAGATCAGAGCTCCGAAGTAAAATGAATTACACATTATTTCAGTGAAGTAATATTAACATATTTAATAGTATATTTTGAATATTAACAAATATCGTAAATTATAACATGCCATATGCAAAAAAAACCCCCAAAAAACAACCACCAAAATGTTAAAACTTATCAAACTTCTTTAATTATAACAATTTCGTTAATAACATTTTATGGCGCATGTTCCAAACAAAATAGCGATTTCATAGTGCAGATAAACACCGCTTGCCAGAGACGTCCTTTTTGTTAAGTTTATTGAGAAATTACGAGGGAATGCTTATCTGCATGAAATATCCATATCTATCTATCTATCTATCTATTTTTTTGTCAATTGTTGTTTCAACCCGATGGATTCAATTCTAAATTACAACAGATCGCGGATTTGGATTTATATAACAATAGATTAACGGATTACAAGTATGGTTTCCCCAACCTGCCTTTGTGTGAAATCCCTGATAAAATGCGATAACGATCTGAAATTTCTCAAGGTGGGAATTTCTGTAGTGATTTCCAACTCTAAGCCAACTTGAAATAGCCTTTGAATCCTAAAATTAACTTGAATAAATAACAATTAAACTCTATTTAACACGAATATTTTCGTGGCTTTTGGTTGATGAACAACATACAATAACATTGGAAAATCTATCTATCTAGTTTGTGTATGTACGTGTGAGATTGTATGTATTAATGTGTTTAATATTTTTATAGACTAATATTTAAGCAGGAACCAACTATGAAGTTTTTTTTAAAATCTATCTATCTATCTATCTATCTATCTATCTATCTATCTATCTATGTGTTTTTACATACACACTGTTATGTGTATATACGTGTGAGATTGTATGTATCAATGTGTTTAATATTTTTATAGACTAATAGCTAAGAAGAAACCAAAAGTTTTTCAAAAATCTATCTCAGTATGTTCAGCATCTATCTATCTATCTATCTATCTATCTATCTATCTATCTGTTTTTATATACACAGTTATATGGATATGCGTTCGGAATTTTTTGTCCAAAAGTACACACCTGTATACATGCTTATATGTTTGCAATTCAACACGAGCGCACACACACAGACACACACACAAACACACACACACACACACATGTATATCCAAAACAGCTCACAACACACACATGTGCGTGCAAACTCACTCACACATCCCTATATATACTGTGTCGTTAACACATGCGGACTCATTTTACGATGGCCAACAATTTTATAGCATACACAAGAACCTTATGACGATGTTAACAATAATATCTCGAATGAAGCCACAAAGGCAACACTTGTAAATAATAACAAAAAAAAAAACAACAAAAAAAAAACGATTCGCGTATTTACCAAGATCTGAACAGATTATATCATGGTGGTTATTGATTAAGCCTCCTTTATGGTCTTTGTGAGAACGATTGCCTTAAAATCCGCCGGATTATCGATATAAACAAATATAACAGGTGAAATAAATCGAGGCTTTTTAACTAATTAATCTGTGTATCATTACCAGTTACCCCTATCAGAAGATCTTCATTATAATTAAAAGGTACTTTTTGCACATATGAGAATTTAAATATATAATTTTACGCAAAAGCCGTGAAAAATGGCTGCGATATTTACGAATAGATCGATATTCCTACTTATGATCAAAGTGTCATTGCAGCTCTACCTACCTGGATATTTGTAAATTAGTTTTAATATATTTTTAAGCAGGAAAACGCTGTCGTAGTAGATAAGTACTTTACTCAGCTGCGGGCACGATATGAGAAATCGGATAAACAACTTCGAATTGCAGTTCATTACATTCTGTTATGCGAATATAGCCTTGCGAAAGGTGTGAATCCCTCTCTCCTCACACTTGGGTTAAATATTAGGACTTGCATTGTTATCCCCCAAAAGATTGTTAATGCGATATGCACTCAAAACAAGAGAATTATTCTTACATATCAAAATATGTTTCGGCTTTAAATAACACAGAAAGGTTGATAATCCGTAAAAAAACCCCAAACAAACAACCAATTAAAATTGTTTGCCTGCTGATCGGGAGATCGAATCAGAACAGACTTTATTTTATATATTTGCTTGATTTAATACCGCAAAAAGTGATAAACAAAAATATACATAGTAAATTAAATGGCTTACGTCTTGAAGGAATTTTTTTAATAAAAGTTCCTATAAACGATGGAGGGGAGCCAGCTAATAAGCTTTCAAATGTGGAATTTTATACTCTTTTGTACACTATTTACATTTTTCAGACTATCATCCTCATCTTTGTTGCCATATTCATCACAACGTTTCAGCCGTTGTATGCTCCGGCCGTCTTCAGGTAGTTGAAATGTCAAACTGAACCCGTTATTTCGCTCGCTGGGGTAGACTTTTCTAGTTCCGCGTGCCATGTCTAATGAATGTCAGTTATCAGTTATCTCCTGTTAATTCCCCTCTCCATGTTTTTCACCGCCTTAACCAGGTATTGAACTCACACTCTTTGGGTCCTGTCACTGCATCTAACTAACGCCTTTATCCAATTTGCCAAGTGTCCTTGAGGATGATAGTCTGAACAATATAAATAGTGTACATAATACCTCAGTTCAGAAATATAGACAGATATCCTTTTTTGGTATACAAAATGACCTCCAAAATTGTGCAGTGGTTGAAATAGTGGAAAATGTGCCTTTCATGATCTTTTACAGTCTCGGTAGAAGTCACGATTTAATGTTGATTATTAAAACAAATATTGAATTCAGAATTAGTGCATTTTTTTAATTGTAATATTTGCACCACACACACACACACACACACACACACACACACACACATATATATATATATATATATATATATTGGTATATTGTTTAAAATTTGCGATATTTATGAGAGAAGAGTGCTCAATATTGGAGCGAGAGTTTCTGTAGGCACAGTAAGAGTGGACATCGGAATCAGTACTGCATGGTAATTGTCAGTTTCCCGCTTCACTATTATCTATAGATCATTTGGGCATGATCTTTTCATCTGAAACAGCTCGGCTGTTTATTTGTAGTATTAAATTGACAGTTACCATGTAATGTTTGTTTCTATACCACACAATATCTATCTATCTATCTATCTATCTATCTATCTATCTATCTCGTGGCCCTAGACATCTCCAAAGCGTTTTATAGAGTTTGGCATGCCGGTCTTCTTCGCAAGCTCCAGGGTTATCGTATCACAGGTCGATTGTTTGACCTAATACAATCATTAGTCAAACCGTGAATTGAAGGTCGTTCTGAATGGATTCATCTCCAGCTCCTATCCCACTAACGCAGGTGTTCCTCAAGGCTCCATCCTAGGTCCTACTCTGTTCCTCATATTCATAAACGACCTTCCTGACGCCATAGATTCCTAAGTCGGCATCTATGCGGACGACACCACAATTTACTCCTGCCTCAAACACAAATCTAGTGATGCTGACAAAGTTAACCTGGCAGTTCGAATAGAAAAGGATCTCCAATCGGTTGTGAACTAGGGCAAGAAATGGATGGTTAACTTTAACGCCTCTAAAACAAAACTGCTCTCTATTAACCACCACAAGGATCCATCCCTGCATCCCATTAGAATGTCTGAAGACCAACTTCTCGAGAGCTCCTCTCTGCGGCTGCTCGGTCTCACGCTGTCCGCTGATCTGAGATGGAACAAATACATCGAGTCAATTGCATCATCCACCGCAAGGAAAGTTGGCTCCCTGTGCCGAGCCAGGAAATTTTTCTCCCCGGAATCGATCCTCCAAATCTATAAATCGACCATTCGCCCTTGCATGGATTATTGCTGCCATATATGGTCTGGAGACCCTGCTGTTTGCCTCAGGGTTCTTGATAAGATCCAGAGACGGATATGCAATGTAATTGACCCTGATCTGTCATCTCGTCTGCAGTCGCTCTCTCACAGACGCAACGTTGCCTCGCTCTGTCTATTTTACAAATACTTTCACGGTAATTGCTCCGATGAGCTGCTTTCGCTGGTTCCTAGGCCTCATGAATTTAAACATCCTACGAGGCTGGCATCCCGTTCCCACCCCTGAAACCTTTGAAACTGTTAGATGTAGACGTCTCTTCTACTCCAATAGCTTCATGTCTAGCACATCTCGCCTGTGGAACTCCCTTCCTTATTCCTGTTTCCCTGACAAATACAATCTCCAACTATTTAAGTGTAACGTCAATCGACATCTCCAGTTGCCTTGATCTATCCACTTCCCTTCTCCACATCCTTTCACCTTTCATTCCTATCTGCTCTCGCTCCAAATCTTCTGTAACCCCCTTGCCTTGATCGATCCACTATCTTTCTCCACATCCTCTCCTTTACCACTCCTATCTGCTCTTCCTCCAAACCTTCTGTAAGCCTTGCGTGCTAGTGGTCTCAAGCCTTGCTTGGGGTGATAAGCTTAAAAAAAATCTATCTATCTATCTATCTATCTATCTATCTATCTATCTATTTACCTATCTATTTACCTATCTGTTACTGTTTATATCTATCTATCTATCTATCTATCTATTTTTATTGGTAATTCCGACTTCAGAAATCTTTAGGAAGGATTATAAAGAATCATTGAATAATAATAATAATAATAATAATAATAATAATAATAATAATAATAATAATAATAATAATGAAGAAACAATTTAATCCTCTTTTTATTAATTGTCTCTTTTCTTAATTCGATGGATTAACCTAAATTCTAAAATAAAACAGTAAGTGCTTTAAGAGTAGCATAACACTGGATTAAACGATTATCAATATGGTTTCCCCAACCTCATTTTTTGTAAAACCCATGATGAAATGCGAAATAAGAATTTCCGGGAAGCTTTCCCACTTTTTAAATTAAGCAAAATAGGTGAAATAGACTTGGACACGAAGAAAATTCTCGCGGCTCTTATTATATTTTTCCAGTTGACCAATTACGAATAAGAGTGTAAAAACTCTTAACCAATTTTCGATATCTATCTAACTATCTATCTATCTATCTATCTATCTATCTATCTATCTATCTTACCATTATCAATGGAGATCTCCATTAAACATTTGACTATTTTCATCATTAAAAAAAAAGCTTTATATTTTTCATTTTGTCCCATTCCATGAAAATTATAGGCCAAATCGATCGACTAGAGAGCGCGCGAGTAGATTGTCTTCATATAGAAAGCAAAGCGACAACATTATTGAAACCGTATTGATAATTCCGAGTTCACAAATCTTTAGGAAGGATTATGAACATGAAACAAACCTAGAGATCACAATGTCTCATTGAAAGTATTAAAGATTTCAGGTTATCAAATGCGATTGACTGCTGATCATGGCCTGAGAGGACATTAACCGAAACGTTGTGAAAACAATAATCAAAATGAGGATGTTTATCCGAAAGAATCATTGAAAAATAATAATAATAATAATAATAATAATAATAATAATAATGATGAAGAAACAGTTTAATCTTCTTTTTATTAATTGTCTCTTTTCTTAATTCGATGGATTAACCTAAATTCTAAAATATAACAGTAAGTGCTTTCAGAGTGACATAACAGTGGATTAAACGATTATCAATATGGTTTCCCCAACCTCATTTTTTGTAAAACCCATGATGAAATCCAAAATAGGAATTTTCAGGAAGCTTTCCAATTTTTTAAATTTCTTGAAATAGATTTGTACCCCAAAAGTGAATTTAATTAAAATGACACTTAAGCATTTTACACGAAAATTCTCGCGGCTGTTATATTTTTTCAGCTGACCAACCGCCAATAACATTGGAAAAAACTATTAACAAATTTTCATTCATTCATTCATTTCTTTCTTTCTTTCTTTTTTTCTTTTTATTATTGTTGCTTCTATTCTTAATTCATTGGATTAATCTAAATTCTGAATTAACACAGTTTGTACCTTCACATTTGTCTATTAGCGGATTGCTAGCATAGTTTCTCCAACCTCGTTTTGTGTAAAATCCCAGATGAAATGCGATAAAGATTTGGACTGACTCAGAAACGTAATTTCCGCTGCCTTTTCCAACATTTTTAAGCTAACTTGAAATAGCCTTTTAATTCTAAAGGTAACTTAATTAAAATGATCGTCAGATACTATTTCATACGGACTTTTGTTTTATTTTCAGTCTTGCAACAACCAATAATATTGGGAAAAAATCTAATTTTTATCAAAATGTGATGCAATAAAACATGGCATCTCCACTAGTTATATTTGGGAACGAGGTGGGTACTGAAAGCATCCCCTCAACACAGAATGACATTGACATTAAGCAACTTTCGGTTTTAATGAAAGTTGGATATTTTAAAATTTATGTTGCCATGATGGTTCCCAATCTCTGTTACAAGCCTGAAGCTGTTAATAACATTGTGACAAATTAATCAACTGTAATTATAGAAGAAAATTCAATAAAACAAATGAAATTTCAAACATTATTTTAATCAGTAAATTTTGTTTGCCCTTTTCAGTCTTTCAGTATAGGATAACGTTATTTTCTCAGCAAAATTAGATTAAAAATATTGATTTTCTACAGACATCATCCTTGATGGTATTTTTTTCAAATTTTAAGCTGTTCGTATAAAAGCTGAAAATGTACAAATTGTCTTTATCACAAAGAAAATTCAAATTAATAAAAAAAACTCAAAGCATACACGACACTGGTCAGCATTTACATCACGCCGTCGTTCGATCCCACTTTGCATCGGTACGTACAAAACTGGTAAATTTCGACAAAGAAACTATAGGCTAGATACTGCAAGGGAAGAAAGACAAGAAGCCTACTGCTTCTGTTAAACAAGGTTCTTTTTTAATGGATTCATTGAGAACTGTTAGTGAAAATGTGACACTTGTGAATTTTTGTTGCTACTTCTGTCTTCTGTCGATGCAGATTAATGTACCAGATTGTCCCTTCGGACATCGAGAACTCCTTCTGACCCTACGTCTCTGCATCACTTCTTACTCTAGCCGTAATTTTGCCCTTGATGCTAAGTCTGGTTACGACTACTCCGGTCTGAATATTAGCGGAATTCTTACCTTCCAGTCGAGTGCACAGTATCTCAAAACTTTGTATTTAATTATTTACATATTTCTTTTCTGTACCTACAGACAGAAAATTACTGAAACAATGATAGACAAATTAGAAACTTTTAGAAAAAGAAATGGATTGAGACACTATGAGAATCGAAATTAAAATAAGGGATGTTTGATCTAGAATTTATTTTTGAAACAAGAGTCTCTGTAGTTTACAAAAAGGAGCAGAGTGGTTGAAAGTGAGGTGATAGCAATAGAGTCTTGTTGTTGACCTTGGAAACTAATCGATGAAAAGTAAATTGTTACTCTCGGAGGAGTGAAATTGTACTTCGAAAGTATGTCAGTACATTCGCGCTAGAAAAACAGATACGTCACTAGTTATAAAGAGGCGAGCCAACCAGAAGATAGGAGAGTTTCTGGTACATCTGTCTTCGAATGCATTCGAACTGGGTGAAGTGACGTCAGAGATTGAAAAGAAAGCGTCTGCTGTGTGTTTTTGAAACGGAGGGGGAGAAGCGAAATACCGCCGCTAACATCTAAGTACCATTACTCCTGCTACTACTAATATTACTACTACTGCTATTACGGCTACTGAGAACAGGGACATC
The DNA here is from genome assembly GCA_964036315.1 of Acanthosepion esculentum. Lineage (NCBI taxonomy): Eukaryota > Metazoa > Mollusca > Cephalopoda > Sepiida > Sepiidae > Acanthosepion > Acanthosepion esculentum. The sequence goes on along the minus strand of OZ038477.1, from coordinate 113,064,666 downwards.
GAAGGTTGTAGTAGTTGCGCTAAGAACAGATCAAAAGGGGTTAAAACAAAGCTCACATTTCTCCTTACCGAAATTATTCAAAGTAATTGTGTTTGTTTGGTTATTGTTCACATACCAGAAGCATTCAATCTTGTGCAACACGAATTATTTTTTTTGTGTTTGCTTTTATATAAAGAAAACATTCGTCTTTTCAAAATCGAATAAACTTGGTTATTTATTTTTCTATTAACCCGATTCTCACCCGACGAACTCATAGGTGGAGCAACGGGGTGTTTCCGGATTTCTACGATGTGATAACCACTCTCGAGGATCAAAAAATCACAACATGGCTTGAGGGTGGCTTCAAATTGACATTGGGAACCGGAGACTTATGTTTAACCTGTAATACAGGACAATTCCAGACCAACGGTCTTGTAAAGTGCGTGGGTGCAGTGGGGTGAGGATACGGTGTTACACGTGTAAGAATTACGTTATAAGATCTGCAAAATCAAGAAGGTTTCTACAAGGAAGATTCTTTCGGTGATCCTTTTCTTTGTCAAAATTAATTCCACAGTAAAGTATTTAATCCCAGGAATGATTTGCTCACTATATATCTAAGACTTTCTAATAATGTACAAATCTAGATATATGCATGCCATAGAAAGAAAACGCCAACAATGTCTCAATAAAATACACAAATCAGACACAGAAAATGGTTTTAACTTTTCCAAAACAAAAGCTAAGTGCCTATATTCCTGCAAATTATGGGAATTGCACATCAGACTGAGCAGAAATTCCAATAGTGGAATAACACAAGTTCCTAAGCATAAATTTTGACAAAAAATTAATATTCATTCTCCATCTAAATTATTTAAAAAATAAAATGTAGTAAAGTCCTCCAACTTCTGTGTGTGGTAGCACATACTGGATGGGTAACGGATCTTTAAACATTAATTAAATTATACAGATCACTACTTCGCTCAAAACTGGGTTACACTAGTATCATATATGGAGCGACTAGAAAACCAAACCTGAAATACTCAACGCAACCTATCATCAAGGCCTCAGACTAGTACTTGGGGCTTTTAGAACATACCTATTGGAGAGCTTATACAAAATTGCTTATGAAATACCTCCACATTTAAGGTACACTAAACAGGTACTACATTACTATGTAAAAATAAAATCATATCCAAATAACCCAGTTTACAGAAAGGCCTTTAAACCTAATTACCGTGATCTATTCCAACAAAAAGAAATACAATACAACCCTATGGACTCAGGATGAAATCAATTGTTGGGACCTCACTCTCAAACATACAAGGAACGACTGCAGCCAGTATTCCCCCATGGGCAACCAAGCAACTTGAAGTCTTTCTAGAATTAAATAAACTCCCTAAATAAAAAATGCACCCACTCACATTCCAGGACAAGTTTCAGGGCATATTGGAAAACTATTCTAATCATACATCCATTTATACAGTTGGGTCAAAGTGTGAGGACAAGAGAGGATGTGCAGCAGTGAGCTAAAATATTACAAAAAAAGTGCCTCCCAAAGGGAAGCTCTATTTTCACCGCGGAGGATTACACAATAACGCTAGCTCTCAATATCGTTACATGGAGCAAACAGATTTTTTCTTAATATTTTCGGACTCACTGATCGTCCTAATGGCTTTGAAGGAAAAACAAACCAACAACCCAGTCATTATCAATCTATTATGGAAAACTGAGAACTACTTGCAAACATAGACATCAAACTATGTTGGATTCCTAGCCACATCGGAGTGAAAGATAACAACAATAAAGCAGACCAAGCAGTCAAATCAGCTTTTGATACGGATCTAGATACAACGACCAAATTCCTATACACTGACCTTAAGGAGGTCATTAAGAAAAAACATTCAAAATGAATGGCAACTGTACTGGGACGATAATCTACACAATAAGCTCTTCGCTATTCAACCCAAACTCGGAGAATGTAAGTCGGCTTTCAGAAAATCTTGAAATGAAGGAGTAGTACTAGCCTGCTTTCGTATTGGCCACACGAGAATAACCCATTCGTATTTGCTAAACAACGAAGATCAACTAGTATGCTAAACATGTGAAACCACATATCCTATTAAACATATATTAACCGAGTGTTCAGAACTTGCTATAATATAAACAACATATGAGATGTTCGAGAAAAAAAGGTGGATGATATAATATGATTTCTTAATTTAAAAAAATATAAACCAAATAAGAATGTGAACAAAATCAATTTTTCTACAAAGTGCATATCTGAAAAGAATACATTAATGAAATAAAACACTCGACAACAACTTTCTTTACAAACATACGTCAACGGAACCTGGTCTACAAACTGACATCTTACAAACAATACATATTCCATTCATACAAATCTATTGTAAATATCTTCTCAGTTTTAAATAACCCATAGAGGTTGATATGCTGTAAAACAAATCAGACCATTAATAATAGCATTAATATAGTGGTGTCATAGATATTTTCAGATGTGTATATGAAGTAAGATTTTGAGTAAAGGTTTGTAAAAATAAAATACTTTTGATATATACTGATATATATATATATATATATATATATATATATATATATATATATATATATATATATATATATATGTGTGTGTGTGCGGGTAGCGTCGGTGTTAACCTTGTGGAAAGTGGGATTGGCATGGGGAGCCCGTTGCATGAATAAACAAACACACACACATTTCTCTCTCTATCTCTTCATATATATATATATATATATATATATATATATATATATATATATATATATATATATGTATGTATGGCACTTAGCTGATTGCTGTCATATTCAGCACCTGAATTTTAGAGTTTCATAGGTGAGTTGAGGTGCTGAATATATATATATATATATATATATATATATATATATATGGAGAGAGAGAGAGAGAGAGGAGGGGAGAGAAAGAGAGGTAGTAATCGGTTAGTATAACCCAAGGGAATCCTATATAACACGATATGAAATTTTAAACATTCAATATTAAATGTTAAAACTGACCCACCAAAAAGCGCTCAAAGTTTATTTTCTAAACAGAGCAAATATTTCATACAATTGTAATTAAGACATTATTAGTTAATTAATGGTGTCTTAATTCCAATTAAATGATATATACATACATACATACATACATATATATATATATGTTTATATATATATATATATATATATATATATAAATATATATATGTCACATATATATAAGTGACAAATGTTACTTGTATTAATCCTATAAATATATATATATATATATGTGTGTGTGTATGTGTGTGTGTATTTAGGCAGCATATCTTCATTCAAGCTTGTTCATTAGTTAATATAGACATATTATATCTATTTATTTTTATAATAATCCTTTCTAGTTTGTCTTCTTGATGTTAATTCATCATGAAAGCTCCGTATTTTTTGTTAACCTAAGACTATCCTTAGGAGTGAATTGCGACGACTTAATGTAACTGTTATTGTTGTGATGGTGGTTTTTGTAAACACGCGTGAACGCATTCTGCTATAATTATTTTAAAAGTTTTCCTTGTGGTTACGAAGTCTTGTAAACAATCGTTCACAATGCAAGGGGGTAACATGGTATGCCTTGAATTATAATTATTTTGTACATCATTTTTTAGTCAGGCTAAACGTATGTCTTATAGATATATAGCTTGGGAATGATCTATTGTAGACCTCAGTTTGAAACAGTGATGAAAGTTTCTTTCCTTTCGACTCAACTGACCTTCAGACACCGTCTTCTAGCACATTTTGGTAAAATAAATTATTTGGGGTTTGATCTTTATGCAATCAATTTATGAGACAATGTTGGGATTAATTACATTGGTGCTATGGCTTGCACATGTTCAGGCGATTGATCTGATTGGGTTTCTTAGTTTTGCGCGTCACGTGACGACTTATAGACCCGGGTCATCATTTTTCTTGTAACTAGTTATTAAGTAATGACGTTCCTATTTTCACCGTTTAACTGTCTTTTTACTCTTGTTTCTAATAAATCTACTGCACACGCACACATTCCTTATATACCTATTCTTATCTATTTGTAACGAAGCTGACGTTGCAATATTATATACAGGTTGTTTCACAATTTGTGAAACAAAATGATTGAGCAAGATCAAGGACCAAAAATGATAGAGAAATTACATTTACTGAAAGGTAAAAGGATAACATTTTAGTCTCAAGCATGAACCAAATTGTCAAGAGGAGCCCTAGAGTACATACTCCAGATATCTGCTGTTCAATTGAAGGCACAGTTGAATGCAAAGTTGTGGTTAACGCGTGCATATTCCTCCTGGGTGATCGATTGAATTGTCTCAGTGATGGCAACCTTCAATACAGTAATGGTGCGAGGGTTGTCCTTGCAGAAGTTTGTCTTTGAGGGACCCCCAGAGGAAGAAATCTAGGTCTACGTCAGGCGAGTGAGGTACCCAATCCACTTCAGATATGCGGCTAATGAGACGCTTCACAACATTAGCAGTGGGAGGAGGAGCACCATTCTTCTGAAACTACTGTTCCTCCCCATGAAGTTCCTCACGATCCACGAGCAATCCCTATCTGAGAGGCCGCTGCTTTGTTTCAACGAATATGAAACACCCTGCAAAATGACATTTCTTCACATCTGATGATTTAATATTCTAGTTAAATGACAACCAATGCTACAAAACCTTTCTGATCATAGAAAACGATATATTCATATAGATGTAAAATCCGCTATATATTAGTGACTTGTCTCTTTGTCAATCTGTAATTTATTTCTTAACTTTGTTTTCGGAGGAAAACGAACGTTTCAGGTAATAATCGTGTAATGCAACAACTAACAACAATTTGTCGGCCATCTTGAATTAAACAATTCCTCGTAAAAAGACACCGGAAGTTGTGTCTAACTAGACACACGAAACCTATTGTGCACAACGATTTATTTCGACTGAGCCATTTCTAAGTTTTTAATATCCGCCACTGGCGGGAAAAGAGGACGCAGATCATGGCGACAGGAAATTGATCCAGAGGCAATTATCAACTGCCAATGGAACATGAATTCTTTCAGAGCAAATAAACACGATGGGGATGCTGAAAAGCTATCGCCTAGGTCAAGGAAACATCGAAAAAATATTCTATTCGATTATTTTATTATTTTGGGAAGTGGCTCAGGCTGAGAACTTTCAACAGTAACTTGTAGTAATATCTTTCATTCGCTCAATTTCTACATACTTCTCTCTCTCTCTCTATCTCTCTATTTATCTATCTATTAACCTATCTATGTGATTCAAGCTATGGTAGATTGAATAGTCTGAATCAAATTTAATATCAATAAAGAACTTCTGTCCTAAGAGAATATCATTTGTGCTAACCGGAATATATCCTGGTGTCACTGCAGCGGTACCAAAATATATTCTACACTCACTATCAAATCAGATCGCTACAGAAGTCAGGTGCATCAGTGGGTTAAACTGGAAGGTGTTCTCCTATTTAACAGGTGCAGATTTGCGTCTCGTGCAGGATGTCAATAGCTGACCCTGACATGAAATTCAGACAGCTGAACTTGATATGTACAAAAGTGCGACAACCGATGATAGAAAGATATATAAGCATCCACACGTAGAGGAAAAAGAAAAGGATCACTCATATCCTCGCGAGGAGAAGAATCCAAGTTCAGAGAAAATCTCCAAAGCCTCACACCCACGAGCCGATATTGACGAATTACTGAGGTGAATAAACAGTAATTATACATATGAGATGTGTATTCAAGGCACTTTGACAACGATAATTATTTTTTCTGAGATGTTACTAAATGGATGGGACAAAAGATTGTAATCTGCAAATTTCAAAGAAGAAAGATAGGTTTATATTTATAACTGATACAGAAAATAAGGAACAACCTACACAGGAAGCTCTAACTAGACAAAAGCTAGACGCTAAAAACGAAACACGCCACTTGTTACAAAAATATAAGCATGATATTAGTACTGGGTATGACGATAAACTAAATCCGGCAGCAAGACCGCTGATCAGGAGATTCGAGGTTTTGAGTATCGTGGAACAACATCTTAATTGCTGTTGTTCCTACATTTACCCCGACCCGGAGTTTTAGCACCTGTTAGGGTCCAAGATATGGCAAATAGTGCACCCTCAAACAAAAATAAAACCCTATGAAAGTTTAAAAATACCTTTATATAGTAAAAATAACAGTAATACATTTTTATATAAAATAATTTCCAACAATACATATTTATAGAAGAATTACCAAAAAATGCATTTGATCTGTAGTTGCGTTCAAAATATATTTAGTTGAACCATAGAATTGTGCACAACTGTTTTAGATTTCGGCATTAAATAACCCATAGACGTTGATATGCCACTAAACAAATTCAACCAAACAAACAACCAACATGAAAAAGCACTTTCATGACATTACTCCTTATATCTTACAATTTCTTAAACCAAACTGTATTCCAAAATATAACTTCAAGAAAAGTACAAGATAAAACACACATCACCGCCTCTAGTAATCATGCCCATACAAACATGTATGTGAACAAACTTTAGTATCAATCTACCTTGTATTCAATTATGAAAGCAGAATAAGATATATAATATTTTTATTACCCAAAGATCCGAAGAAAATTAAATTTTGGCATTGAATGACCTATAAGAGGTTTACATGCTGTTAAACAAACAAAACAAATCAAATTATCGGTCATATAAAAAAAGTTCAATAAATATCTAATGTCTATGAATTCGTTTGCCCACTTGGAAAATTCCTTTATAATAATAACAATTCAAGAAAATATATATTGGTTTCACAATCACAACATTATCGCTCCGATTGACGTGCCTTTTATTTGATTATAGATAAATGAAATAGCAGATCATTAACCATCACAAGGAAAAACACAAGAGATCCAAAAAATAGTTATACATAAATACTATATCCCATCAAATGTAAAAAACGACTACAGATACTAGAAGCATTAAACATAGGCAAAATAAATAAATAAAAAAATAAGTAAAATGTTATCAAATTTAGGAGTAAACATGCTAAATATATTTCATAAAAATAAGTGACACGACAACACAAACGGTCACGTGATGACACAAAGAAGTGATATTTAAAAAAGATGAAAACGACAGGGCACTAAAAAAAATAAGCAAAAACGATTTGATAATAGATTTTGAAAGCCAAAAGAACTCAGGCATTGGAATATGAATGTTTTAGTATGTAGCGAAAACAAGGAAAATGGATTGCAGCATAAGAAAATATAGAGAAACTGTTGAAAAAAGAAATTTCGTTGCTTTTTAAACAAATTTGCGTAAAGGAAAAACTCTACTTGATTTTCAGCAGTTTTTCTTATCATTAATAAGTTTTTTTTACATATTACCTATTATCAGAGCACACACACACACACACACACACACACACATATATATAAAGACGTGTCTCATTAAATAGTTTAGACAAATTTTGTCTACTTATTCTTAATAGGATCCTCTCATATTTTCTTAGTATCCTTATTAAAGGAAGAAAGAAAGTTACTATGTTGATGCATATTTATTTTATTCCGAGTACTTTCGACATTAGCACAATGTACAGCATTGTTGTGTTCATCTGAAAATTAAATTTTTACTTGTAAAGTGAAAAACGTTAAAATTATATACTGTACGATTTTAAAATTTTTATGCTGTAAGCACACACGTGCACAAATGGCAAGGGAGACAAATAAGTTATTTTTAAAAAACTTTAAAATTATTTGTTAAGAACTAGATGTTTTTAAACAATCTACTGTGAACATTTTAAACCAGCTGTCCAGTATTCGTAATTAATTTTATTATGGGTAGTTTTCAATTTTTAATATTGATAGTTTCAAGATTTTTTAGTTTATGTTCAGTATTTTCATCAAAAAGTATGGATGTATTTTTAGCAAGGATTTTTCTAAATTGCGAATGTGGGCAGTCATGCTGTTGTAAATCTTGAAAGATGTTACATGCATCATTCAAACGAAAACTCAACCTTCTAGACAACGTAGTTGTGGGTTAACCAACATATTATTTTTTCCATTGGATATACAATCTCCCAACAGACATTTAAATCTATATATAATATTGGTTTTCTGCAACACGTTAACTGGTGGGAGGAGTCATTACAAATGATTCAATTGAATTTAGTATAGTATATAATTAATTTTATTTGTTTACTAGGATCTGCGGTGGATATATTAGTATTTATGAGATTTTTAGCATACATACAAGCATATATATATATATATATATATATATATATATATATATATATATATTGATGATATTAATTGAATACTTCCCAATGCAAAATATTGCAAAAATAATACTGAGTCTCAAGTGACGATTGATTTAGGAGCAAACCAAAAATGTTGTGATCCACAAAGAGCATTTTTGTGTCCCTATATGTCAATTAAATAACATAAAAGATGTAAAAACATTTCACCCATCCAATATTTATATATATATATATATATATATATATATATATATATATATATATATATATATATATGTGTGTGTGTGTGTGTGTGTGTGTGTGTTTGTGTGTGTGTGTGTTGTGGATTCCGGGGAGGGAATCCTGCACAAATAAATAAACAACGCCAGTAAGTGAAATAGAAAAATAAGTCTATTGAACGTAAGAATACAAACTTGAAATGAAGATTAGTAGTCCAGGAATACGGGTTAGTAGAAAGTATATGTACAAGTCTCTGTAAGTGGAGCCGTAATTATCTCTCTCTCTGTGGACTCTACGCATCTCAACCTTATCTCAACCTATCTCTCGGTGAACACCCTGTGTACTTCACGTATCTCCACTCTGTCAGAATAAGTATACTTTAGACGAGTCCATCTTGTGAAAAAAGGGGAGAGCTCCACAACATTATGTCTCTGTGCGTGTTGTGTGTGTGTATTTTTACTTTTGACAGTTGAAATACGTTGCAAAAATGTATAAAAAAATTAAATAAGGAAAAGAAATGCTAAAAATACGCACACACACATAAACATATATATATATATATATATATATATATATATATATATATATATATATATATATATATATATATGTGTGTGTGTGTGTGTGTGTGTGTATGTAGGACCTGTTATCCTTAAAGTTAATAAATCTAGAAGGAAGACTGAAATTCCGCTGGAAGTTCTTTCTGGCTATACGGAAGTTTTCTTTATTAAGGGTTCTCGAAAACCACACCAATAGACATCACTTATTCTGCTTAAAAAAAGAGATGTCTTTTCAAACACGTGCGTCCACAAAATATAACATTTATAGTAATTATATATTTTCTTTTAATCAATTCATCCCAAGCAAGGCTATAAAAGCTACTTGGAGATAAGGGGCTACCGAGAGTGAAGAAATTGAAAGAGACAGAAAATGACGATTGACATTGAATTTTAATGTTTGAAGATAGTTGTTGGCAGGAAAGCACGAAGCCGGGACAAATTTCCATAAGTGAGAAATAAGAGAACAGGACAAAAGTCCTGCTTAATAGGAAGCGCATAAAATCAAACAAGATTACAGACATTATAAATAAAGCTCTGTCTATATTTCTGAGATGAGGTATTATAACTATTTACACTATTTACGTGGATCGGACTGTGGCCATCATCTTTATTGTCATATTCACAACGTTTCGGCCATTGTACGCGCCGGCTTTCTTCGGGTGATATACGTTCCGAAGGACGCATAGCCCAGTGGATAAAAGCGTTGGTTGAAGTAAACCAGTGACTTGACCCAATGAGCTGTGAGATCAATACCTGCCACAAAAAATACTTGGAGAGTTGATTTACTAAAGGGAATTAAATGAAACTGAGATATTCAGAAAAGGCATGGCACGTGGAACTAGAACAATCTACTCCAGTGGATTAAGTAAAGGGTTTAGGTCAAAATTCCAACTTGTATCACCTGATGAAGGCTGGAGCAGACAACTGTCGAAACGCCGTGAATATGACAGTAAAGATAAAGACAACAGTCCAAACAATGTAAATAGTGTAAATAATAAATGAAATATATAACAGCGGTGATATACCGGTAGATCCATTTTCATTGCACTGTCTACGAAGTCAGGTGTAAACAAATGTGTACTCCATCTAACAATCAGCCTAATGAGTCATATAACAAAATTTATTATCCGAATTCTGGTTAATAGGGTGTACAGAAATAATGTTCTGAAGTATTTCGCCGAGTTTAAAAATCGAGATTTTCATCGCGTCAAGCTTGCAGTCGTTGATGTTGAACAAGTGGAAACGCTGATTAAGAATAATCCAGGCCACATGATATGGAACATCGTAGAGATATTCGACATGCTTTGTATCTTGTGGGATTAGAAGGACATTGTGTAATAGGAGATCAAAGGGCGACCCCACGCAAGTACTGTTCCCAATTGAACCGATTAATGTTAACAATCGATGGAAAGCAACCGGAATTAACCAATCAGTCATCATTCATCAGGGCAATGTTAGATCATAGGTCTTTTTGCAGAGACCCCAGAATGGGATCAACTTGACTGGAATATCATACTAAAGACGCCAACCTTGTCTGACATTTCACATTTGGAGTACCACTTATTCCGATCATAACCATTAGGAGACAACATAACCGATCTATCGGCCGAAAAGTCGAATACCGAAGAAGACGACTAGGCCGATCCGTCAGCTCGATAATATAAACTCAAGATTAGCTGGCTTGTACGAAGACCATCTGAGCCTTTCAGTGGCCGTTTCTATGATAGTTTGTTGACTTTTGTAATTTTACATCGATTTCTTTGTGTTCCAAATGAGGGCATGTGAAAATGACCCTGTCTTGTCACTGAAACTCCAAAGGGTTAAGAACATCAATTCTCTGGAAGTCTGTAAAAACCAGAATGATACCAAGTTATTTGAGGATGGAATCACGATGCTGCCTTGAAGATGGAAAGTGTTAGAGAAAAATGGCACTTATGTAGATTAATAAATCTATGTACAGATATCTATATATTTTCTTTGAAGTTCATCTAATATCTCTACGAAATTTTGTTCCGATCCAATATTTTGAAATTTTTTGTCATATTGCGTGTAACGTTCGCGGTGACATAAGATATTCGAATAATTTCCAACGGGCAATGTAAATAGTGTAAATAATTATATTACCTCATCTCAGAAATGTAGAGAGACTTAATTTTTTGCTAAAAATATTTATTAAATATAATTTATAATACAGCATAAAATTAACGACCTCGTGAAACTATTGAACATCTAGTGATAAAAATTCTAACTCAGAATATCATGTCACAACACGTGACATAAGTTCATATTTAAAATTTAACGAAAAAATTATCAAAATAAGAACCCGGAGAAAGCAAATATCAGAACCTACTCAAAATAACTGCACCCACTGAAGATGGTCGAATTAGCTGAAACTAGTTGGTCAAATATCGGAAAATACATTTGTTATTTTGAAATTTCGGCCAAAACCTTTATAAAAAATAACAGAGAAATTAAATAGAAAAAAAACTTATCAAAATATATTTTCTTGATTTTCAATCAAAAATCAAAAAAAGAGAATTCGCCCCCAAATCGATTTGTCATGACCGACCACTTGTTTTCGATCACATCTGTTGCAGACGTCAGGTCAGGCACATTTTTCGTTTCTTCAACACCCACAGACCTCACCTGTGGTTTATACCGCAATGCCCCTGGCGTGAGCAGTACGCACAAAGCCTCTTTTATGATGTCTTGTACTTTGTGCTGAAACAGTCATCAGCGATATCCAAACCGTTCCATTTACTAATTCTCAATCACAAAGTACATAAAAAGAATCAGACCAGGAACCAGTAGTATTAAAAAGTGCTCAATACATATGTGAAAAAATAAAATAAAAGTAAAAATAACATGTAGAGCTTTTAACTTTAAAAATTAGGAGGTCAGTTGAATCCGCTACCTTACGGTATTTCCGAATCCAAAGAACTTTTAAACCAGAAATCCGAAGTCTTAAGTCCTTGCTTACATATTAGAAAATTCCTCTTAAGAACATATAAAACTTGATAAAAAAAAAGTAATGCACATTTCAATTAACCCGCCACCAATACATTTACAATACCCTTGCTTTTCTTATCTTTCTTCTTCTTCTACTTGCTCCCCCTCCTTTATATTACACCCAATGTCATGCGTTTATTTATTTCTGAAAATAACAATATAGTATTCCTTATTTTAAAAAATAAAATAAAATAAAGCGTTAAGAGGTCATTTGATAAAAATCAGTTGAGGATACCGTAAGGTTGAATTCAAGGTAGCTGATTTTTAATATATATATATATATATATATATATATATATATATATATATATATATATATATAAATATATATATATATTTCTACGGAATGTCTCGAGCATTCAAGCCGGTAAATGTAATTAATACTGTTTAATTAAAAAACAGACTATTTATTATTTACTTAAATTTTATCTAACAAAATAACGTATAAACAGAAAATATATTAAAATAATTGTCATATGTTGTCATTGTTTACGTTAAAATATGTTTATGTCAGTAGAAATGATCGATCGAGAAAAATCGTCGAAGGTGTATATTTATAAGCAGTAATTCGGAATTGATAACCAGACGTTTCTTTGTGGCTGAATGTTTAACAGCACGTCAGATCAAGGGATGGTCCCATTTGTGTTACAAGTTCGATTCCTGTCGGAGAAGCAAATATTTTCTACTAAATTTTTATAACATTCAGGTCGGTTAATATAATTAATACAGTTTAGTTAAAAAAACTGTGGATTTACTTAAATAAATTATATCTATAAAAATAACATCTACACAGAAAATATATTAAAATAATTGTCCGACTTAATCCATTTTATAATATATATATACACACACATTTTCCACCACCGTAAGGTAGCTTCACTGTGCCTTTTGTATAAATACTTTCATGGTAATTGTTCTGATGAACTTAGATCTATGTTGTTATTTTTATTACCCACCCCACAGACAAATTATACATATGCGAATTAGTTCTGACTTTATAGAGATTTTGAGGTATTATGGAGGCTGTAGTAAGAACGGTATGTAATAATGTGCTGTTTTGGTGTAAGGAATACTGCGGGATGTTTGGATTAGTAATGTGGCTAGGTAAGTTTAAGATGAGACAGACTGAAGACCAGCTTTCCCTTATCCCCACCTCTTGGCCTTGTTTCACATGTTTGCATTTTCAAAATAAATATTATTTTCCTTTATGGTACCTAGACTTTAGGATTGCCAACAGTTTCTTCTGTCACACTTATCGCTTGTAGAATATTATTTCGGCTTCTTGCTTTTCAGCCAAATTTTGTCGTTATTAATTTGAATGTAATTTCAATCATTATCTTCTGTATTAATTCTTGTTTTAATTAGTCTCTTTCCTTAATAATGCTGTCTTTTTCTTTTATTCTTTCACACTTAGTAACACCTTGCCTCTTAGTTGCTTTGTTTCCTTGTTTGGGCTGAAATGATTAATATATATATATATATATATATATATATATATATATATATATATATATATAAGACATTTGTTTTATGTTTATACGTTCTTTTATAGATAGAAATATTTAAGTAAATTGTCTGTTTATAATAAATAGTATTAACGACATTTATCAGCCTGAATGTCCCAGAAATTTTCATAGAAAATATGCGTCCTCCGACAGAAATCGAACCTGTATCCTATAAGGAACCGTCATATCAGCGTGACGTGCTTTACCGATTTAGCCACAGAGGAGCGTTTCGGTTAGCAAGGTCGATTTTTCTGTTTTTCAACTACAATTCTCTATGATTTAAAAACAGTAAAATCGACCTTGCTAACCGAAACGCTCCTCTGTGGCTAAATCGGTAAAGCACGTCACGCTGATATGACGGTTCCTTATAGGATACAGGTTCGATTTCTGTCGGAGGACGCATATTTTCTATGAAAATTTCTCGGACATTCAGGCCGGTAAATGTCGTTAATGCTGTTTATTATAAACAGAGCATTTACTTAAATATTTGTATCTATAAAAAGAACGTATAAACATAAAAAATGTCTTAAAATAATTGTCGGACTTTGTCCATTTCATTATATATATATATATATATCATGAAATCAAAGCACCTTGTCTGTCGTATTCAATGAAATGTGCATAAGAGAAGTAAATAGACATATATATATATATATATATATATATATCATGAATTTTTTGTCAAATATATTGTTAATAAAAAAAGTAAAAACCGCTATCAAGACGAGATTACCCGCCGGGTAATAATTTCTCTCTATCAATATGACACTAGGGTTTGTCTTATGGCTAAAATAGTTTCATAAAACTCCGGTAACACCCCAGAAGTTTTGAATGCTCATTTGCTATCTGGATCACCTGGCGCAGTACTGTTTTCCTTTTATTATTCGTTGAAAAAAAAAAGATAACATTGTCGTCGTCTCTAGGTGTTCGAATCCGGATTAAGACCATGTAATCCAATATTCACTTTGAACATTTCATTGTTTACTGATACTTATAGTTTACCTTTTAGCTGTAAATTACAGTTACCAAATCAATAGTTGAATGTAGGTCTCAGGACCTCCCATCCATTACTCTGATTACTTGTTTCTCTCACAATGAGAAGTTTCGTAATCTTGTTTATTAACGTTGGTGACCACTTGACAGCTAGCCTTTGTAGGCATATGGAGGCCAAAATTTCAGAAGATCGTGTGTGAGCTGTGCAGTTTGAAGTGTGCAGAATATTACGTACATAGTGACATATGTTTACCGAGGGAGACGCGCCGTCAAGTGTCTACGATAAAAAACACAACAACAGACGTTTCAGTAAATATGGGTTGAGATCGACAACAAAATTTTGCACAGTAATCAAATTGTTTGAAAGAGGTAAACCCGTTTTATTTCTTTCTAAATCTTTTGTTGTTATTAGTTTCTATACTTTTTAAATAAAGTTTTTCTTTGCTTTCAGATTTGTCTTTTTGTTTTCGTTCTGTGTCTTGTGTTTACGAAACATAGATTCAAACAGCACATAGTCAGATCGGGATAGGAAATAAATGGTTTTAGACAAGAGAGGAAGTGGGCAAATTTTGAGGATAAGCAATCGAAATCTGTGATTTTATACCGGCTCGATCACTGACCACGCACAGAACTGGGAATTGCACAACTATCTCAGCAAAAGAACTGCTGCTATTTACGAAGCATAACTTAAAACACAAATAATAAAAGTAGTTCTAGGAATCTCGTCTTATATTTGAGCTTATATCTGGGCTCGAATTCTGAACTCTGATAATTTATACTTAACCTTATTTCCCATAGAACTATTGATATTTGCTTAACTTACCATGACGTTTCTGTCTGAATTTCCAGGGTTACGAGTTATCATTATTTACACGCGGACTGTTTCCTCACAGTTGTTATTTTTATCACAAAGTTTAAGAACTAAATGTTTAAGCCACTAGGTTTTTGTTTAAATGCGATGGTCCGCGTATTTGGTGCATAACGAGTCTCCCATGAAACTTATCCTTGCAAAAGTCAAAAGCATGACGCAAACTTGGAAGTTAGTTATGAAGTCGATGTTGTCTACATTTGAAATGTGAGGTTAGTTAATTTAAGGACATGTCAACAATTGGTGGATTATTATTTTGAAATATAATTCTCACAAGGACAATGTTCATAAGACTTGAATGTTGGAGAAATTCCGTAGAAAATATGCGCTCTCCGGCAGGAATCGAACCTATATCCTATGAGAAACCACCATTAAGACACGCGTGCTATAACCGTTCAGCCACAGAGAGCTTCCGGTTAAGCAAAAATCGAATTAATTAATTATTGGAGAACGCATATTTTCTCGAACATTCGGGCCGTTAAATGTAATTAATACTGTTCAATTAAAGAACAGTGCATTTACTTAAATAAATGTATCCATAAGAAATAAACTATAAACAAAAAGTGTATTAAATAATTGTTGGATTTAATTAATTTCCAATGATATATATATATATATATATGTGTATATATATATATATATATATATATATATATTAAGAAAATCTGTGACAGAATGGAATAAAATATTACGTTTGACAAGTTTAGTCTTTTAGGTCTTAATAGGACTAAAGTAATGTTTACGTTGATGTGTCTAAACATGCGCACAAAGGAGAGGGATCTCTGAGATCTTAAACGTTAAAATCTAATTTGAAAAATACGTCTTAGTTATATAATCTATCCTATTTTATTTAGATTCTTTTTTTTGTTTATATTTTTATTATTCTTTTCAGTAAGTATCCAATATTGTCATATTAGAAGATGTATCAAGAAAGGTGAAACCTGGAAGGATATTTGATCTAGCTATTAAAGAACTTTTGTCTTAGTTGTCTTTTTATCTTTTCTTGTACTGTTTTTTAAATATCTCTCTCTCTCTCTCTCTCTATATATATATATATATATATATATAATTTTTGAACTTATTTCTTATGGTTATATTTAACATACCATGTTCGTAATACGTAGGGTCAGTAAGCGCCGAACACGTCTCACGTTACTATGACAACAGATTTTCTAATTACTCATTCAGTAATGAGATCAGATTACGGAAATTTACCCGATTACCCAACAAAGGTGCGTGTTTTTTTTTTACGGATAAACAAAAATAAATCTGCTTAATTACACACGCACTCTCTCTCTAACGCAAACACACACACATACACACACACACTCATATCCTCTCCTCTCTCTCTCTCTCTATATATATATATATATATATATATTACAAAGAGTTAATCATACCTTGAATCAATTAGCAATATTTAATGGAATTATTGGCGAAATCGCTTCGCTAGTAGACATAATTATAAGCATTATACTACTAATAATCCACTGAATGATGAGATCCTTATGTATAAAATGTATATGGTGTATTTTTGAATTCAGCTAGTACTTTCAAATGCTTCACACATTCATCTTCAGGCTATATCTTTTCCTTTAGAATAAAAACTGGAAGACGAAATAAATGTTTTTCCGACCGAAAGATTTTTTAAAGAATGAGCTATTTATTAACGGCTATGTAGTGTTGGAGCGTGCAAATCGCAATGCTAAAGTTCAAATATTTCAAGTGAGAATTATTTTTGAATTTTGTAATTTGGAAAATCCACGAATATTTTTTTTTTATTATAAGTGTTTTTCAGTTAACATGACATGAACTAAGTAGATAGTTCAATTAACAGAGTGATATGTCTTAGTAGTTTTTTTCTCAGGAATTCTTTACTGCGGATCAATTGTTTTTCATGAACATAATAAAATAGGCAGCATTTATTTTATATTACAAAGATTTAATCATACCTTGAATCAATTAGCAATATTAATGCAATTATTGGCGAAATCCCTTCGCTAGTAGACATAATTATAAGCATTATACTACTAATAATCCACTGAATGATGCGATCCTTATGTATAAAATGATTCAAGGTATGATTAACTCTTAGAAAATATTCGTTCTCCGACAGGATTCGAACATGTATCCTATACGGAACCGTCATATAGCCTGACGTGCCTTAACCGTCATTAGTTTATATTTGATACGCCATGAGCAGTTATGAATGTACGTGAGAGATTCATGGAAGATTGAAGTTTATAAGCAGTAAATTCGACCTTGCCAAACGAACTATCCTCAGTGGCCGAATCGGTTAAGGTATAAGGAATTAGTATACTCAAATATGCATATATGCATATTCATACACAGAAATTGACTACTCACTTTTAGCACACACACGAACCCTACTTAACATATGAAAGGTGTGTATGTGTATGTATGTACATATGTATGTATATATATATGTGTGCGTGTATGTTTAAAGAAAACATTTGTCACTACCACACAAAAAGGAGAATGTTTAACATCGAGAATGTTTAACTTCCAAAATCATAAGGGAAATTAATTCATTTTAATAATATGTGGAGATATCTACACTTTGCCTGAAAAAGGTCGCGAAACCGGAAACACGTGTTGTAAATTTTTGAAAAATAAAGCATGATATATATTTAACAAATCCACATTACAACCGAAAACGTTTGCGGTTTCTCGTTTCTCTCTTTTTTTTAATATATACACTTTCCCCCGGTTGGAACAACTATAAACTTTTCCATATATATATATATATAAGCTCAGTAAACAGTGCTAATAGAGGTGTGGACCAGCCATACGACCTCAAGAATTTTACGAGCCAAGAAAAGTATTAAAAAATTGATATGATAAATAAGCACAGGAATTCGTGACACAAAATGGTTTAATTGGTTAAATGTATACAATAAGAGATTTTTACGATTTTTTTACAAGCAGCCTGAGTAGTCAAAAGTTACGAAACTCGAGTAGCAAGTTTGTGATTCTTTAAATCGGTTTTATTTCTTATAATCTATTGAAGTTTTATTACTTATAATCTATCTATCTATCTATCTATCTATCTATCTATGCATGTGTGTGTGTGTGTGTGAGTGTGTGAGAGTGTATATGTGATGCAAGAATAAGCTACAACAACGAGAATATATTTATAAATAAATGTTGTATCAAATAATATTTTTCTTCATCAAATTACATAATTATTGATTTACCTCTGTGCATATATTTCTTTTTACCTGTGTTAAAATAGATGTTTAAATTATTGTACTTATTTGATGCTGGCATCTAAATGTTGTTCCTTTTTTCTTTCCAGCCATCCATTCTGTTTTCTTGCAATTGATATTTAGTACTTTCTTCGCGCTTTATTTCACTAACTTCTGTAGGATTTCTTGTAGTTTCCTTTCTATGTCTGCTTTCAACACCGTGTTATCTGCATATCTTATGTCGTCAGGATTGTGAACACCAATAATGAATCCTGGTAGTAGTAGTTCTAGCATATCTTAAAAATTTATCTTGTGATCAAATAAATGTTTTCATTTCAGATGATAAATTATATAAAAACTTTTTTTCTTTTTATTCGAGCGCTTTCGGCTATACATTTAGCCCTTTACAAGGTAGAAATATATTAACTGTTAACAAGAAATAGTTTGTTGCATGTATGTATTTATATAATGTTTTCATTTTCAAAACAATAATATAATATAATCATCTACATGCAAAAAGTGGATAAAAATAATGGCAGCTGTATTAATAAAAGAAAACACTCAATAATAACAACTATGAACATTGACACAATATCTTGACCGTATTTTGAAAATGAAAACATTATATAAATACATACATCATAATATATCAGTTTTTATATAATTTATCATGTGAAAAGAAAAAAATTATTAGATCAAATGAGAAGTATTTACATTAGTCGGACTATTGTCCTCATCTTTGTCGCCATATTGGTCACAACGTTTCGGCCGTTGTACGCTCCGGCCTTCTTCAGGTGGTTGGAATTTCGAACCGAACCCTTTATTTCGATCACTGGGGTAGACTGTTCTAGTTCCACGAGCCATGTTTGATGGATGTCAGTTATCAGTTATCTCCTGGTAATTTTCCCTCTGAAAGTTCTCCACTGCCTGAACCGGGTATTGAACTCACACTCTTTGGGTCTGTCACTGGATCTAACCAACGCCTTTATCCACTGTACCATGTGTCCTTGAGGACATCTGGGTATGAATTTCTGAGTGTTATAAACCTAATTTTTCAGCAGTACTCGTATTGCAATTTTGCTGTTATCATTACATGTTTTTACCAGATCTCATATTGCAACTTTTTTGTTATCATTGCTGTTCTCTGGTACTCCTTATTACTGGTTCCTTATTACTGGCAAATATAGACAGAATCAAAAGAGAAATTGTATAAAAACTAAATCAAAGCACCTTGTCTGTCGTATTCAATAAAATGTGCATGAAAGAAGGATTTCTGCCTAAATACACACACACATATATATATATATATATATATATATTACAATGATACACTCATACAAAAAGGAAATTAGTAAAGTTAATGATATCAAATGGCGTAATCACTTTGCTAACCAAATGATGAATCACTCGATGAAAGTTATGAGCCTTGATTTTTATTTTTAAAATTATAAATTGTATTAGGTCCTCCTTAAATACGCAAGTATTTTCGATGGTTCGTCCAGTCATCATCAAAAATGAAACTTATTTAGTTTTTGGTAAAATTCAGATAGCATTCGAGACGAAAAATATAATGCAAATCGAAATATTTTTTCTTTTATATCATTAACTTTATTAATTTACCTTTTGTATGAATAATTCATTGTAATATAAAATAAACTGCAACACATATTTGATATATATATATATATATATATATATATATATATATATATATATATAGACATTTATAGCTGCACTAGAAATATTAATATCGCCAAATGTAAAATTCCCACCAATATTTTCGTATTCATATCTGCATGGGGAGTCATGTCTATCCCCATGTGAATACCAGTTTTCGGATCACGCAGATATTCGCGGATGTGAAATCATAGATCCACCCTCCACGCCATTATCCTGTGTACACGTACGGACATATGTCGTTGTTTTAGTTTCGAATGGAATGGTAAGAATCTGTGGAATGTTATCCAAAGTCTTTTTTTTTCTTTTCCGGTTGTTTTTTTTCTTTCAGTAGTCGAAAGATTCAGAGAAAATCCTGCTAATGATCTCTTCAGGGCTCACACTTTAAAACAAAACTCAGTTCATTAAAGGCAATAAAGCCATTATGACACAAGGGGTTCCTGTGTGCGAAAGAATTAGAAAACAGAAGTCTTACCGAGGAGCGAGAAACAATAGAAGAGTAATCATGAAGGTAATATATAAAGGCCCGTGGGTGTATGTTGGTCTAGACCCTTCTTCGAACATTCTTTTGAGGCTGTATATGACATTATTCTAACTGGGGTGGGTGTCATACTTTTTGTTTCACACGTGTTCCCATCTTAGGTTAAGCTGGATTAACCACGTGCTTATTTGTTAGTGTCAGTTACTGATATCCTGTGAGGCGCGGATACTTCTCAAAGTAATCTCTGAGACAACCCGCCGATAAACCTGACTTCTCTGACGTCACACTGAGTACAATATCTATTGTGACATCATCTCGTGCGAGTCACATACTTCGTTATATTTCTCCATGTATATATATATATATATATATATATATATATATAGGAATCTAAATGAAATAATAATAAAAACAAAAGAATATTAATATACAACCCAGTGTGTCTGAAGATTTTAATTTTTTAATATTTTTTATTGTTCAATATATATATATATATAAGTAGCAACATGATTACGCTACAAGATAATTGGCAAATGTTTGTTTAAAAAATTGTGACTAAAAATATTGACCCTGAAGATGAACAATGATGTTCGAAAGCGCTAGGTCATCGTACGGACAATACTTATTTCGAAATCATTTTCAAATAAAAAGTCTCACTAGAGAAAATTCAAAAGAAAATATGCAAGACTATGTTGTCTTTAACATTCAATACTACATGCTTAAAAGAAAAGTTGCTGCCAAATTACACACACACATTGCTGCATTGGAACCGTTATTTGAAAAATCAGTATTTAAAAGATTAAGTAATGATAGCGCAAGATTTTTTCCTCAGAAAGATGTTAAAGTGAATTTCTGTTGAAGATTGGCATGTCTCTGGCAAAGTTTGCTTTCTAGTGAACATTGACCGGTTAAGAAAACGGAAACCATTTTCCAAAGTTTTCACACTTGACAACCTGATGAATCTTCAGCTGATATCTTGCTAAGGACCCATCTGCAACGCGTCACATAAATCGCTTTGACAAATATCTATCTTGGCAAAATAGTTTAGCTTAATTGATTAGACCTTTAAAGGACAATGTCAAACAACCATGACAAAGAGGGTCACTGAGTGAAGCTAGGCTCTGAGTTCTTAATGAATGGCTTTTCAAAATGTAGTTGACAATACAAAGAACGATGTTCTCTATCAGACAGTGGCCGATAGAAGAGAAATACACGGAGAGGACAGAGAGGAACGAGGGACCACTTGCGAACTACGCGATAGGAAGACATGTCTGTTAGACGTTTTGCACTCTCAGCTACCTTCACCTATGCTTTGTTCGTCTACAGCCGAATAAAAATTGCCTAGTGCTATAATCGTATCGTGGTTTTATTTTGTGGGTGACGATATGGCCAAAGAGTTATTTTGTAAGCCACAAATGTTTAACTGGAAGAAGCTTTAGGATAAACAAAATAGACAAAAAACTATGTAATTCGTCATACAAAAATGTTAATGTCCAGCTAACCTTCCGAAATATGGCTAAAGAACTCAGGACCGGAATTTTTTTAAAGGATTTCTTGTTCGGACTGGGAAAGGACTAACCGTCAATTTTAAGAAGATAGAGCGCATTATCGTTAGCAAGAGGAACATCCAAAGAAGTGAGTTACGAAAAGAAAACGTCAAAACCAAGCAAATACAGGAAGCGCTTTAACAGACGGTGGAAAACGTGACTCAGAAATCCGAAGGCCCATTGAAATAAGGAAATGTGCTTTCCAAAAGTTAAGCAAAATATTAAGAAGCATAAAAATTCATTAGAAAGAAGAAAAAGGAAGGTGTACTTCAATGTAAAATCGACACTCTAAGGACGGATGTTGTGAAATCTATGAACGGAGCATGTGAGTAACGAGGAGGTTTAAGGAAAATAGAAATAAAAAGGTTGAGTATCAGAAAGTGATAGCTGAATATTTTGGAAAACATAATGAGGAAAGAAAGCTTGGAGAATTATATACTCCCAAGGGATAATGAAGGCCATAGGAAGAGAGAGAGAGAAACAACAATCAATTTACCTAAATAAGTGATATACCTAAATGAATGTATACAGTGCGACTCAAAAAAGTATTTGCACCTATAACATTTCTAGAATATACAAATTTAAACAATTGTAATGGCTTGTGTAAACATTAGATTAAATATAATTAATTTAAAATTAAAATTAAAATGACATGTCCAACGTGACATAAATGTTTAATTGACAAAAATTTCTATATTATTATTTATTTAAGGATTTCTAAATATTTCAGGTGAATCAAAAGTGTTTGCAGAAATCATAAATTTTAAAATAATGGCTCATGGGAAGATGCTGATGAAAAAGCCAGAATATAAAAATTACTCTCAAATAATCAAACCGCACTGGAAATAGCAAAAGTAATTAAACGAGATCATCGCACAGCGAAGCAATATGTCAATGATGGTAAAGTTGAGCGCAAGAAGCACAAGGGTGGTCGACCACGTGCAGTTAACAAGAGAGATTTAAGAAAAATTAAAAGAGTACTCAAACAGAACTCTCACAGTACCACCAAAGAGATTTTTAAGCAAGCTGTCCTTGAAGAAGTATCGAAAGCAATACGAAATCGCATCCTCCGTAGTATGGAAAAACAACGTTCTCAAATTTCATGCCCTCCGTTAAGCAAAATGAATCGCCTGAAGAGGCTAGAATGGGCAAACAATTAATTAAAAATTGATTTCCAAAGAGTAATTTGGACGGATGAAGCCCGAGCTACATTAGACGGCCCCCATGATTGGAAAAGAAGTCGGCTCATTCATGGTGGTACTTCTCGTTTGTGTTTTAAACGCCAACAAGGAGGTGGTGGAGTGATGTTCCGGGCTGGAATTCGTGGCTCGACATTAATGGGACCATTTCTTGTGCCAGAAGGACTCAAACTGTATTCAGTTAATTATTTCCAATTTTTAAAAGAAAAGAAAATTTCATACCCTGGTTGAATTCACAAAATGATGAGTTCCGTAGAAATCTTGTTTATCAGCAAGATAATTCCCCGAGTCATGCGGCGCGTTTCACCAAAGAGTGGTTGGCAAATCAAGGTTTTACAGGGACAATATTATGGTATGGCCACCACAGAGTCCCGATTTAAACCCTACTGAGAAACTTTGTGCCATGGTAAAGCGTCGAATTAATGAAAATGGAAGGCAATTTTCTAACAAGGATCACACGTGGAAGTACATTTTGGATGCTCTAAAATTACAGCTAGCGTAGTTAGGAAACTCATTTCATCAGTCGATAAACGACTTGTTGATATTCTTAAGAATGATGGTCGAAACATTAAATATTAATGTTCTCCATGCATTTTCATACATTGATATCTAAACAAAGCCATACCAACTCTCATTGGTATATAATGCATAATACCCCTTTCCTTGTTTTGAACAATTGATTTGAATTAAAGTTTGAAAAGAATTTTGAGTCGGAATTATTTCCTTAATTAATAAAAAAAATCACGAATAAAGCTAATTTTCGTAATTTATTCTAAAATCTAATGTTTGGGTATTGGGCGAGCAGTAAGGAATTAAAATATTCAACTTTTGTCTATAAAAGCAGATTTTATTAGAGAAAATGCAAAATATCAGTATTTGCAAACTCTTTTGAGTCGCACTGTAGTAAGGAAAAAACAGAGCTCGTAAGAAAGGAAGGTGTGGAGTACCATGATGACGAAAGGACACACAACATAGCAAAAAAAATTTCAACCCATAGGCAGAAATTCTGGTTGAGATAATTTGTCCCAAAATCGAATTATCCTCTATTTAATTGAACTTAAAAGCGCACAAGGAATTGTATACGGAGAATTTGCAAACATTGATAGTGTAAAAACGATCTTACCAGCCCAGTTAATGTCTGAATATCATAAAAATCAACCAACCCGCCTCCGATAGCAGCTACTGGTGTTAACAGTCACGATTCGTGTCTGATATGTCTAAAAACAGAAGCCATATTTCGAGTCGTAAACACTTCCCGCTTTCTTTAACAGGCGACAGCGTCTTCAAACAGGTTCATTTCCGGTTTTGGCTGATATGAATCTAATTCTACCTCAGCAGGCAGACACATGCGCAAAAGAGGAACCGGAAAAGATATAGCGACTCGCAAAGAGGCGTAAAGAAAAACAGGGAAAGGGACAAACGGACATCAAGAAGAATTAAAACATCACAAAAGAAATGTCAAATGAATGAATATATCCAACAAAATGAATGACACTTGCTTCTGATGGATTATTATTATTATTACATAAGAGATTTTCTCCGCCTTACTTTTCTAAATTGCCGTGTGGACATGTTGCCAAGTTTTTGATTGCTGAAATAAGTCATAATATTGTTTTGTATTTGTGGATTGCGAAAAGATCATTGGACTCATCAGCGTTCGTATATACTTTCCGCTAAAACACGCCATGTTTTTTTTTAAAGCAATTCACCCCAAGCAAGGCGAGAGAGCCACTAGCACGCAAGGGGTTACAGAGGATTGAGAACAAGAGTAAATAGGAATGTTTGAAGAAAGGATACAGAGAAGGACGGGGAACAAGCTCAGGGTGTCAAATGTCGATTGACATTACACTTGAATATTTGATGATTGTAGTTATCGGGGAAGCAAGTAAGAGGAAAGGAATTCCATAGACGGGAAGTGCGAGAGAAGAAGATGTTTGAGTAGAAGAGACGGTGAGTTTGACTGACGCGGGTGTTTCACTCTTACCATTAAGCATCCATTGCTGCTACAGCGGAAGGTACCGATTTAATTCGGTAAATGTATCTCTGGGCAAAATATATATTCCAGCACGCGCGCGAACACATGTAGACTTATATAAAGCTTGACCTTTTACAAATCCCTCCAATTCTGCAAGAATACATACACTTGAGGGAGTGCTCAAAACTAGTCTATTAAACACATGCAAGGCACACATGTGTATTCTTAGATCTAGATATGCAGATATGAATATATTTTTAAAAGTACATCGAGGAAGTTGATGAAAACACTGCCAAAACTCGCATTTGAAACTGAAAATAAGCATGTTCTTATGCAAAGTATATCTAATCTATCGAAAATACGCCGCTAATACCCTTGCGAAAGATATGAATCATTTTCTTCTCCTTCAACCAGCTATGGGTAAATAACAGACAGACCGGGTTCTTGGATGTCAACTGGTCTACCGCAGAAAGAAATGGCAACCTACTGCGGGAAAAAATCTACCTCCTCATTCATTTATCGAAAGATACTTGATCGCCTAAACGTGTATCACGCATGATACATAACTGACTATTGGGTCGGAATTATAGTTCGTAGCATTTTGAGGCGAATTCCAAACAAGATTTTTTTTATTTATTTACATTGTTTGGACTATCTCATCTTTAGTGTCGTATTCAGTAATTTCGGCCGTTGTACGCTCCAGCTTCTGTCAGAATATCGAATCTAACCCTTTATTTCGTGCTCCGGGGTAGATTGTTCCAGCTCCACATGCCTTGACTTTTCTGGCTATCTTAGTAACTCAGCTCTCACTGCTGGGGCAAGGTATCGAACTTAAAACAATTTGGGTCAAGTCACTGGACTACTTCAGTCAACGCTGTTATCAACTGAGCCATGTGTTCTTTTGCTATTTGTACATACATTTATTTATGTCTTTCTTTCCATTAAATTTTGCTATCTTTGAGGTGGCATCATCCTCCCTGAATTTGTCATCTTTCTGTATGATGCACTGGTCGTAGTGTTTTTTACAGGATTCCAGAGAATTGAAGTTCTTCCAATTATTAGAATTTTGTAGAGATCGAAATAAGAGACAGTCCGAAAGTAAAAGGTCAAGTGCTTTCAGCAAGTGTATTAGGACATCACAGGTAAGCTGTACCAAGTCCTACCTGATTGGTAAAAGACGTGAAATCTGGCATTGTTTTGGTGGAAGACGACACACCTCCAACTCACTAATTCCAGACGTTTTTCATTTTCGAAGGCCGTACACTAAGCCAATTTAGAGTTGTCCTTGTTCTGGATCGGTTGCTACGCAAGGTAATAGGGCCCGGTCTATTCTGCTATTTACACATAGCCGTGGGTGGGAGGTTGACGAGACACATTCAAACCTTTACCAAAGATATTATCACCTAAATGAAGGTTATGAACTCGACTTAGATTATTTTATATATATATATATATATATATATATATATATATATATATATATATATATATATATATAAAATGCATATTACAAATTAATATGTATATTATGTAATAATATATTATGTAATATATGTATATCTATGTTTAAATATATATATATATATATATACGATTAGGTATGGAGAAGTTTTTCCGTCGGTCTACATCAATAAACAAACATCTTCAGCATACCCTTATATATATATATATATATATATATATATATATATATATATATATATATATATATATATATGTGTGTGTGTGTGTAAATATAAGATCAGCGAGAAGAGAATGACAATAAAGAATATACATTCGAATTGATCCTCCATTCTATGAAGAAGCGACAATTTTGTAAGTATAACATTTTTCTGGAAATGAAAAACCAGAAAAAAGAAATAGTGAATATAGGAATGTTGTTTTACCAAATATGATTCTGTATTATTGAACTATTTGTTAACAACGAGTAACAATGCCATTTATGCGTAATTTTTTTACCAAAAAGAATATATCTGTAAAAAAACATTATGAATAAAGATAAAAAGAAAATTTATCTTAGCCAACGTGTTTCGTCTTCTGGTGGATTTCATCAAGGCAAATGCGAGGATTTTATTTTGTAGCACGTAAGAATGTTGTTAGATTTTCAAAATGTTAAATTTAAGAACTGAATATTTATCAGGTTAACTGAAAAGATAAGTTATGGAGGATATATCTAATAAACGAAAGTGAGTAAAAGATGGTTCTTAATATCTTTATGCAAATTAATATCTAAAATATTTTAATTTGTGATTAATTTATGTGTCATATATTTTAAATAACATGAGCTTATGAATTTAACCATTTTCTTTTAGTTTTATAACATTTTTACTGTCATTAATTTTTGGCTTAGATTAAGGGAGTCATTTTTTTAGGAATGGAAATATATGAAAAAATCCGGTTCACAGAATTATATTTTGATAAGTTTCAACAGCGGCACTCTCAAGAATTTTCCGTCTAAGTAACTTACTTTCTCTTTTGAATTTATTTCTATCTTTAACTAATGCATTTGATACTTTTTAAAAAAAATTCTGGAAGTTTCCCCAATGTATTATTAGGAGCAGTTCTGGCTGTTTATTTCTATATACTTGTTTCAGAATTATTATTGTTAAGTCATTTATACTTGTACTTTGAAATTCATAATTCAATCAATAACTTTATCATTAAAGTGGTCTTTCATCGTCAAGGAATTTTTTTACTTGAGCTTTCGTTGTCTCTAAGTCATCTCTTCACCTTCAACTTTGGAATCCACACAGAAGCGTACGAGTCTATAATTGACCAGATGCATAGTTGCTCTTTCGTAGAGTTTCGTACGCTCAAAGGCTCGATCACGATGACTTGCGACTTCGTGCTAGCTCAAACGGCGATATCTTCGAAATATTTTCCCAATTTCGATGACATTGCTTGGGCCAACTCGTGTTAATGTTTTCAGACACTTTCATACACGCTGGACTCGCCTCTAAAGGCTGATAACATCAAGAAGTGTCCTTCTTGACAAATCGACCATGGTGAGATTCGAACCCGAATACCATGGTCGCAAAACGAACGTTCTAACCACTCGGCCATTATTCTATAAATAACATTGCAATAAATTTAAAACAAAATAAATACGAAGGTTACGGAAAATTTTTAGGTTCTGTACAAAAATCTGATACTTAGTTATTTGGTAAGATTTGGGGATGTGTGACAGGTTGAGAACATTTAAGCACCCCAACATATCACTGAACACAGGCGCACGTACACACGCATGCACACACACGCGCGTTCATAGTTAATATTATAAAAAAAGGTTAAAAATAAGGTTAATAATAAAAAAGAAAACGCCTACCCTTAACAATATTAACTATGAACAAAGCCACAACGTGCTAACCGTATTTGGAAATTAAAACACCACTACTACACACTAAGACATATACATAATGCACACACTCAACTAAGTCTGAAAAATCAAATCATCCTTGATAATGGCTAAAAGTATAGCCGAAAGCGCTCGGAAAAATAAAACATTTGGACAGTTCTTACACACCCTTTGTCCAACAAAGAAAGCTGTTGTTCGTACACAAGAAAAATTAAATAAAAAACTTAACCGTAGTACCTTGTCTGTCGTTTTTAATGAAACTTGCATAAAAGAAGGATTGCTGCATATATATATATATATATATATATATATATATATATATATATATATATATATATATATATATATATAGCATACGTACATGCAAAGATATATTATGTGAAATTGCACAAACGAAAACCATCTGATTTGACAAGATGACCTCGGATTTTAAAAGAAATCAGAACGAAAATAATAGAAGCATATAATTTTCGACACTATCTTTATTAAGGCTTTAATTCTACATTCCCTGAATCACAAGGCCAAGACATGAAGTCGTTAATGTAGGACAGAAAAAATAACTCCCCATCATACAGCACGTGATCTTTGGAACAAAAACTTGTAATGTACGCCAGAAGTAAACGGTCCCAAATTAATCTCGCCGAAGATTAAACACGTCTGAATATTATCCGTTTAGCAGACGGACGTTTGATAACGGAGGAGATGAAGGACTATTATTTTTTTTTAGTACAAACTGGAAAATTTTCGCATTTACACTATGCGCACCTATTGACAAAGACCAACATAGGCTGGCACCAGGTTGCGAAAAAATGAAGTATTAGAGTTGAACGTAAGAAATTCTGCTACGAGACGAATTCGCAAATGATCGCATCACTATAAACATCGATATATTTACTCTTTACGAATTTAATCTTGCACAAGGCAACAACAGTAATTGAGTATTTATTTGGGATAGACGGTAAATCATCAGTAACCATGTTTGGCAGAATTTGAGATTCATTTTTCCTAAAAATGGCGGAAAAGATCAGCTTGCGACTTATGTACGAAATTTAGGCCTGCCGTAGGATAGTTTTACTCCCAACCCTCACTATTATGGGCTATAAGTTTACCCCAGACGGTTAATTCTATCTAACCCGACACCATGATGATATTCTTTACCCGACTCCATAATAATATTATTTAGGCTCTGCGAAAGAAGTAGTGACACATAGACTGAAGATGATTTGAGGTATGGTCACTGACAACCTCAGTTCAATGTATTTCCTATTTCCGGTGTGTTACTTGCCCCACTTTTCTTAATCTCCCAGTGGCTTATATATAGAACCTAAGAAAAAAGTAAAATATATGGTCTTAAGATCAGTTACAGCTTTGAATTTTCGTAATAATAATGTTGATTTCTGTTGCATACACATATCTTTCCGGGTTCCAAGCAGAGACTAAAGTCCGAAATATCTTCATGACATTTTCCACTGATCATCTTTGTAAAAAAGAAATCCCAAAAAACTAAGATTACACACATTTTATATAGATAAAGCTCTTCGTAATATGTGAGATGTACTTGTGCGTACAATTTTTTGTATTTGTTTAAGGCATGGACTACCAGGAACCCCTTGAATCAGTATATCGGAACCTTTTCCAATCAATCTGAGGCCTCCATCTATAACTGGAATAACTGATGTCCTCATGTGCTACATTTTTGAATTTACACTTCAGCATCCTTGTATTGTGATAGTTTTTTGAAGATCTTCAAAGATACATTACAATGAACAGCCACGTCAGTAAGAAAACACGTTCTGTTTTTGTGGTCTTTCATCACAATTTCGGGCGATTAGCTTTGTTCTGTCTACGTGTATTGCAAAGTCCCATAAAATTATTACAGGTCCTATCTCTGTAACCGGGTCTGGGTGATGTTCATACCAGTTTCTTGTCGTTTCCTTCCCGTAAATATTGCATATTCTCCAGCGCAGTTATTGGCCTAATCTATCATGCTGTGTTTTATATTCAGTGGGTGCTAATACCATGCAACCTGATACAAGATGGTCAATTGTTTCTGGATCACAGAATCAGCATTTCGGGTTAACACAATTTATTATTATTATTATTATTATTATTATTATTATTATTATATTATGTTTCCTGCTTTGTATCCTGCAGAGCCGGGTAGGAACTATGGTCTTTTCTTATTCTTTCGCACTCAGTAACCCCTTGTGTCTTAATGGCTTTACTACCTTGCATGGGGTGAAATGATTAAAAAACAGAAAGTCCATGATTCCTACATAGGTACCAATGCGGATGAGAGTTTACTTTATCATTACAGATGGGTCTTGCATTCTTTCTGTGCAAGAAGAAAAATACAACTACTATCTCTAATTATTATTATTGATTAGGAGAGCAGCTCGCCTACAAAGTGATGCTTGGATTCAAATGTATTAAGCCCAATGTATCCATCAAGATAATCAGTTTGATAGGAGTATACGAGGCATATACATCACAGCCAAATATACGTAATATGATAACAAGTATTGTAACTATTAACATCGCTCAGATTGTCGTCCTCATCTTTATTGCTATATTCACGACGTTTCAGCCGTTGTACGCTCCGGTCTTCTTCAGGTGATATACGCTGGAATTTCGAACCGAACTCTTTATTTAGTCCACCGGGGTTGATTGTTCTAATTCCATGTGCATTGTCTTTTTTATATTTCAGTTTCATTTAATTCCCTTTAGTAGCTCAAATCTCCAAGATTTTTATTCTTACTTTTTGTTTAGCGTTCGATTTTTTTTTATGAACTAGGTTTATTTACTGAACGTATTTTCTTTTTTATCTCACAAATTTGATTTTTATGATGTATAAAACAATTCTGTTAGTAACGTAAAATTAATGTGTCAGGTAAAATTTTGAATCTGTTCAGTTATAATTAAATCTTGCATTAGGTAAAAAGTTAAATGCTAAAGGGATAGCGAGTTTTCTCCTAGTTTATTATCACATTATATTAAAACTCTATTTGCAGAATATCCGATCCAGTTGTCTGCATAAACCTTTAGATGATTATATATATTACATGTGTACCAAAATTCCTAGTGATGTCTTTCTTGACAACTAGAAATCAGTTATATATATATATATATATATATTATATATATATATTATATATATATATATATATTTAATATATATATTATATATATATATATATATATTTAATATATATATTATATATATATATATATTTAATATATATATTATATATATATATATTTAATATATATATTATATATATATATTTAATATATATATTATATATATATATATATATATATATATTTAATATATATATTATATATATATATATATATATATTTAATATATATTATATATATATATATATATATATATATATATATATATATATATATATATATATATATAACAGTTCCATCCAAAAGTATTGTAACGGCAACGCCAATTTCTTTGTTTTTGTTGTTCGCTGAAGATATGTGTGTTTAAGATTGAAAGATAAGTATAAGACAAGAATTTAGAATTTCAGCTTTTATTCCACACACACACACACACATATATATATTACTAAATATAACAGACAATGAATGTCTATTATGTCTGATCACGAGCCGTTCTCATGTTCGAATGTTTGCTTTGATTACTGATGAAATATTAGACAGATATTAGTTGATAACACAATAATACTCACACATACATACAGTAAAAAGAACCTTCAGATATCGCAAGCAATCTACATGAAAACGAAACAACCCGCACTCAACAAAATTACATTTCAAACTAGTCACAACACATTACACTGCATCTCGACATTGGCTCTGTTGTAATACGTCGGTCTATCGCGTGGTATGACGTCATAGAACCGCATCTTGAACTTATGATCTGTGTCTGCTACTCCGCGACCGTTATCGTCGCATAGCAATTTTCTATGTCAAAATAACGAAATATCAGCTTTGACGGTGAATATCATTTTTTCATGTCTGTATACCCACTCTAAGAATGGCTCATGTGAACCGAAAGCTTAGGACCAACTTAATAAAAAAATATCCAAATGATGGACAATTTTTGTTTTTATTTTCACCAGAAATTAAAGCAAACATCGAAAATTACAACGGCTCATGATCAGACATAATAGACATTCATTGTCTGTTATATTTAATAATATAATAATAATGATCTGCTTCCCCAGTACACTATATATATATATATATATATATATATATATATATATATGTGTATATATGTAGTAATCGATTTCGTCCCAAGCAAGGCAGTAAAGCCACTGATACTTAAGGGGTTACGGTATGTAGAAGAGTTAGAACAGAATAATTGCCAAGAAGCAAGAATAAAAGAAGAGTAATCAGAAGGACAGTAGATAGCGATTAAAATAGACATTGCATGTAAATCTTTGCAGTTTAGTGTAGGCTGGAAAGCATGGAGCCGGAAGTAAGTTCCACAACTGCCAGAGAATAAACTGTTAGCATAGAATTTACGGTTACATCTAGCCATCTCATGTGTAACTTGATGAGATCTCGACGCCAGTCTAGTACTGCGCTTAAATTCAAAGATTCTAGGTACCATAGCGAAAGGCTCATCCGAACAATTACCATGAAAGTATTTCTAGTAAAGGCATAGGGAGGCAACCTTATAACGGTGGGAAAGAAACAGAAACCGAAACGCCAGAACAGGGCCAATAATATTGGTGATTAATCTTTGGATTTTAGGAAAATAGAAGGGGAAATGGACCATATGTGGGAGCAATATTCTAAACATGGACCAATGGTAGACTTAAAGATATGTAAGATATATTCTGAAGAGACAACTTTCTTAGAAGGTGACCTAGCAATGGATTCAATATAGGGTTTCCACTTCATGTCAGCCGAGAACTTTAGCACGAGAAGGCGCAACGAGTCAATCTCCTGGAGGACAGCATCGGCCATGCTGATGGAGGGTAGAGAGGAGTCTCACAGAGTATTAATAGAGGGGAGTTTAGTTTTGGAGACGTTAAAGTTAACAAGACATCATTTGCCCCAATTTAACAATAGACTGAAGTTTGTTTGGGATATCAGATGCAATTTGTACCTTATCAAACTGATTACACACACACACACACACACACACACACACACACACACACACACACACACACACACACACACACACACACACACTCTATCTCTCTCTCTCTCTCTCTATATATATATATATATATATATATATGTATTAAACGGGTATCCTCGAATACGAGTGGCCAGCTATTATTATTATTAGTATTATTATGTGTGTGGGTATGTGTACATAAATGAATTTTCTACACGAATATATTAAGAAGAAAAGAGAAAGTTATCGTTTATAAGCGATATAATTTGAAACTTATATTACCAGTCAATATTGACTTCATATATTTGGCTTGTATTTTTCTCGTTGTCCCGCTGGCTATGTCACTATTGAACGAATAGCTTAAATTAAAATAAATTAGGCGAATATTGTGTTCCGGTTTGCTGGATATCAAAACGAGGCTAATTGCAAGTGGTACAGTGAAATGAACGAGTTTTCATCATTAAATGGCGATGTTTAATCTCGTTTGCCGGAAAGCAATGTGAGTGAAATTTCTCTCCTGTGAATTAATTTTAGTCAGAAAATGATGCTTTTCCTTCAGAAATCTTCCATAAATATGTTTCTTTTGACGTAGTTTAGTGAATCTACATTTCGAGAGGACAAAGATTCCGGAAACGAGCAGAATTAATGCGCATGCGCAAAGAAGAATCAATATAGAAATCAGCCAAGAAGAATATGAATGATGGGAGTAAAGAGAATGAAACGAAGATATAATAATAAAATACCTTAAAAGATAAGAGAGAAAAAGGGGGAAAAGAAAGAGATATAGTAAAGAAATACTCTGGATAGGATTAACAGGCGGAGAATCAGTGAATAGAAAAAAGAAAAGAAAAACAATAAC
>OZ038477.1:112984810-113024810 GCA_964036315.1 Acanthosepion esculentum | reverse complement strand
GGGAAACGTGAACCGTCTTTCTTAGCATCTGACCTAGCAATGGATTCAATATAGTCTTTCCATTTCATGTTAGCTGAGAAGGTTAGCCAGAAAAGGCATAACGGGTCACTTTCCCGGAGGTTAGCATGTGCCATGCTTATGGAAGGCTGAGAGTGTTCTCTCGGGTGATTAATGGAGAGAGTTTTAGTTTTCGAGGCGTTAAAATTAACAAGCCGGTTAACGTCGAGCTTGAGGTTGTTTTGGACATCGGCTGCCATTTTGAGCTTGTCGGACAAATCAGCTTTACTCTGTCGTCAGCGCAGATGCCAAGATGAGAGCTGATGTCATCGGGATGGTCATTAATGAAAATTAAGAACAAAGTAGGACCAAAGATGGAGCCCTGGGAGACACCCGCGTTAGTACGAAAGGATCTAGATGAGTGGCCGTTCAGGATAACTTTCAATTCGCGATTTGATAGGAAAGGCTGGATCAGATCAAGAATGAAGTCTCCGTAACGGTTATGGTTATCTATCCACGCACACATGGACTCTTCCAGCTTTAAATAGGAGCAGGTACAGCCTTTTGGGAGTGAAGTTTCCAGCAGTCAGCTCTGACAGTCCGACCGAACATTCTTGCTGTAACACACTCGTTTGTATATGTTTATATTACTGTTTTATGTTAATATATTTTTTTAATACAATTCCTCTCATGTGTCTTTAATTTTGGCCCTAACAAGGCCACAACAGTAACTTTTCGGCTTGTGGAGAAGACCTGTATGCCAGACCCTATCAAAGGCTTTCGAGATGTCCAACGCTACATCCCGGGTTTCACTGTTTTTATCTAGAGCACGATAT
Organism: Acanthosepion esculentum; assembly: GCA_964036315.1. Lineage (NCBI taxonomy): Eukaryota > Metazoa > Mollusca > Cephalopoda > Sepiida > Sepiidae > Acanthosepion > Acanthosepion esculentum. The sequence continues at coordinate 113,023,977 of OZ038477.1, read as the reverse complement.
ACTCTTACCGCAATTGTCGTCAGTACATCAGCATTTTACCTGGAGAAAGATCGCTATATTGCTTGTCTGGGAAAAGCCCCTGCGATGAGGGATGATGCACAAATTCAGTATTGATTTGGGCCTCTCGGAGTTTTCCCCAAAACAGGCAGAAGGCTAATAGATTTGCCGCATTTTTTCCTGGTCTTGTACTAAGTAATTTGTAAAAACCGCTATTGATAACAGGACTATAAAACAAAGCCTTTATTGATATTTACTAGGCAATATATCTGACAATAGATTGTCATTCAAAAAGTAATGCCTTATCGTGAAAGAGAGAGAGAAGGAAAAGCTGTTCGTATGTGTAGCCAAGGTGCATAAGAATGTAATCATAGAATGTAATCATAAAATAGGGAGGCAGGCTAAATCAGGTGTTAAATTTGAAAGATTTATGATTCTAAATGATCTTTTATCCGATCCTGTAATGAAATGAATAAAGACACAGAAAGGCAACTACAGGAACTCCTACAGAAAGTAGAGGAGAAAAACGAGAAGAAAGGACTAACCGTCAATTGAAAGGAAACTGAACACAGGGTTGTTAGCAAAAGGAACAACCCATCGTGTAAATTACAGATTGGGGATACCGAAATCAGTTCGGTGCAACAATTTAAATATCTGGGAAGCGTATGAATTGAGGACAGAGATTGCGACATGGAAATCCGCAGGCGTATCGAGATAATGAAATATGACTTCCAAAATCTCAGCATATCATTAAGAAACAAGAAAATATCTTTAGGAACAAAGAGAGTACTGAATTGTTATTCATCTGGCAGTGAATGCTGGGTAATCTCGTTGCCGATGAAGATGGGACTTGAAGCAACAGAAATGTGGTTCTACAGAAGGATACTGAGAATATCATGGACGTAACATATGAACAACTATGAAGTTCTAGAGACAATGACAACAAAAAGGACACTTATATTTAACATCAGGAGAGACAGCTGAAAGTTTTGGGGTAGGAGAGAGGAATTGGGTAATTTGTTATTTACAAAAGAGATTGAGGGTAAAAGAGACATGAAAGGAACGCACAGCCTACTTGGCGTGATTGAGTAAATCGGTGGCAAAAGACAACATTTATTAAGAGCTCCAAAGGACAGGAAATTTTGGAGAGCCATGGTCGCCAACTTCCTGAAGGGGCAAGTCAGTCAAAATTAATGTTTCAAAAAAAATAATGATTTATTTTGAAATTTTATGGCAGTAATGAAATAATAGAATTCAGCTCAATAAGACTGCAATAGATTGATGAAAAGAAAACAAATTTTGTTTTCCGTATAGTTTTAATTTCAAGCAAAATTTGTGTGGTCGTTTGAAGCTTCCACCACAGCCTATACAAATGTAACGATTCTTGTTGAAAGAATCTGAAATTTGGGCGAAAAAACTACTGATCAACAAGAATCCCAGATTAATTTAACGAAGTATATACCGGATGTAATAACAAAATTGTCCAAATCGTGTAACAGCAAAATTGTCCATACCGCAAAATGCTTCATATCTAAAAAAAAAAAAAAAAACTACACTAATTGTTGTGGATTCCGGGGATGGAATCCTGCACAAATAAATAAACAACGCCAGTAATTGAAATAGGAAAATAAGTGCATTGAACGTAAGAATACAAACTTGAAATGAAGACTAGTAGTCCAGGAATACTTCTTTCGCTTATGATCTATTATGAGCGGTTCTGTGAATTTTCTTTTCCTGCTTGTTCCTCTAATCTCCGTGGCTACTTGTGGTCTTTGAATTTCAAATGCTTCAAAAATCGCCTCCATTGAGTCTTCATTTTCCGAAGATGACGAGCTTGGCTCCTCTACCCGTCTTTTTTGTATCTGATTGATATGTCTCCTGTGAGTGAACTTTTCGCCTTGGATCGTGTACAGAACATTCCCCAGTCTGTTTATTATCGTACCTGGTTCCCAGTATGCCATATTATTCTTGAACATTCTGAAATAGACCCGTTCGCCTGGTTTGAAGGATCTTTTAGGCACTATTGGTGTATGCCGGTTTTTATTTTTGCTGGGTAATAGTTTATCAAAAACAGACCGTATTTTGAGGGCAAACATCACTTCAGCGGACGAAAGGCCAGATGGTGTGTTTCCGTTCAGGGTGTTTCTGTATACTTGTAGGAACTGTTGTATGGCTCTTTCTGTTGGTACGTCCTCTGCTTTTTTCAAGGCTCTCTTAAGCGTGTCCCCAAACCTTTCGGCTTGCCCGTTAGATCGTGGATGGTATGGTGCTATTTTAATATGTTTGACTTGATAAGTCACACAGAATTCTTGAAAAGGCAATGTACAACGCCAAATCTTGCGAATAACTCGTGTAGACAATTAATAGTGTTTTCTGTCGTAGAGTTTTTGTATCCGAAAACTTCTGGCCACTTGCTAAAGCTATCTACCGTTATCAAGTAGTAATATCCATCTATGGGTCCTGCATAGTCCGCATGGATTCTAGACCAAGGTCTGTCCACCTTAGGCCATGGTTTTTGTATAATAGGTGGTGCCTTTGCTGCCGCAGCACAGCCTCTACATTTTTCTACCATTTGAGTAATGTCGTTATCCATATTAGGCCAGTACACGAAACTTCTCATTAACGCTTTCATACGAGTTTTCCCTGGGTGTCCTAGATGAAAGTCCTTCAGAATTCGTCTTTGTAAAGTTTTGGGTATGACCACGCTCTCATTATAAAGTAATACGTGATCACAAATTGAAAAACTGTCCGCTAGATTTCTTTTTCTTCTATTTTTCTCTTTGTACTTTGTATGAATTCATCCATTTCTGCTTCTCTTCTGATTTCTAACAAGGTCTCTGGTAATTCCCTTACTGTATTGTTTAGAACTTTACTAATTTCGTCTTCGGATCGCAAAGCCGCTATTACAGAGTCCTCGAGAGGTTCGCATTTCGCAGGTACCAATCTAGATAATCCATCCACATGACAAATGTTCTTTGACGGTAGGAACTCTAGTTTGAAATTATAATTCAATAATATAGAAGTCTATTCGCTGTGTAAATTGGTAGTCCTTTTTTCGATCCGAATATAGAGAGAAGAGGTTTATGGTCAGTTTGAAGGTAAACTCTCTTCCATATATGTATCTGTGTAAGCGAGTTATGGCGAATATTATGCCTAACGCTTCTTTCTCAATTTGTGAATAATTCCTCTCTGCTGGTAACAACGATCTAGATGCGTGAGCTATAGGTTTCCTTGTGCCATCCTGCATCTTTTGTAATATAAAAGCTCCCACACCGTGTGAGCTTGCGTCACCAGCAATGATAATTTCCAGTTTGGGATCAAAATGCGTCAGTGCTAGATCAGACGTTAATTTCCTTATGATCTCCTTAAAAGCTTTCTGACAATCTTCCGTCCAGTTCCTTTTGTTACCTTTTTTCAATAATTCATTGAGGGCAGCTTCAATTTGTGCATGTTTTCAATGAAGTCACCGTAATAGTTCGCTAGACCAAGGAAACTTTGCAACTCTACGACATTTTTCGGCTCATGCATATTTTTTATTGAAGATGCCCTATCTGGATCTGGTTTTCTGCCACTTAAATTGATTATATGGCCTAGATACTTGATTTCTTTTAGAAAAAATCTTTCTTTTAAAAACTTCTTTAATGTGCGTTGCGTGTTCTTCTACATTATCGCTTTTGATTAAAATGTCGTCTAAGTAAGCAGTAGCAAAGTTCTGTCCCATGAGCATGGTATCCATAGTCTGTTGGAAGATTGACATTGCTACTTTTATCCCAAATGGCAATCTGTTAAATTTGTAAAGTCCTTTGTGAGTATTGATACATAAAATTTTTGTACTTTCTTCTTCTACTGGAATCTGAAGATAAGCTTCATTTAAATCAATCTTAGAAAATACCTTACCAACGTTAAGCTTGGTAAATATTTCCTCCGGTCTTGGCAATGGGTAGTGATAATCCTTGATAGCCTTGTTTAACCCAGTCAAGAAATCTGCGCAAACACGGGTTTCTCCGGATTTTTCTTTACGTAGACCACTGGTGCCGCCCATTCACTGAATTCGATTTATGAAAGGATTCCAGTTTGTACCAATCTATCTAACGCCTTGTCAATTTTTTCTATGGTTGCGAAAGGCACGTTCCGCTTTTTTTCTTGAATACAGGCTGAACATTTTCCTTTAGTTCAATTTTAGCTGCAAACTTATTATATCGTCCCAAACCGCTCGAGAATACTTCGGGGAATTGACTGTGTAGTTCTTCTTTTAATTTTGTAGCTTCTGACGACACGCACTCTATTTTCTTATAAAATGAGCTAATAGGTAAATCCCATACGTCAAATTTTTGCATCCAATCTGTGCTCACCAAATTTTCTGTGTCTTTCATTACAAATATCTTCAATTTTTTCGTTTTTCCATGGAATTTTACGTTTAGAATTACTTCTCCTTCAAATTTGATACGTTTCCTTGTAACAGACTTAGCAATTTTCTGTGTATGCATCATGGTCGGTCTATTTAGCTTCCTTCATGTTTGTAAATTAATTATAGTTAGATCCGAACCTGAGTCTAACTGTAATTTTACCTTATTTAAAATCTCGAGTTCCACGTATTTTCTTGTGTTTAGTTTGTCTTCGTAGTCCATTCTAGTAGTTCTTACCCTACTAGTGTGTTTTTTTCTGCATTGAGATGCCTTATGTCCCATTTTTCCACAAGCTAAACAGTTCTTGTATTTGAATCGACAGTCTTTATTCCAGTGTAATCCACCACATCTGTAACATGCAGATGGGTGGGGGCATATATTTGCTTTGATCTCTGTCATTAATCGCCTTGTAATTTTTCCTTTATCATGAAATTTTTGTTTTTCTTCCGGGGGTGGGGGTGAAAATCGTAAACTTTTGTTCAACTTACGTATGTGTGCTTCTACCGATTCCTCGATATCCTTAGAGACCTTTTTATGCTCAAGCATTTTTGGCAGTCTTCTGACAATTTTTTGTAGAGTTAATCCAGGCTCATTTTGAAGCTTCGAGAGCATTCTTTTGCGCATTTCACTGTCTTTGGCTGAGAATAATCCCTGTTCGAAAATAAGACACTTAAAATTGTCCGGAGTCAATTCTGCCAACTTAAAGTCATCGCAATGTTTGTTCACGATTGCGGCGAACGTGGAGTAGTCCTCATTTTCGTTTTTTACGAGGTTGTGACATTTCCACCTTTTGTGAAAAAGTGAAGTCTTTCGACTGAAGAGCTCCGTAAGGCATGTAACTGCCTCGTCAAACGTCAAATCGTTTGTCTTTTTCGGTAGAATATAGTCCACAAATTTTGTGTACTCCTCTGTTCCCAATTTCCTGAGTAATAAACGTAGCTTCTTAGTTTCCGTCCAATTTTGTCAATCAATGTTGAAAATGTCTTCATGACGTCTGTAGTAGTCCCCGAAATTTTTATCATCTTCTAGAGAGTATTTAAATGTTTCAAACTGCGTCTTGAGAAAAAGTCGCCTCTTTTTCGATATTCTTTTGTTGTGTGTTACCCGTTACTTTTAATATTAATTCCTGGAGTTGCATTTGTCTTTCTTGATTTTCCTTTGTGTTTGTAGTATTAAATTTTCCATTTTTTCCTGTTGAGAGAGCAATTGTTTTTGCCACTTCGCTTCCATTCTTTCTTGGAGTTATAGTTGCTGTTCATTTTGGTATTTTACAAGTTCTACCAAAATACTTTTAAAATCCTCCATGATAAGAGTCTTACGAAAACCTCGATTTTCCGTATTTTGAGGAAGTACCTTTTAATCACGGTGGTCACGCAAAATACTCGCAAATCCTCGTAAACCTTTGTCGCCCAATTGTTGTGGACGCTGGCAACGGCAATCTTTTTTGAGTCTCCGAGAAGTGCAAATCCTCGTCGCCAAGTTGTTGTGGTGACGAGAGAAAATTTTTTTTTCTTCTTTCCGTGTGGGTCCGAAGTCCTCGTCGCCAAGTTGTTGTGGATTCCGGGTTTTTAGATAATACGTTTAGCCATCTTGACACCATTTATCGTCAGAATAACTGTCAAACCCTTTGAGTTATTCCGCTAGAAAAAAAACCGTTTTGTGTCAGTGTCATATAGGACATAAATGATTGGAATCGCCCGTTTATGTAAATAAGCGGAGTTGAGGAGAGTCATCATTAGATCAACTGCTATTTGTACCTTCGCGTAGTAAACCTTCTATTTCATTACTTACCTACGAGTTTGTCTTCCATATTTATTTCCCTCGAGATACAACACTTTCCTATCTATCTATCTATCTATCTATCTATCTATCTATCTATCTATCTATCTATGTCATATTTCTAAGGTGTCATATAGGAAATAATTTAATGGAATCATTCGTTTATGTGGAGTTAAGCGGTGTTGAGGAGAGTTAACATTAGGTCAATTGCTAAGAGTACCTTCGTGTAGCAGACCTTCCTTATTTATTTCCCTCTGTTATCTCAAGAACACGAGACACAACAGTCAGCTCCACTATGTCTTCCCAATTGAGCAATGTTGAGGGGAAAAAGGTCATTCAGGCCTTCAGTAATGGTATCAACATTCATACTCTGGATTCCATCTTCAAATGCATTCAAGAACCATGCAGAGAACGTTGAATAAGTTTTAAAAAGAGGGGACAGTAGAGAGGAAAACTGGAGCCGTAAGTCACAAGAGGAAGAGGAATCATCATTTCAACTTAAAGCTAAAGAGATCAATTAGAAAATGTCCAATTCAATCCATGCGACTTTTGGCACGTGAAAGTGGAGTTTCAGCTATGAGAGTTCAAAGGGCAATGAAAAAGGCCGTGAGGCACCTTATTACACCAGGAGAGAAATTTAGAAGATTAGAGCGGGCGGAGATCAAGTTGGAAAATGATCTTGAAATAATATATATATGTATTTGAACTTTGTTTCAATCCTTCATTAGCTTCCGAACCTTAGCTATGATTAATTATTGATAAACATGTCATTTTTGTTTATGATCGATTTCATCACGATTCTTGTTCTGCTTCCAGAATAATTACACGTTTTTATTGCTCAGTATAGAGTCTAATAGTGTTATGAAAAACTCGGAAAATTCCAGTAAGATATTTTTCATCCTTTTTAAGATACAACGGTTCAAAGCTTCATCTAACAATTGAACAATTTTGCTGTTACATCCGGTATATATTTCGTTAAATTAATCTGGTATTCTTGTTGATCACCAGACCTTTTGTCTACATTTCAGATTCTTTCAACAAGAAATAAAAGATTTAGATTTTCAAGGTTATTTGTGCTTAATGATGATCACGACGAAAATGATAGATGAATTTTTTCGTTAGATTTGTACAGGTTGTGTTCGTTGCATTGCGATTACTGATAATTGATTGATTGATTTGCCGTTTTACGGTTTAACAACCCTTTGTGGGTTATTTTATTTTTGTTTTAATCATTTCACCCCAAACAAGGCAATAATGCTACTCGGACGCAGGTGAGTTTATAGGAAGTGAACGAAAAGACTTTGGTGAGGAGAAATGAGGAAAGGACAAAGGAACATAATTTGACGTTGCACTTCAACCTTTCAAGATTGTAGTTATCGGGGAAGCAAAACATTGGAAGGGATAAAGCGAGAAATGCTAGAGAAAAAAACTGTTGGAATAGCAGAGACGGTTGTATCTAGGTAGTGCAACGGTAAAACTATGAGTCCTAGCTGATAATCTAGTAGCATGCTTAAATTGCAATCGAGATGCTTAAAGCCGAAACAATTTTTGCTTTGTAAGAAAAATTCTAATGTTTGCAAGAGGATATCACATTAAAAATTTGTTGCGAATAACAATGATTTTTTTCAGATAGAAAACCTACTACTTAACCTACATCTAGCGAGGAATAGATGGCTTCATACTTTCTTCAAGAATAGAATTTGAACTCGGCTCTCCAGTTTCTCATTGCGAGCCCATATTCATTACATACCGAGGGGAAATGTGGAATTGACATTTCGAATTTCAACTTCCAAGCGAAGCCGCACAAATACAATTCGAAAGGCATACAACCATCTCTTCCCCAGTAAACTAGAGGATAATAGTAGAACAGACTGAGCTCTCTAGATAGTGTTGGAAACTCATCAAGGAGAAAGAAAACTCTGATTTCAAACTGGTTGTGTGTGTTTCTAACAAACGCCACCTCATAAAAACCTACTTGCGATGGAAACTGAAGCCACAACACCTATCGTAGTGAGTTTGTTGCCCTACGGGATCTACAGGTTTAACACGCATACATACGCTATGGCTATTTACTCGATGTGAAACCTGACCACTTCCTTGCAACTAAGAAAATACCTTTAACTTAGAGATCTTTTAGTGATAGACAACTATACAACATAAAAACCAATCTCTGATCATTAACTACCATAAAGTTGTGGCAAGAAAGCTGAATATTACTGGTGATAGTAGGTTTTTAACTCAGAGTTGCCACCCAAGTCTGAAGAGCTCATTCTATCCAAATATTTAACTCATCGTTAGGGTGTAAAAAAGAAGGTATTTGCGCAGGTGTTAATGTAACGAAGTCAACTGAAATTCAAGTCCGACTCGCCGATTTCTCGTCCATTACCCCATTCGTTGATAATGATACTGGGGCTGGCAGACCACTCGTATCCGACTATGGCTGGCTATTAGAGCAGCTAGCAAATCCTTGTTGCAGACACCTGCTCAGTCACATTTATGTTTGTTCAACTCCCTCAGAGGTCACCTGCAAATATCATGAGCGGGCCTTAGTATCATTTTCTGGGAAAGAGCGCATTATCTGGCATGATCATCAGTCTGAAACAGTCCAGTACGCTTACGCTGATAGGTACTTTTCAAAGGATAGCCCCCCCGGCAGATAACATCAAGAAGTCACTTTTCTGATAAATCGACCACTATGAAATTTGAACCCGGGTCTCATAGTCAGAGTGCGAATATTCTAACCATTCGTTCTCGCAAATGCAAGCAAACATTTAAATTTCTTTTTATTTTCTTCAAAAGCGCGGGTGTTAGCAACACTCTGTTCCAAAGAATTATTTTCTTTAAATGTATTAATATGTATGCTTGTGTATCAATGTGTGTTTGTATGTGTGTATATGTATGCCTGTTCGGGTTCATTCGTACGCGTATTTATATATATTTTCATATGATGTCTTTATTAATAATCCTTTCCGCTCCAGGTTATATTGGTCTACAGTATAAAAGCTATTAAAATATAAATCTTTCCTAATTTTGGAAGCACTTGAAATAAAAAAGATATCCCAAATTGTTGATTAGCTCAAGATTCCAAGATACGGTGTTAGTGTTATATAAATATTTAATTAAAATTGTTATCCTAGCCAGATTAATTATTATTCACCTAATAACATTAATATATATAATAATTCTCTTAATGAACTAATTATTATTCTCCTTTCCACTCAGGTTTTCAAAATATTTATCTGAGCTGTGAAAAATTCCCCGTGAATGTAAGAACAAAGCCGATAACGTCTGCTATGTGTGTGGCGAAGTGACTTTTGCATCTCAAAAGCGAAATGTAACACGTGTGAGAAAAGCTTACCAATTATATCTTGGATGGAAAATTGCAGACCGAGAAAAGAAGCGGGCGCCACACATATGCTATAATTCCTGTGCAACAAATTTAAGTCAATAGCTAACCAGGAAGAAAAACATCTAAGTCTTTTGCAGTGCACATGATTTGAAGAGAACTAACCAATTATGCAACTGACTTCTACTTCTGGAAGGTGCTTCCAATTCCATCAACTTTGCGTCCTTATAAGGAAGACATACCAATCTTAGAGGCACCGGAATCGTATGAAATTGAATCAGATGATGGGGAGGACAATGAAACCTCAAAGCCTGAACCATCAATTCCATATGATCAAGATTATTGTCCTACAACCGTCTTTGAAACGCGCTTCGTGACTAAAAAGGACTTAGAGATTAGGAACTTCCTAAGAGTAACGCAGAACTATTAGGTTTCAGGCAAATCCGTGGAATCTATTAGCTGGTGATGTACGGATTTCCCATTTTATGATCGTCACAAGGATCTAGTGTCATTCCTCCTTATAGGAAGTGATTTAGTGTACTGCAGTGATATCAATGGACATATGCAACCACTTAACATCAGTTATAATCCAGGGAATGGAATCTGTTCATTAATACCTCGGACATAAGTCTAGAACCTGTCAATAGTTATGTTTTGCCTTCAAGCCAAGTTGGTCATGTAGTTCACATGAAAGAACTGTATGAGAATATGAACCTACTACTGAGATGTATAAAAGAAGATCAACATTACTCTGAAATTTGAAGGTTGTTCTTCTCTTGCCAGGACTGTAAGGTTGATATACCAACTACTGTAGTTTTATTTGTGAATGGAACAGCGAAAATAGATGTTCTCATTACATTAAGAAATATTGACCAATACGACAATAATTGTAAGAAAATGTCGTCACCTCTTCACATTAATTTCGGTCTTATCAAAATGAAGGCTATGCACAGAACAAAGGCAGCATTCGAGTATGTGCAGAATAAATTTCCAAGGATAAGTGAAGCAAATATAAAGAAAGGCATATTTCTTGGTCTCCATATTCGTAATCTTTTGGATGAAAAATTTGACAGAATACTACGGGGAAAAACTGCATTGAAAGCTTTCAAGTTAGTGGCAACCAACTTTCTGGGTAACGAAAAAGAAGAACATTACAGAAAACGAGGGGAAGACCTCCTGAAGGCATACAAACATCTTGAATGTAACATGTCGCTGAAGATACACTTCTTAGACTCGTATCTTAGTTTTACTCTCCAAACTGTGGTGCTGTGAGTGGCGAGCGTAGTAAACGATTTCCTCAAGACATTTCAGCAAGAGAGAAAAAGCACCAGGGCAGGTGAAGTCCATCAGTGCTGGCTGATTATTGTTGGACTTTGACCATAGTTAATCCTTCTGCAGGATACAAAAGTCAAACTAAGAACTGATAAGTGGTTGCTGAATAACTGCGCGTGTACATACTTCTGAAGAGAGTTTCTGGTTGTATTTTATTCAGTATACACATATATTGCCGTCTTGATGTGTTTGTATATTGCTATTGTTGCCTATATAGAACAGAACATAAAAGCAGATTTTGAAAGCAATATTGTTTGATTTGGAGTCAGGCATTGTACTAATTTGTGTGATATAACTGTTAAATATCTCTAAACCTAGAACCAATCTGCTAATTTAAGACAATTTTCGAATTTAGTATGTCAAAAATACATAAGAATTAGCACATTTAATTTATGAAGTACTCAACTTGTGAAATATTGTAAACCAGTGTTATTAGATATATAATAATCATAACATATTCGATAGGCAGCAAGATCTTCTGGAATTAAGCAAGAAAGTTTCGAATCGTGGAGGAGCATTTAGTCGTATAATTTTTAGTTTTAAATTGAATCACTGTTTTAAAATAACAAGTGGAACCGTGACTGATAGGACCAAACAACACCGCAGGGTCCAATTAAAGACGCCAAGATACAAAAAAAGGCGTAGTTTCTTTCTCTGTAATGTTAACAGTGGCACCCTGTTGGGTCTTCTAGGTTTCGTTTAATACACTGCTTCTAATATTCCCATATTCAATTGCTACTTTGTGATCTTGGACTTTCTCAGTTCTTATCTCATTCTGAATTATCATCTAGATTTTTTTTCCATTGTACTTATTTAGGGTTTAGACATTTGACTTAAATGTGTTCCTTTTTCGTCTGGCTAAAAAAATATGATCGGCCGAGATTTGAAATTCGTTCCGTGGGAGCCTTATTGCCACACAATTGAGAAGCTCTTGAGTATTACTTGGAATAAATTATGAAAATATTTTCTGATAGATCGAAAACGCTATAAAGTTTGGTAAAAAAAGAAAGAAGTTTTTTCAAGTCATAATAATCAGATAGGAACTCAGAAGGAACGAGCAAAATAAGCTGATTTTTTTCTACAAAGGACGCCATGTCATTTCAGAACGTAAGTGTCCATGACAGTTTCTTTTCTTTATTATCTGTGGATTACGATGCTGTCTTTGGGAATACATAAGAGTGGTTTCCCGTTGTCTTCTCCGTGGTTTGAATTCAGTTTTGCATTTCTTTCTCTAGTTACCACCCAAAGATCGAGGTCCAAGGCTATCATATTATTTAAACCATAGCTCACGAGAGAAGAGGCGGCTGTATTTTCCGGGGTCCATAGTGCGAAAGAAAACCCTTAGAAGTTGAACTAGGATCGCTTAATACAGTTTCTGTGCCGATTGTCTTATAAACAACAGATGCTTATAAACAACTTTTATGTTAGTATGGCAGGCAAATAAGTCGCACATACAAAAGAAAGTAAGTAGTCTGAGATGAATAGATATATATTACAAAAGAATAAGAAATGCAGCTTTTAGTAGCAATTAACTGGAAAACATTTTTTCTTTTCTTTTCGCACTTTTATTGCCAAAAATGTATGCAGAAAAATTGTCTATTTCTGCTGTTTTCTTTCTTAGTAACAAAAAAAAAGGAAAAAGGAAAAGTAAAAAAATAAGTGTTGGTCAATCAGGTAGATAGGATAAATATTTTCTGTGTATCTGGTGTCGCTAGTGCGTTAAATTTCGAAAAGGCACAAAGAAGAAAGCGTGTATGAGATTTGTGGTATGCGCACATGCAGACGGGTGTCGAATGAGAAGTGTTGTGTCTTTCGCTTTTTAATGTGTGTTCGTGCATGTGTGTGCGTTAGCACATCCACCGTTTGGTAGCGGATGTGTGCGTACGTGCAAATATGCAAATTCTTTTCAAAGTAAATGTAATAGATTTAATATTTTTATTTTTGAATGTCTATCAGTTTGTCTTTACGAGAGAATGCGTTAGCCTTTGGGCCTTAAAGTTTTGGTAGAACATACTCACGCATATATATAAATATAAATACACACACACACACACACACACACACACACACACACACACACACACACACACATATATATATATATATATATATATATATATATATATATATATATATATATATATATAAAGAAATAAGTAAAAACCATTCTTAGCCGACGGGATTCGTTCTCTGAGGTACTTTGTCAAGAGTAGTTTTTCCTTTTGTCTTTTTATTTATTTTGTTCCTTCCCAAGTAAACTGTATCTGAAAATAATTTGCACGCACATTCACGTACACACACATTTATATACAGGGTGCGCTAAGTAAATTGTCGTCATTTTATATTTTTAATTTCGCGCATGCGCGCTGTTTGTTTGTGATTTTGTCGAATGCACAGTATAAGTAGGGTCAGTTGGGCAGAGTCTATAAGAAAAAGAGCACGATTTCGCCATTCAAACCGCCAGAAATTTGGAAACCGCATGCTCTACAGCTTGACATTCAGGTCAGAAGCTTCAATACGAATATTTCAGAGTGTTTAGGTGTCAATGTCAGATGATGATTCAGTTCAGATCATTCGAATAGAGTTGGATGATATATCCAGTCAACTTCATGGTGTTTAGAATTATCGTTTATAATGGCGACGTTATGCCTCCATTCATCCACAGGGCCTCAGAGTCAACACAGGCGCTTACATCAAGTGCCTTGAGGAAGTAGTGTTAACCTGGGTCAAGAGGGTATCTGCTGGAAGTCTAGCACCTTGTGTGGTACGGTGAGGTGATCCTGCACAATGCCACATAATCAGGAGAGCCCAACATGGCTGACAGACAATTTCTGCAACTACATCATTCCTTACATCTGGCAATCTAACTTTCCAGACTGCAACCCCATTGAATAATTTATGTGGGGCGTAGTTGAGCGAGAGACCAACAAAACTCCTTGTAACACCAAAGATGAACGGAATGCAAGGATCACGGCAGCATTTTCCATCTTAAACAAGGAGACCGTGCAGAAGAGTTGCAGGAGATTCTGAAGTAGTCTGGAGGCTCTGGTTGAAGCCAATGGAGTTTCTATTGAATAAATTTACTCTTCAACGTTTCATGATTTTTTTGTGTTATTTTGGTAAATATATCTACTGAAATGAAATGTCAGTGTTATTTTCATTTTGGCGCAATTTAGACGAAAATTTATCCATCACACCTTGTACAATCTCATTGTTACTAAAGAAGTTTAGATTCGGTAAACACAAGACCTAGCGCATGGGACACTCGGTGAAGTACTAATTCACAACTCAGTCGAAATTGTGAGAAAGCGGGATATTCATAGCAATTTTGTACACACTCACACGGACGCGGATATAAAGCCACAGACCCTATCTCTCGCTCTCCTCTCTCTCGCTCTCCTCTCTCTCGCACACAGGCACATACAAATATAGGTATATAAAAAAGACAGCCTAATGAAAAAAATTAGCACAAATATTTTCCAACATAATCTTCTTCCTTATCAATAAACCTAATTCAGTAATGAATATTAATTAGATCGGATATTATAAAGTGAAAATTTCAAATAGAATTTCCATAAATAACTATGTCGCAATATATGAACTTTTTGACAAACTCTCTTATAGGAGGGTGTGCCAATATATATATATATATATATATATATATATATATATATATATATATATATATATATATATGTCCTGGGTATGATGATACATTACATCCGACTGCAGGGCCTCTGATCGCTGTTGATCTCCGTTCCATCCTGACCCGAGATAGTAGCGCCTGTTAGAGTCTCAGCTAGTGTAACACCAAACTAAAAGCAAAACACAAGGAAAGTTTAAATATACATTTTTATAAAAAGTTACCAACAATACATTTTTTTAGTGAAATTAACAGATATATTAAAAAACAAAGACCAACAATACATTTTATAGCAAAATGACCGGCAATATATTTTATAGTAGAATTACCAACAATACATTTTCATAGTAAATTGACTAACAATACCTTTTCATAGTAAATTAAAGAAGAAAAAAATTCTATGATTAATCTAATTTCTTGTAAGGAGAAACAAATTTTCACTTCTTGTTTGATTTTATAAGATTTTTAAAAAAATGCTTCAGCAAAGTTTTATATTTGTACTCACAAACAAAACGCTGTATCAAAAGAATGGTTTTCGTCTTGAAACCGCTATTACTGTATACTTCTTCGACAAATGTTATTGTTTAAAAAATCTATTTTTAGAATTGTAATATAAGCCTAACATGGAAATGGATTTTATGCATCCTCTTTTTTCCTCGGAATTGACAACCAAAGAATTAAACACTAAGTTATCTTATGAGATTGTTTATTTACAAGAGTAAATTTTATATTTACAAGTATATAGAAATATGGAACTACTATGCAATATTTCTCATTGACCATATTAGGAAGAAATAAAATTGAAAATAAATTCTTTTATTCTTAAATTTATAGAAACTTCTATACAAGAAAAAATGTTAATAAATTCATTTCTTTCATTTTCTCTCGACAAAATTCACTAAAATAAAATAGTTTGTAAGCCTCTGGATTTATATATGGCAACAAAAAAGTTAAATAATATTTATGTATTTAGTAGATTGTTTAATTAAAGAATACGTGTGTATTTGATTCTCGAGAAAAAGAAAGAGAATACATGAAATTTTTTCGAAGTCTCTTTTGACACACACGAAAACGAATCATACATCCCTATGTCTGTGATATTATTTATAAATAGAAACATGCACACACGTACTGAAAATAAAATAATTCCCTTACCATCAAAATGTTGCCTCTATGTCTTAAAAAAAGAAAGAATTAAAATCGTACACTGGAGAATTTTCGCAGACATCATCCACGTCGCCAGTTTTACTGTAACTGAGAACTAAACAGAATACTAAATTTTACCCTCTTGGCCGCAATAACTATAATGTTAAAGTGCTTTATCATTTTGAGAAACTTTCGATATATTGAAGTTTATAAAAACCGCTGACCGAACAATAAATGAAACGGAATACTCGGTCGCTTGAAAGGGTCAAGTTTGGAAAATATGCAAACCTATTATTTCTGTTTGAATTTCTGGGATGAGGAGCTATCATTATTTACATTCACACTAATTTCCTCGTCATCGCTATTATCACAGAGTTTCGTCCGTTGTTCCTTCCGGTTTTCATCAGATGTATGTTGAACCGAGTAACTATCAACAGATTTAGAAGTGAACTCTTTATTATTTACATTCGCACAAATGTCCTCATCGTTGTTATTATTATCACATGTTTCGACCGTTGTTCCTTCCGGTCTTCATCAGGTTTATTTCGATCCGAGTAACTTTCAATAAATGTAGAAGTGAACTCTTTAAATTATTATTGTTCCTCTTACCATGTCTAGGATTATCTTGCCTTGTTCATTTTGGTTTTGCTAAATTATTATTACTGGATAAGACGTTAAACTGCATCCGCGTCCTGGGTAAGACGTTAAACTGCATCCAGCAGCAAGGTCTCTGATCAAGAGGTTTTGAGAACCTCTTAATTGCTGGTGTTCCCAGGTCCACACTGACCCGGGGTGGTAGCACCTGTTAGGGTCCCAGCTATGGGCAAATAGTTAACTATTACCAGCAATACTTTTTTGAAACAAATTATTACCAGCAATACAATTTTGAAGGAAAGATATTACCAGAAACAGATTTTTGATAAAACAAAATATTACCAGCAATAAAAAATTTTGTCAGCATTAAATAACCCATAGAGGTTGATATGCCGTAAAACAAAATAAACCAAACTTACGTGCTTTCGACTGAGTCTCAGTTTATACTTACCCCCTCAGTCACTTCTTCTTCTTCTTCTTCTTCTTCTTCTTCTTCTTCTTCTTCTTCTTCTTCTATATACTGCGTCCATTCAGGACATAGGCGATCATGGACCGCCAAATCTTTCTATCCCTTGTGGGTTTTAGCAATTTTTTACTTTTGCTAAGATATCAGCCCACCGTTCCGCTATCCATTCACACAAGCCAGTACGGTAAGTGGCTTGCTGTCTTCTCGTATCTCTCTTGACCTCAATATGCTTTGTGAGTGTTAAGTTTGCCAATCCCTCCTTATGTCCAAGGAATTTCAACAGTTTTTGCCTGATTCTGAGCATAAATGTTCATTTTGTTACTATATTCTTTGCGACTTCCTCGTTGCTTACTCACTCAGGCCATACAATTCTCAATATCCGTCCGCAGAACAACATTTCTGTAGACTCCAGTCTTGTCACTATCCGTGGGGGAGGGGACGGTCCAGCATCTTCTGCCATATAAGAGGATATATATCGCATAACAATCCAGCACTCTTTTCATTGTTTCTAACGAAATTTTTCCGTTTCTCATTACCTTGCTTAGTTTTTGGAATGCTTCTTTCGTTTGTCCAATGCATGTTCGGATTTCGGTGTCGCATTTTCTATCCTCTATTAATACCGTTCCAAGACATTTAATCTTCTGCACTTGACTGATGTTGACAATGAACAAATTTAACTGGCATATTGGGTTTTTCCTCTTGATGATTATCATACATTCTGCCATCTAACAGTTGATATTTAGTACGTTTATTTATGACATGAAATTCACGAACTAACGATTTCATTCACACGCCAAATATGCACAGTGGAACTATGAACTACCTAACGCTCTGATGAGCAGATAGCATCTGCGAAACTTTCAGCCGACAAGATAAGTTTTTAAATTATTCCATTTATTATTTGTTTACTGTATACTTAGTTACACTTAGACACACACAGACATATATATGCTTTGAACAATAACAATATTAAAAAATTAAAATTTTCAGACACATTGGATTGTATATTAATAATTTTATTTTATTATTTCAGTTAGGTTCCTCGACTAGTTTCGGCCAGCATCGCCATCATCACGATAAAAAAATCCCTGCTTGTTAGTAGCAGTGAACTACACGAGTGAATTACTGTCTTTGAAGAAAGTGAAATTTATCTGTAGTTTTCATTTGTTTTTTATCGTTAATTTTGGTCATTCCTTATGTTGGTTAGACGGCCTCTTTCAAGTTGTTTTTAAGATAGAGGATGGGAGATTCTTGACTTTCAGAATTCCCTCCTTGAAAGTTTTAGCAGTTTTATTGATTGCTGGGAATGGGATGTGTGTGTTAAATGTATGTTATAGTTTTTTGGGAGTGTGTGTGATGTTTGTATGTGTATATATTTGCGTGAGTGCGTGTATAAGTGTGAGATCTCAACACCTCTGCAAGCATGGCTGTCTTGTATGGATGAGAAACGTGGATAGGGCTTGATTTATGGGGTTATATATTAATTCTATTTGTGTTGTAAAATTTGTTGTTAGGCCTGTCTGGACGAAGTGTTCTGAGTTGCAAAATCCATTTGTCTTCATGTTCCTATAGTCTTTTTCAAATGCTATCTTTTTTGTCTATTTTGTATTTTTTCAATTATAGTAAAATTTGCATGGCTTTTAAAATCATATTTTTCTAGGCGGAAATGTTGTTCTACGGGTACTAATCTTCCGTGAGGAGCCGACTTAATCCCATCCCGATAATTATTAATTTTGTAGTGAAAATACCATATATATATATATATATATATATATATATATATATATATATATATATAAAAGGCGTGACGATTGTGTTTAGCATGAAACAGATTTATCGTCTGGGTGTATGGATTATTTAATATTCAGCCAATAGAAAAAACAAAGATTACCGTGTAGCATTGTATGAACGTAAGAAAAGTCAACAAGTGAAGTTTTTCATAAATCGAAGAGGTCATGATTTTAGTGATTTGGAAAATATTCTTCCGAGAGTGTGTTCGATAAATCAACAGTTTTGTCGGAGAAGCTGTCACAGTGGAATTTAACTTCTTACTTTTGGAATACGAAGGGAATATGTATGATTGATCCTTATGCACATGGCATGGTGGGTTCCAGTTGCAGGGCTGGTGGGACTAAGCGCGTTAGAACACATGTCATCGAAATAGCCATAGGGCAGCGAGAAGGTCACGATGTTTCGTTTGTGGGAAATTATTTCTACGGTGGAAAATAATTAATCATCTAAAAGCCAGCGTATAGTTTTTTTTTAAAACTCTATCAAAACAGGGTGTGCATTACCGTCCAAATATAGCAGCAATGGCATCCTTCTGGAAGTGTCTTCTCATGAAGATTGACTTTCACAGACACCATAGCTCGGGAAACAGGGTTGAACATTGGGGATCTGGGGTCAGCAATGCAGGACTGAACAGTGTGGAAAGGGATTGCCAATGGCGTTACGACCAACCATACGGAGGTCGAAGGATGATGATGATGATGATGATGATGATGATGATGATGATGATGATGATGATGATGATGATGATGATGATGATGACAGCAAATTCGGTCTGTTTTGACTCTTGTAAAGATCTGGAGGAGTCAGATACTTATTAGAGCTATACAATAAAACGACCATTTTTCAAGCATCTTCAGAAATAGGTCGATATGAGTTCCACTTGAAGTCTAGAGAGAGCTTGAGTCCCAAAAGACGTTCAAGACAAGGAACCTGCTTGAGAGGACAGCCATTTATCATCCCAAAATCTTCAGCAAAAGATTGAATATATGAGTTCTATTTGAGAGCTGGGGAGAGTTTGAGTTCCAATAGAAGTCCAAAGCAAGGAACCTCCTTGAGAGAAACCCATACATCTTGATAGGAGAAAATTTGGGGTCTGCCCGGTGGTGGTGGACCGTTTCTAGTTTGGTTTAAGACGTATTGAATTTTACAACAATTTAGAAAGTTGTGCATGTGTACATTTTATGTGTTTTTGGGGAAAATACTATATTTGGTGTTATTGTCAAAAGTGCCCTCATCAAAGGGAGACAATGTTTTATTGATGTCTGCTTCGGCATCAATGATCAATTAAGTAAAAGTGATTTCATCGATCTTCAGATTTGCTCTGTTCTTACGAGAAGTCTTGCGTTAGGTAACGAACAAGTTCTAAACAACATATTTTCATTTCGGTCGGTAAACGGAAAATCTTTCTCGGTATTGGGTTATTTCCAAACTAAATGGCATGATTTATTTTTTCATCAAGAGAGGCAAGTAAAAACTGGGAAGCCCCAGCCCATATATGGCGGACCATAATCCATTTTTGGTTTCACTTGGCTCTTTTAAAGATATAATATGGCATAGAGAATCAGAAACTTACTGAAGTGGTACAATGAACCAAGCATTTGTTTTGCATGAATGTAGTTTATTTAATTGGTAAGTAACACAGATTAAGAAAAATCAGTAAAACAAAAAGAAATTAGGAGACAAAGAAAAATAATTCAAAATTCAAAAAAAAAAAAGAAAAAAGAAAAAAAGTTTTTTCCCCCCCACTGCCGATTTAATTTCTGACATTTTCTTACGTTCTGTTCAGTTTTCGACGCTATTAATTTTCTCTGATGTCGTTTTTTTTACTTTCAGGCAACTTTGAATGACTTTGTTTATTATTCATACATTTTTTTAATCTTTGGCGCCTTTAAACAGTCCGATAGTCTGATGAACGGTTTCCTTTAACTGAGTTATTTTTTGTCGTTTATCTTCCCTCGCTATCGTTATGCCTCCAGGCAATTTCCCGTTTTCCTTTTCTTTTCCTCGGCAGCTTAAATAATTTACCTCTTTCTTTGCATCCATTGTAACTGTGAGGTACACAAGCACTAAAAAATGCAGAAGAGAGAATAGCAACAAAAACAAAGAAAAAAACAAAACAACAAAAAGCACAAAACAAAATTCCAGGCACACGTACACATATCACTTAAACGCATATTGGATCGGTATTATACTAAGGTCATCTTTTGTTTGATGTAAGCTCACAACTGTAGGGCAGCAAAGGAAACTTGAATTTACAGCATTAGCGAATTGTCTACCTTGCGTGCCATCACTCTACAGCTGAAACCCGTAATACTGCTACGTGACGGTATACTGTTACACTTTTTAACTCTATATCCCTTCAGGACAAAAACGATCATGACTCTTCACAGAATTCTCTCCTTTTTAACATCTGTGAATTGCTTAGTTTTTTATATTATTTTATTTTATTGTTTTTTTATCATTTCATCCCAAAGCAAGGCAACAAAGCTACTAACACGCAGGGGTTACTGAGTTCGAAAGAACAGAAGAAAAACATTAAGAAAAGAAAACAATAATAGATTTTATGTAATCGTGCAACACCCTCTCCGATCTCCAAGACCTCCAACACTGCAGCTGATCGATGAAGATCACTTCGATCCATAGCTACCCTATCCTACGTTATGATTTTGTAGGTCGTAAGGCAGCCAAGATTGAATCGTCGCAGGTATCATCGCGTTGGGCAGGTATCATCGCATTTGTATGTATGGACATTCGCCCAAACTGGCATGGAGGCATGGCGAGGTAGGTGTATTTCAGTGAATCCCCTCCTGCTGTCATGCTTAAGTCATAACTATGGGAAATTTCCTTCCTCCACCCACTCTTTTATTATCATCTCTCACCGACCTCTTCAGTGAGCGTGGGTGGTTCCTCGATTCTCCTTGATGTCTTATCTGCGCCTGCTACCTCGACTACCTTCCGTCCAGGAAAACTCAGCTCCAAATTCAGTTGTTCACAAAATCTAGTTTTTCGAATTTCCAGCCCGTATTTGCAGCCGTGTGTCAATCAAAATTGCCCCCAAAGTCGGGGTCTTTTTTCCATTATTTAAACTGCTCGACTTACAATTCAAGACGTTTATGTGTGAATTAAATCCTCAATTCTTCCCTCGGGTTTTCGGTATTAGTTCTTCTCGCCTCAATGTCTCTCAGTACATAACACTTTGTTATGTTTTAACAAATGTTTCTTTCATTTTACCGCGGCAACGGCAAATAATATCATATAGATATCAAGAAGACAGAAGATAATGATTGACATTGCATTTAAATTTTTAAAGATCAAACTTGACTGGAAAGTATGAAGACGGGAGAGATTTCTACACGTGAGAAGTGCGATAGAAGAAACTGTTAGCATAGAAATTTCGGTTACATTTAGCCTTTTTTACTATAAAATGATGAACTCTTGCCGCTACTCTAGTACTGCGCTTAAATTCATAGAGTCTAAGTAAGATAGAGGAAAGTTCATCAGAACAATTGCCATGAAAGTATTTCTAGATAAGGCACAGGGAAGCTACATTACGGCGGTTATGACTCTCCACATGTTCCTCTTTTTCTTTATCATCTATTAAATACTACGGGAAATATCAATTATTTTCCTCTTTGCTTTCTACACGGTTTTCAATGAAAGATTAAACTTTCACCTCGACCAGTTGTTCTCAATTTTTTCTTTTACCCATTGACCACTTTTACTCTTAAATTTTTTTTCCATAAGCATTCGATGATTTTTTTTTATTAAATACTTATTTTATTTTTTATTAATATATAAATTTAAGAATTGAATTATAGAAATAGTAAATGTAAATGCAATTTTTTGAAGTAAAACTGATTTAATAAAAATAAACTTGTAGTTATCAACTAAATTATGTTGAAAAATTTATGTATACTAGCTATTTTGCTAGTATACATAAATTTTTATTTTGCTAGTATACATAAATTTTTTCATAATAAAAAAAATAAAAAATAAGTAGGTAATTAATAAACTTTTTAAAAAGTGCAGATTCATTCAATGAAATTCCTGTAGTTGATGCTGCTCTGCGAGTGTTTTTTTATATTCGGCTCCATTGATATCAATGATATTCGAAGGTCACCCCTTTTCACAATATCGAGTATATTACTATATTAATTAATTGATATTTATATATTAATATTTTATTTTATTAATATTTAAAATTAATATTATTATTTATTATTAATATATTAATTTAATTAATATAATAAATTATAATCCTAATATATTTCCCTTTATATATCCTTCTCAGTTTTTATTTAAATTTTTCAATAAGAAGACCCGGTCGATTAAATTGGATGCTAACTTACATCGCTTGATCTTGTTTGTTTAGGTGGATCTCAATAAGCATTCGAAGAATTTTCTTTTCATTGAATAATTATTTTATTTTTTATTAATATATAAGTTTAGGAATTGTTTTATAGAAATAATAAATGTATATGCTTTATCGATTAGTTTAATGAAAATTAACTTGTAGTTATCAACTAAATTATGTTGAAAATTTATGTATACTAGTAAAATAACTTAGAGTTGTTTTTTTCTATTTTTAGTATTTTAATATGTCGTAGATTACTGTAGAAATTCCAATTATCAGTTGTAACAACAATTCCGAAGTGAAATTACTCTGTGGACCACTAAAATATTACCATGTACATCCATTTTTTTCTATTTTTATGTGTAGACCCCCAAAGATGTTACATGAATTTCCAGTTGTCTTAGACAGATGTCATTCAAAACTAGCGAATCCAGTCTACCTTGCTATTTTGCCCATAGTTGAAAAGAGGGGGCTGAGAATAAATGGATTCATGCTATCCTCTACCTTTACAAAAAACGAGATCAGGCCGAAAATGGAATACTGCTGTCTTATATGGGCAGGGACTGCACTGTCCTCACTTTCCAGTCTCGATAGACTCCAAAAACGTCTCAGTAGGCAACGAATTATTTTCTACTCTGCAACCCTTTTCTCACAGGCGAGACGTCGAAAACCTCTCACTGCTCTGTCGCTATTTCCATGGTGAACAACATTCCTTAGTTCTATCATCCTTAATATTCACGGCCAAGACTCACCATGCCACGCACATTGTAGAGAACCACACCTTCGTATTCCCCTGGTAAGTCCCACTCAAGCAGCTTCTTCCCACGAGCCGCTGCCTTGTGGAACTGATTCCTAAGAGGCTGCTTCCCCGTTCAATTTCATTCTAGGGTTAACCGTTATCCTCCGCATATATCCCAATAAGCTGTACGTCTTATTCTGTAATCCTCTGCTTCGAATGGACCCAGGGCCTTGTACAGGGGGAACACCACTGTAAAAAATGAACTTGATTCCGTTTTCCCAAGTCGATAACCGTTATGGCACTCATACACACCTTACCGGTTAGAGATTTGCAATAAACAGAAAGTATAAAATGGTTATGATGATGATGGTGATGATGGTGATGATGGTGATGATGATGATGATGATGATGATGATGATGATGATGAAAAGAAAAAGGTTGCACACTGATTGATATTACCGTACCAAGTGTAAGATTTTTGAAAAGCCAAGCAAACACTAAGAATATCTCTGTTGTGGTTGAAGCTTTAGAGCTGATCTGATGAAGAAAGGAAATCAACAACAAATCCACAAAATCCGCGGTGCACTATCTCTCCAATAGATTCCCCCAAATAGTTCTAAGAAGAACAACCTATATCCAGCAAAGACTGTTGGCCATTGAGTTTCTTTATTAATATAATTTTTTATTTCATTAAGTGTAAAAAAACAAAAAAAACACATATCGTTTGTTTTAGTTTATTGATTATGACCCGAGACGTAAATATAAGACAAAAAAATAAGAATAGTGCAAAAAATAATCCATCTATCACTTTCATTTCAACCTCGTCATCTTTTGAAACTCAAGTGATATATATATATATATATATATATATATATATATATATATATATATATATATATATATATGATGAAGTCTTCTCCACAAAATGAGAAGAATGAGATTCGAAGAAATCCCATGTTGATGACATTATATTGACTTTGATGACGTTGAGGACTGCGAAGACCAAACTGAGAGGCACATTCACAGGTTGGACACTGAATGCAGACACCAGGAGATCATGACATTGTCGGCAGCGAAATTACCGGTGTTGTCTTCTGCTCGTTTAAAATTTTTCAATGGCCTGACAGCATAATGTCCTCTAACTCTTGCGATTGGCTGCTCTAACTTCCAATTTCACAGGATTAATTTCGCACTGTTACTGCATTATTTTCAAATGGACTTTGAAACTTTTTTTCTGTACCCCTACATAGCAATGACCTTCAGAGGTTAGCCATTTAGGATCTTCTTTGTAAAAAAGGCCTTCCTGATAACAAGACAAATCCACATTGAGCTGTTCTTAGATGACAAGAGCAACTATACAAGAGCAACTGGAGAATATTGACACGCGGTATACGATATTGCCATAAAAATCCAATGCTGCATTGAATACTGCGGATGCCAAAGGTTTCAAGAGCTTGGATTTCACCTGTAAAGCGTAAATCAACATGAAAACGAGAGATTTGTCTATGGGAGAAAATCAAGACATTTTGAAGCTGAGAAAAGAAGGAACATCGATCAGAGCCATTGGGCATAACCGACACAACAATTTCAAATATCCTGAAAAAGAAAGACACTACTGGTGTAACGAGTAACAGACATAGAACAGATTGGCCAAGGAAAACAACAGCAGTTGGTGACGGAAACATTGTGAGAGCTGCGAGGAAAAAAACAAAACAACAGTTAGTGACATCACTTACAACCTCTAGTGCGCAGGGGGGGGGGAGAGGTTTCACAATACACCTTTCAAAGAAGACTTCGAGAACAGAAATATAGAAGCCATATCACAAGATGCAAAACATTCATATTCGTAAGAATAAGAAGGCCAGATTAGGATTTGCAAGGAACTTCAGAGATGAGCGGCATAAGTTCTGGAAGTTTTTTGTGTTTGATTTTTCCTTCAACATGGTATATCCATGTATCATCGATGCATTTTTATTCTCGGTTTTCGATCCCAAAAGTTAAAGCGGATCTCCGTTGTCCTTTATCGATTTCTTTTCCTCTCAATTTAGGATCCATATATTTGTTTTCTTGAAGAGTTTTGTGAATTTAGACAAGAACCATTTTGTACGCTGTTTGGATGTAGCAATTCTAATTGGATAAACATTACTAGACCAAGTGAAGATTGTTAACATTTCAGTAAAGCAATTACTACAAAGTGTGTGTATGTGTACCTGTGTCCATATGCGTACATATGTGTGTGTGCGCGTGCACGCGCAATGGAAAGAACAAAATACGGAAAAACAGAAGGAAATCATTACGTAGCGAAAATAATGGAAGAAATGCAAGTAAAAAAATGAAGAACATAATCATTACATTATAATGATTATATCATCAAAGAACACTAAAACAATTTTAGTCAGAATCCAATCGAAAATATAACTGGAACGAAGGAATGTAGTTCATTTAAGAACAGCTTTAATTTCTCAAAACTATTCTGAAATAACTGAAGTCTTAAAACAATATACAAAACATCAAATACACCACCGCATACACGTTTGCTCAAGGCATGTCTAAAAAGTTAGCCATGTCTCTGTCACAATTTCGAGCATCACTGGGTGACCCAAACACGTTGCTTTAGGATAAAATAAACAATCATCAGATTGACCGCAGTCGGGATCATAAACTTATTTTGATTTTCATCGTCCTTAAGCTACCTGCATAGTATGTGCTTCGTCAGAGCAACATGCGGCTTTGAATTTAGAGTTTTCAGTCTCCTAGACGTGTTGCCAAACAAGGATGAAAAGCACAATTGGTTCTACTATTTTACCCATATCTGGGAGAAGAGATAGATGCATACTCTTATGAAAGGTATGGATCCACTTATATCCCTTCAGCTATTGGTTAATTAATAAGACAAGTCTCACTGAATCATACAAACGGTTTATGAGCCATAGAAAACGAATCAATCAATATCTGTCTAAGACTATCTGTCTATCTCAGTTTGTTCACTATCTATCTATCTATCTATCTATCTATCTATCTATCTATCTATTTCAGTCTGTTCAATATCTATCTATCTATCTATCTATCTATCTATCTATCTATCTATCTATCTATCTATCTATCTATTTCAGTCTGTTCAATATCTATCTATCTATCTATCTATCTATCTATCTATCTGCATATCCGCATAAACTGTGCCTCTTGCTCTGTAACCCTCTACATCAAAGAGCTCCAGGTCATTGTACAGGGTGAACACCACTGTAAAATAAATATATATATATGAAATTGATTTCAGCTCACTGATTCTGTTTCATGCGTCAATAACCATTTCGGCACTAGTACATCCATTACAGGCAAAAGATGATGACAATAATAATAATAATAATAATAATAATAATAAAAGGAAAAAGTTGGCACATTGGTTTACATTAGCGTACTAAGTCGCAAAACCATCCGTGCGAAGTTTTCTGAAAAGCCAAGCAAAAACTAAAACTGTCTCTGTGTGTGTTGCACGCTCCGAAAGCAATGCCTCTTTTTATTTTTCACCGTAACTACAACAGACACAAGTCAAAGAAAATAACTCTGCTGGAGAGAACTGGTTTTCGGTTAAAAAAATATTTTTCCCACGTTGTCACCACCACTGTCTACCTTTTTTATTCGCTTACAGGCTGTGATCGTAAACTTGCCTTCCTCGTCACACACATCCTTTGTTGTTACGGGCAAACGCCTTAGACACCGGACTCACATTTATTGTTGGGTCTCCGTAATCGTTCAGCGTAAGATTTGATTAATGTAAACGGATGGATTTTCTTTTTTCTGCATGGAGCACTTCATATGATATATCTCTGCTTCATACTCACTTTTAATTCTGATAAAATCTGGATCTAAGCAGTTTGAAATTATATATATATATATATATATATATATATATATATATATATATATAATTTAAATAAAGACAGACCACTTTAAGGTTCCATGTAATAAATTATTTCACCACAGCCCTTTAAAGGACCGCGGATCATCAGACTTTACTTCCAAAGGTTGAAACGAGAAATGAAAAGAAATTTACACACTTTCATAATAAGCATTGTTATCGTCTGATATTACAAATTATAAATTTATCGAGCGGTGGCGAAAGATTACTGAATTCTCTAAATACGTAAGAATAATCTGTTTAATTAGATTTTCTTAAAATTTTACCGAATTATTTAAGCACGTGAAAAAAAGTTAAATTTTTTTTTACTATAATTATTATTATTAATAATAATAATAATAATTATTAATTATTATTATTAATGATAATAATTATTAATTATTATTAATAATAATAATAATAATATAAACATTAGAAAATTCTTTAAATGTTTCTCTCATTGTCAGCGCTATGAAGCTATGTACACAGTAGGAAATTCAATTGAAGTAAATTTAGAAAATAGATGTCTTGCTGAAAATGCTGTTTATAATGAAAGTAGAAAGTTTAAAGTGAACTTCTATTATAACTTACTTTTTTCCTTCCTTGGGTCTTGTATTCTGATAGTGACCTATAAAAGTTTATTTCTCACACTAAAGATCAGATGCTCAGAAATTTGCAGAGTAAGTAAAAAATTCGAGCATTTCAATTTGTTACGAAGATAAGGATACAAAATAAATTCGAAATCGCCAATTAATCAAAGTCAAAATGCCCACCATGTGCATTCGGTGAACGAAATACTCTGGTTCGAAGACAAGTTCCCTTTGTTCAGAAACCCTATAATAACACTTATTTTTGCTGTTCCCGACAGTCGCATTATTATCTATCTAGGAAGTGAACGCCATTCGAAACCATTCATTATCCTTACTCAGAAACCCGATCCCAAAATAGAGCACCGTTCGGCTCAGGACGGTATATTTAAGGGTCTAAGTTGGTTTCATCCATCAAGTTATAAAGTCGCCATTGTATTCTGTGAGGAAATCCAGCCACGTTCTTCTTTTCCATTTTGTTACAGCTTCCCTGTCCAACACAATAGTATATGTGGGTGATCTTAATTCTCTATTATTTCCTATTCATTGTTGCTCTAAGCAATGTTGGGCTTCGTCCGATCACCGAAGTTAAGCAACTTTGAACCTGATCAGTATCTAGATGGGTCGCCGTTCGGGTGTACCAGGTGTTGTAAACTTAGTGCGAGTGATTTAACGGATAATGGTTCGGAATGGGAATTTCCTGTCGGGTTCATTATATCCACTTACGTGCAAATACTCTTGGGAAAGATATTAATCCATATAATTTCCTCCCAACTATGGATTAAATAGTAGAACTTGTATCAGAAAATCATTATTATCTGCCACAAAAAAATCTTACAATCCCAAAATATGTTTTGGTTTTGAGTAACCTTTAAAATGTCGATAGGCCGTAAAAAAAAAACAAATCAATCAATTTAAGGAATGTTTGTCCCCTTACCCATCTCTCCCAGGCCACCTTCTGCCATTCATTTACACAAGCTCGTTATATATGACTCGTTGTTCCTCTTTGCCCACCTCTTGCCTTCAATATATACTGTGAATGTCAAATTCTCCAAGACCTCTTTCCTCATTTTTTTCCAGGAATTTGAATTGCTTCTTTTTGGTCCTAAGCAAAAATTATATTAAATCATTGGCTCGATAATACGTTGTATTCTTTTGAAAATAATAAAAATGGTAGTAAAAATGATTCATCGTTTTCTTTCTACTTGTCATATAAGACTGAAGAAAATGAAAGAAAGCAAAGACAATAATTTCAACGTATTCTTTTTCAAAACTGCACGGACTATTGGGTCATTTTAGTAAAAATTAGCCACAAATTTGGAGTATGGTAAACCAATCAATTTATCGGTTAATGACCACACCAAATTTGATATTTATCCAAGCATGAGTTAATAGGTTAGAAAGCTAAATGCAGTCGGAAGTCAGATTTGATTTTTACTGTCCATACGTCAAGGATATTTGTGATGAGCACCAAGTGTAGAATGAACTCACTGCCGTAGAGCTGTTATGCATGACTATCAGTGATTCTAAGAATTTAAAGAAAGGAATCCGAGTTAAAGAATATAGAGGGATTAGAAAGATACAGAAAAAGACATTTGACAATAAAATAAAAATAGAAACCAAGAAATAAAGGTGAAAAAGAAGAAGAAGAAGAAGAAGAAGAAGAAGAAGAAGAAGAAGAAGAAGAAGAAGAAAACGGAAGAAGAAGAAGAAAAAGTAGATGGAAGAAGAAGAAGAAGAAGAAGACGGAAGAAGA
Source organism: Acanthosepion esculentum (assembly GCA_964036315.1). Taxonomy (NCBI): domain Eukaryota; kingdom Metazoa; phylum Mollusca; class Cephalopoda; order Sepiida; family Sepiidae; genus Acanthosepion; species Acanthosepion esculentum. The sequence goes on along the minus strand of OZ038477.1, from coordinate 112,994,143 downwards.
AGAAGACGGAAGAAGAAGAAGTCGGAAAAATGTTTTTTTCTTTCAGAAAAATAGTTTCCCTCATATCTTTTCAACTTTTATCCTTTCTGCTTCTCCCTATTCTAAGTCTTTTCCTTTCTATTTCAATTTTATATCTGCTCTTTTAGCCATATTTATTTTCCTGTTCCGCCATTTCTCTTTCATTTCTCCTTCCCTTTCGATAATGCTCTTCTCTTATTCATTTATCTCGGATTGTTGGTCTGTCTACTTTCTCTTACAATATTTGTTCTGTCATTCTTGCTGTTTCCTTTTCCTGTCCTCTTTCTCTTAAGTTATCCTAAACTTTTCAGCGCCCACACCACCGATCCAACTTTAATGTTAATAAAATGTTTCTTCTTCTTCCGTCTTCTTCTTCTTCTTCTTCCGTCTTCTTCTTCTTCTTCTTCCGTCTTCTTCTTCTTCTTCTTCTTACGTCTTCTTTTTCATCTTTATTTCTTGGTTTCTATAATTATTTTATTTTCAAATGTCTTTTTCTTTATCTGTCTAATCATACTATTTTCGATGACAGATTTCTTTCTTTCTTTCTCTTTGTTTCTTTTTTAAACCCACTATTTTCTTTAACATAGATTTCTTTCTTTCTTTCTTTCTTTCTTTCTTTCTTTCTTTCTTTCTTTCTTAGTTTTTGAATCCTACTATTTTTTGTATCTACATTTCTTCTTACTTTCTTTCTTTCATTATTTCTTTCTAATTGCAAACTGTATCTTTCTTTTCACTAAAAATCTTGCATTTTAATCCCTGCCTTTCCAACTCTTGTGTTTTTAGGACGAAAGCTGTTCCATTTATTGTACTCAACCCTCTGAAATGCTAGGATTTTCTTAGTTTTCCAAGCTTTGTCATCACAAAGTAAACTGAATTTTAATTATTTTTCCATAGACAACATTCCTTGCAAAAAGAATTCACCGCATTTTTACTGGCATTTTATTAGTTCTATCTATCTATTTCATTCGGTAGATTATCTATCTATCTATCTATCTATCTATCTATCTATCTATCTATCTATCTATCTATCTATCTATCTCAGTCTGTTTATATCTATCTATCTATCTATCTATCTATCTATCTATCTCAGTCTGTTCATATCTATCTATCTATCTATCTATCTATCTATCTATTGGCACTTATATATATATGGTCTGATGATCGCATTAGGCATGAAACTACATTTAATGGTGACACCTATATCCACAATGTTTATACCAGTAAAAGCTAATTTATGTAACCTTATAAATATATAAAATTTTAGACAATACACACACAAGCAGACAGGCACGCACGCATACACACACATACACAAACACACACACGCACATATCAGCAATATTAACAGATATCAACACTGGAAAGTAACAATGCATTTGTCGTGGCATAACGATTGGTTTTAAAAATGAAACAGTCATCATTCAGCGCTGACACCTAGGTCCACACTTCATATACTTACACAGTATGAAGTTCTTTTCCTGCATAATAAATAGCATATCTTGGAAACTATATTTTGTCATATATATATGTATATATATTTTGTTTACGAAAATCTAGGTAATCCGTATGGGTAGACCCAATATTTTTCTAATCGACTATTTTATATTAAATCCCCAAAATGTTTGCAATAAAGTTTTGTTTTTTTTTCTAAAAAAAAAAACTTTAACTAACATATAATTAAATTCCTTAGACTGTTTAAACACTCAAACTTATATAAAAAATTATAATATTTATGAACTCTCAAAGTAAAGCAAAAAACAGCGTCCATTCCAAAGAAAGTTAATGACACTTTATCACAACTTCTTTCTCTCTATTTCTCTTTATGCCTTTTTGTCCTATCCCCCTCCCATATCAATATATAACTTCCGTTAACAGATTTAATGTGTCAATGTCTGGATTGCCTCTAAAAATTTAAATTTGAAAGAATAGAAATGTTACATCTAACTCAATCATGTCTCTCTACCCCCTTCACTCCCTCACTTCGTTAATTTACTTATTACTGCCGTCATAAATGTGTAAATTTCTTTTCATTTTTCGTTTCAACCTTTGGAAATAAAATTTGATGATCCGCTGTCCTTTAAAAGGACTGTGGTGAAATAATTTATTATATGGAACCTTAAAGTGGTCTGTTTTTATTTTATATATATATATATATATATATATATATATATATATATATATATATATATATATATATATATATATATATATATATATATATATATATATATATATATATATATATATATATATATATATATATATATAAAAATTCATAGTCTAATTATCAGCGACTAAACCGTTTCCTCAATCATGAATTTTTTTTCTGCTGGGGAGGGTGGCTAGACACACATCAGGATTAAAAAATGAGATCAATGGTCATCTACTAAAGGTGCGGTGATGTAGATATGAGTGGTGAGTTCGATCCTCGCTGAGTGCCCCATATTTTCAGCCAAGTTTGGAAAATCTCCATAACAAATCGTGTTGGGGGTATCTTGACAACGTGTAAAGATGAGCAAGCTCTTTTTTCTCTAGACTGATTACGACTGAATAGTGAGTTCAATCCTCATTCCTAACCGCCATACTTTCAGCCTTGTTTCACATATAATCGAAATTTAGAAAATCACTATAACAAATGGAATTGTCTTGATGTGGCAAAACTTATAAATTTTCTTGAACTACAGTTATTTAATTTTGTTCAGTAAAATTTAATAAATAAAGAATACTTTACTTTTTCCTTCCCCCCTGTATATACGTATTACTCCACACGTTATTTTAGTTTGAGTAGTCGCTTTTTTTTAATTCTAAGTGTGAATTATTTTATCAGCTTTTGCTTCAGCGGCACGGACACGTGATCATCGCCAGGTTTCGAACCTGCGTCCCACCTATTGAGAGAAATAAATTTTTCTGTGGCAAAGTCGGTAAAGCACTTCAGGCTATATGACGGTTCCTTATAAGATACAGGTTCGATTCCTGTCGGAGGATGTATATTTTCTATGAAAATTTACTCGGACATTCAGGCCGGTAAATGTTGTTTAATACTGTTTATTATAAACAGGACATTAACTTAAATATTTGTATCTATAAAAAAGAACGTACAAATATAAAAAATGTCTTAAAATATATTTATGTTTGAACATGTCTTCAATTTAATCGGTAACATACGTTTTTATTGCGTTTTTTAATTTTTCATATATTCTGACGCATCTGATTCAAAATTGTGGGTAAATTGATCAAAGTTCATGCTTTTGTTCTGTACAGTATCGTTAAAATGTCTTCGGTCATACACTATAAGTGTATGCTTTAATTGTACTGTCTACAAATGGAACTTTTTAATTGTACTGTCTACAAATGGAACTTTTTCTCACCTGATTATCATATTTTTAATAAGGGTTCTGAATGAGAAGAGAAGATGTGAAACGGTATTTACAAATAGCAGTGCAAAGTTTTTCGGTAATCTGCCCATTTTTTTTATTCCTTTTTCTGTTCCTCTACTCAAAGAAAAATATTGTTTTCAGGAATTCTAGAAATATTCGTTAAAGAAATTTTCCTGTTTTTTGTTTCGTTTAGGAGAGGTAATGGAAAACATTAGCACTGCCATTTTTAGGCTTACTCTCGCACCTTTCCGCCTCGTTCAGAAACCCTTTGACGGAATATCGTATTTAGATTGGAATACAGTTTTATAACACAGGTGTACATATGTCTGCAATCTTTCATTTGTAGAAAGCGCGACGATAAGCATACATTTATATTCTAGTAATTATGAGACATTTACAATAATTCAATCGTCCAAAGACATTTTCACTGTATTGTATTTGTTCGTGAATCTCCGATTATTTAGTCTGTTGTCAGAAAAACAACGTTGTCACTAGTGTAGAGAAGATTTGTATAGCTATATCCTGGGATTTTTGAACGTTATATTTCAAATTTAAATATATATACATCGTATAAATGACATCATGCGTATAACGGCTTCACAGACCTTGACTATAGTTTAAATGTTTAAATTAAATATTTATAGCTATTTTCTATATGTTTCATTGACTTTAAAAGAACCCAACCTGTGATGTATTTAATGCAGGTTCTTTATTTGCATAACAATAGCTTAAAGCATGTTATGTATTTCTTTTTAAGGTGTCATGTAAAGTATGTCTTAACGTATCAATATAGAATCTGTTTGAGTTTAGTCATATCTTTCTCTCTCACACTGTTTTATCATGTTCATTCATGTAACAAGGTTAAAGCCTGGCACATCATGGCTGATGTCTCTACAAAAGGTGTGGGGTTAACACAATGGAATCATCACCTGTTTTTCAGCTTTTCAAGTGCAAGATGCGTTACGGATCGAATGCACTTCAGCCTTCATTAATCGTTGTCTGGTGATGCGGATGTTTTATATGTGTGCATTTGAGACTTTCTTTTTCTCGCCTTACCCAACAACACAAATAAGGGAGACTGTTATAAACAAGACTACAAAAAAACACAATCAAAATCACAATAAAAGTAAACAAAAGTTATTTTTACTACATTAGTCTGGGTAACACTCTTTTTTCTGTTCTAATCTATCTATCTATCTATCTATCTATCTATCTATCTATCTATCTATTCGGGTATATGGAACTTGTCAGCTCGGGAGGGTAGTTCATGTAAGAGAAGGGAAACTCTGAAATTAAATTTCCGATACTTGCGGCCATAACCAATCATTGGAAAGACTTCGAAGGTAAGCCTTGAGGACAAATCCGAAGCCAGAGTACATTAGACGGTCCGATGTTGTGTACAGTTTCGCTCTGGAAACTCCTGCATCGACGCCTGTGCTAAGCTGTATTGGGCTCTACTTTTCCCTTAAACAAAATCGATGGCGTGGAGAGTAGAGCCATGCTACATGGGCAACCGCCGATCTCTCTTAAAGCACTGCCCTGGAGAATACAATCCAGCATTGACTCACCGCAACGGCTAAACACGGGAAGTAACAGACTACTAATGGAAGGATTCTAAAGGTACTTGTCTATGAGGATCTGATCCCAGCACGAGGGCGACCTTATCTTCGCTTCAAGGACGAAAGTGATGCATAGTGACATGAACATCGAGAGGTAGGAAGATGTCGTCAATGATCGCTCACTCTGTAGACATGATTTACATTGGAGCGAGGAGAGAAAAAAACGGTTTGTCGCCGGAGTGCGGCATGCTCGAGGGAAAGAAAACAACATAGAGACATCGGGGGAGAGCGTCTTCACATGCATTCGTTGTAATCGAGACTGTCACTCCTATGTGTTCCAGTACAGCCACAACAGATTCTGAACCGCCATCAGCAGCTGAAGCATAAATTTTGGAGGCGCAAATCCATGATCTCTTCAGAACGACAGTCCCACAATAATCTCTCTCAATCTCTCTCTCTCTACCTATTTGATTTTACATGCATACTATTATAGGAATAAGCGTGCTAGGTTGTATGTATTAACGAGTTTAATATTGGTATAGACAAATATTTAAAGATTTTAAAATCAATTTATGCTAAGCAAGGCGATATACGCCACTGAGGTGCAAGAGGCTACTGGAAGTAAATGAGAAATGGAATAGACTATAGAAGGAACGCGAAACCCAAAAATAGTAAAATTTCCGAGTTTAGGCGGAGACGTTAGAAGGATAGTGGTGAAGTAGAATTTAGAAAAAAAAAACGGAAACCTAATTCTAAACAGGAAACAAAGGATGTGCCTCTATTTCTGTTCACAATCTATCTATCTATCTATCTATCGCATTCATTTTTTATCTATCTATCTATCTATCTATCTATCTCAGTCTTTTTAAATATCTGTCTATCTATCTATCTATCTATCTATCTATCTATCTATCTATCAGAGAAAATTCCTATTTGTGTGTTCTTAATGTTTGTTTAACCATATGAATCATGTAAGCGATATTTTATAAAAATATCTGACGTTTTAATTGTTCAACAGTTTCTGTTACAATGAAATGTATGCCATATATACAAAATAGAGTCTACCGTAGTTTACCAGTTACCAAATAATCTCGTACAACGTTGACAATGAGCAATATTCCAATTTACTTTTACGCTAATGGAGACATTTTCAGTGCAAAACTACGCTTGATAACTATATACACTTGTCGTCTTTTGATGACAAGAATTAGCAAGGTCGTTTTAGAGTCCGCTGCTAGTAAATTCGATCCTCATTAGCAATGTCAGAAAGAAGTTTCATAAATTTCTGCCGATACTGCGAAAATATTCTGGTGACTCCAAACTCACAGTCATAATAAAAGTACACATGGCTCTACGCCCACCTCCTCCTGGTGGCGGTGATATATGGTCGTTTAACAATCTTGAGAAGCTACATATTCACGCATGCGCACGCACACACTGAAAGATGATTTAGCACACGTCTAAATGCAAAATTATTTAGGCGTATATGAACACAGTGAAACTAAATCGATGTATTTATGGAAGGCAGAAGAACTTAAACAATATATATATATATATATATATATATATATATATATATATATATATATATATATATTAATACATGTTTCATTAAATAATATAGATAAGTGTTGTCTATATATTTTATGTAAGTTTTTTTCATATAGTCTGATAAGCTTAACATTATCATTAAACAATGAAAGAAAATCACAATATTGATACATATTTTTTTTAATCCAATCTAAGCTTTCGGCTTACATAAGCCATTATCAAAGATGACAATTACACAATATATTTAAGCAATACACGAACAAGAAATTGATGATAGTCTTGTTTGTTTACATGGATGATTTCCAAGCAACGATAAACACGTGCATATAAAACGCTGAAAGCGAAAATCGCACAACAGCTCATGACGTCACACATGACCACGCGAGAGTGAATCCGATGAGTATTGAGTATGGAAAGCCGTTGGTATGAACCAATGACTTCTGTTACTAATTATAGGCATTTAAGAATATTTTTGGAGATTTCCTAGTTTATTTTGTTCAGGTTAGGTTTCAACTGTTTTATGTATATAGCTTCAAGAATTTTTAGTTTTTGTTTATTGTTTTCATGTTTAAGTATAATTGTGTTTTAGACGAGGATTTTCCGGAATTGTGTATGCGGCCAGGCATGTTGTTTTAAATGCCTAAAAACGTTAGAGTTATCATTCAAATGTAGTGTCAAGCGTCGTGAAAGCGAGTTTGTGGTGTGACCAACATAGATATTATTTAGTTCGTTGGAGATACAATCTCCCAAAGGGCACCTGAATTTGTAAACTATGTTGTTTTTTTTCAAATCGCTAACCGGGGGAGAAGAATCATTGCGAATAATTGAGTTGGATATACTAGATTTAGTGTAGTATATAATTAACTTAATTTTTTTGCTAGGATCTGTTGTAGATATGTTAGTATTTACTAATTTTTTTAGTATATTTTCATCTTGTTTATAATTAGTATGCATTTGATTACGATATAGGAGATTAATATGTTTGAGATTAGTAGAAGAGTATTATGTACTATTTGCTTAGTATTGAGATTTCTAAGAAAGCATCTTATTTGTTCATCAATTATATAGTTTGAAAAACTATTATTAACAAGTGTTTGTTTTATATTCTTTAGTTCACTGTAAAAAATCTGTTTTGTGGATGAATTAGTTTCTGCATGGTGTATTAGATTTTTTTATAATTGCTATTTTGTAGTAATATGGACATTCGCTCTTGTAGTTAAGTGTACATGAATTTATGCTAGTAGGTTTTTTATATGGCGAAATAGTAAATTTGTTATTATTTGTGTTTATCAATATGTCAAGGAAAGGAATTTTATTATTAGTATTGAGTTCATACGTGAATTTGAGGACAGAATTATTTTGGAAACATTTTTGTAGTTGAAGTATTTCATCTGTATTTTCAACTAACATAAGAATATCATCAACGTATCTTACATAGATGGATGGTTTTTTAAAGTCTGTAAATATCTTATTTTCCAGGTTCGACATATAGAAATTGCTAAATGTCGGACCCAGTACTGAACCCATAGAGACACCATCACATTGTATACATATGTTGGCCGAAAAATAGTTGCTTTTTACTTTAAATTTAGAGAGAATTATTATACATTGTTAAAAAAGTGACACATGATTTTAATTAGAAGTTTTACAATGATAAAAAGAAAAATAGCACTTTATGATTAAATTTTGCTCTCGTCGAAACATCCTCCTTTAGTCTTGATTACTGCAGGACTGATTTTTGGCAGTCGTTGCGAAAGTTTCCCAAAGTATACGTTGGATAATTGATTCCATTCTTTTATCAATCAATCTAATAGTTCTCTTTCAATAATCAACCCCAGGTCCGGGTGGAAACGCTCGGGTCAGTGGGTCGACCGGTAAATACCAGTCGAAGAGGAGTCAGTCTCAAGCTTTCGACAAGACAAGACCTCTGTCTTCGGGCAGAGTGTGACAAGACCTCTGTCTTCGTTGCGGAGGTTGACTCAATCGGTGTTCCGACTTCGGATAGAGACTCGGCTAAAAAAAAAAAACAACATACAAGTTGAGTCAGGGAGTTCGCTGTCTGTCTTGCATCTGACAAGACCTCTGTCTTCGGGCGGAAGGTAAGTCAGTCGGGGCTCTATATTCGGACAGAGACTCAGGTGACAAAAAAGGACAAGTACTGTATCCGAGTGCGCTTTTGGTTGGATAAATTTTGACCAGTGTCCAGGGTGGAAATCGTTCTAGTTCATCACATAAAACTGGACTTTGTGTAGCATCTAATCAACATAGACTCTGATGCGACTGGTAAATACCAGTCGCATCAGAGTCAGGCATTACGCTGGAGCATTTAGACTATTCTAGGTTTTAGCGCCGTCATAAGCCCCAGAATCAGTCGAGTTTCCTCAAAGAATGCCGAGTGGCCTTGAGGGCCATTCCTCGCTCCAGTAACCTTACTCGGCATCGGAGAGTCTTGTATCGGGAATTAGTAGAGAGGGTCGCAAAGGATCTGTTCTGCAACCGCTTCGGCGCATCGGCGGACGAGTTGTGCACTTTTTGATCTTGGGGGTCAGCAACGGATTACTCCAGCAACTCTGTTGTTGCTTACTTGGCGGTTTGGTTCGGAACAGGCAATCTCTAAATAACGTAGCCTCCAGATGGGGCTTGGCGGATTTACCTGTCATTCGTGTGACCTTGGCTTAGAGGAATGGACTTCGCACGCCTTCTACCATTGCCCTCGGGTGCGCCCATTCTAGCACTATGTCGGCTAGTTGACGGCTAGTATCGCTTCGGAAAAATCTCGTGCTCAATGATCTCACATACTTGTATAACAATGTGTCGCCCCCGTATTC
>OZ038477.1:112977310-112982310 GCA_964036315.1 Acanthosepion esculentum | reverse complement strand
CTTAAATGTAATAAAACTTGTGTGTTAATTAACTAATTAAAAAAAAATTATGCCCTTTGTAACGTTCTGACACGTAAATCTTGAAGTTTAATGCAAACAATGTTCTCGAGTTTTTATGTACTTTGCAGTTAATCTATAATGTTTCATTTTATTAACGAATCTTTCGCTGTTTGTCCTTGCAATGTTCAAGACTAGATGACTGCGGGTGAGTCCTCGGGATATTTTAAAAAAAGGAAATAATTCTGACGTATTAATCATGAACACTGAAAAGAATATTTTAATTATTCACGCTCGTTCGTGATTTCCTCAAAGATATTACATATTTGTTCGCACTTTTAATTTGCCATATATCTTTGTAAATATGGAGATAGAATATGTAAATATACTGAAACGTACAACAAAAATATCCGTTTATGTATGCCTTTACGTAGATATGCAGTATGGCTATATATATAAAGTAGAACAATAAATGCTTTGCAAAAAGATGAAGAAAAGATTTATAAAATTATATTTGCTGTTTTAACTTAATCGCCTTCCCTGTCAAAGCACTTAATCAGTGGCGAATATCAATCACATAGATCGAAGTTTATACACTGGACGTTTCGGATAAGATTTTACTAATAATTGGTCCGGCTACAAACGTATCGATTCCGTCTCGTGTTTCGTTCAGAAATATCTCAACTGTCGGCTATATAGAACCGCTTTCACAGATCGGTGGTAAAGAATGGCTTCGAGTGATTGGAATTGTGTAGGCCTCAGCGAGGATTATCCTTCATCAAGCCTCGTGGATTGGATCACAAAATTCTTCATTGGACCTCGTGGATTGGCGTTACAGAACCAAAAAGTACGGCACGAGATAACGGAAGCCACATCACTTTCCAATGGCAGAAACAACTAAAAGTGGTAGCTCGTGTAATTCGAAGAGAGAATAATGTCATAATGAAGATGATGAAGTTCCACACTACCTCAAACAAAAGGCAAGGAAGGAAGTTCTCATCAATACTGGAAAACGAATGAACTTGAGAAATATGTTTGGATAAAAAAATTGTTTTAAGGGAAAGATTTTTTAAAATTCAACCGAGAGAAAATTTAAGTATTGAATACGGAATCTACATGTCTTTTTTGTGTATGAGAGCGGTAGGCGTTTTAAACAATCACATAAATGTGTGTGTATACACACACACACACACACACACACACACACACACACACACACACATATATATATATATAATTATTTATTTAAAAATTATAACAAAAATATGTTATAAAATCACTACAAAAATAGCCATTTTGTTTCAACAGCTCTGGTGTCTTATCAAGTGATGATGTTGAATGTAGAATAAAGCATATATATATATATATATATATATATATATATATATATATGTGTGTGTGTGTGTGTGTGTGTGTGTGTGTGTGCATATGTATGTATTAAGCAATTGAATAATGAGCAGTGTAGCGGTGATTTTAAATTGAAAAAAATTATCTGCAACGAGACACCTGCTAAAAAGAAAAAAAAACTGGCCGACTTCAAAACATGCATGGAATTAAAAGACGCACAAATACACCGTGTCGACTTTGAAATGTAACGAACTTTAAAAATTTTTTTTTTTATTTGTTCAACAATATAATGACAAATTACCTCTGATAATAAAATCAGAAGTTGTCATTGAAATACGCGAACAGAAGTCGAAAACGAAAAAAAAAAGTCCGACGGTCTCTGTTCACACACACAAAAAAAAAAAAATACCAAAGTTGATTATCACCTGCGTGAATGTAAAAGCAAGACATAAAATTAAAAAGTCGTACGTTGTTTCGATTTTCTGGTCAGCTTATATGATATCCGTGGATACACAAATTAAAAGTATATTCTTTGTTGCATGAACACTATCAGCTAAAAATGGATGAATTATCCAAAGTCATATCACAGTTTGCCTTATTAATAAAGGAACAACAGATAGCACAGCAAAAATATCAAGAAAAGCAAGATGAAAGACAGCAAAAATATCAAGAACGGCAAGAGGAAAGACTTTTAGAAATTCAAAAGTTAACACTGGAGAAATTAAACAACTATCAGGCAAATGAGGGAAATTCTTCATATTCTAATAACACCATATTTAATTCGCTGGAAACTTTCAACTATGTGCTAGACGAAGAAAAAACGTTTGAAGCGTACTTTAAACGATATGAAGGTATTTTCTACACAGACTGTGAAAACTGGTCGAATTCAAGAAAAGTCAGTCTATTACTAAGAAATCTAGGTACAGCAGAACATAGCAAATTTGTAGATTTTATTCTACCGAGAAAAACAACTGAATTGGAATTCTCGGAAACAGTGAAATTGCTAAAAGAGCTGTTTGGAGCAAATATGTCGCTTTGGCATAAGCGATGGTTATGCATGAATGTCTCTAAATCCGACGATCAGGATTACTTAACATATGCATCTATAGTGAATAGACATTGTGACAATTTCAGATTGGCAGAGATTACGGTTGAAGAATTCAAGTGTTTAATTTTTGCTCAAGGACTGGTATCCAGTAAGAGTGCCAAAATAAGACGTAGAGTTTTGTCTAAACTCGAATCTGAACAAAACCTTACCCTGCAAAAGTTAGCAGAGGAGTGTCAACGGGCCGTAAAGTTAAAGAAAGAGTCTAAAAAAATCGAAGAAGCTGGCATTGCTTATATTAAAAAAATTAAAAAAACAGTCAAATTACCCATCAGCAAAAAATTGGAGTAAAAATTCGGCGTGTTTTAAAAATAGACAAGAAAAATTAAATAAAAAGGTCCCACCATATAATTGCAGACGTTGTAACGAAAGACACTGGGAGGTAAATTGCCCATATAGAAATAAGAAATGTTTCGTGTGCCACAAGAATGGTCACAAAGGATCGTGTTGTAAAACGAAAAAGTTCAAGAGCCGAATTAGACAAACAAATTCGAATATCAAATCAGATAGAGATTTGAGGAAATATGTAACAAGTTTGAAGCTAAATTTGAATTAAAGGAAAATACTATGCCAATTTTTAAAAAGAAACGTAACGTGCCTTTCGCAAGTGTAGAGAAAGGTAACGAAGAACTTGATAGGTTGGAAAAATGGGAATTATTTCGAAAGTAGAATCTAATTCATGGGCTGCGCCGATTATGTGCATAAAAAAGAAATCAAACCAAATCAGAGTCTGCGTTGATTTTTCGACAGGGTTGAACTCGATAATTAAGGACTACCATTACCCGTTACCGAGTCCGGAGAACATTTTTAACAAGCTAAATGGCGGAGTGATATTTTCAAAAATCGACTTATCAGATGCCTATCTCCAAATTCCCGTCGAAGAGGAATGTTCGAAGTTACTAGGGATAAACACGCATAGAGGTTTATTCAAGTACAACAGGCTTCCTTTTGGTATTAAAGTGGCACCGGCCATTTTTCAACAAGCTATGGACGTCATGTTGAATGATTTAGACTTTGCGTGTGCCTACTTAGATGACATCATAGTAAGGAGTGCAAACGTCGACGAACATCGAGAGCACCTCAATCAAGTATTTAAGAAGATTCAGGACTTTGGATTTAAAGTCAAAGAATCAAAGTGCGAATTTGGTTTGGAGGAAATTAAGTATTTAGGTCACATAATCAACAAAAATGGCAGATTTCCAGATCCGGAAAGGTCCATTGCGATTAGAGACATGCCGACGCCCACTAATGTGGCGACGTTACAGAGTTTTCTGGGGCTCGCAAACTATTATCAAGCGTTCATTAAAGGAATGTACAATCTAAGAGCTCCGTTGAATGAACTACTAAAGAAGGACAAGGCATGGGAATGGACGGTAGAATGTCAAAAAGCCTTTGATGAAATAAAGAAAATGCTTACGTCCGACCTCTTTTTAACCCATTACAATCCAAAACTTGATATTGTAGTGGCAAGTGACGCTAGTTCATACGGGGTAGGAGCGTGTATTCAACTCATAATGCCAGATGGTTCTAGAAAACCAATTGCACATGCTTCGAGAGCATTACTCCCAGGAGAACGAAGTTACTCACAGATAGAAAAAGAAGCGCTGAGTATCATTTTTGCCATAACAAAATTTCATAGATACATCTACGGCAGACATTTTATGTTAGAAACGGATCATAAACCTCTGATCACTATTTTTGGTTCAAAGAAAGGGTTACCCGTTTATACGGCAAATCGATTGTTAAGATGGGGAACCATTCTTCTTAATTATGATTTTCATATAAAGCACCTATCATCCAAAAATATAATTCATGCGGATACTTTATCAAGACTCGTACCGAGTCAAGAAGAAAGATTCGAAGAATCAATTATTGCAAATATCAGAGCAGATTATGAGGTGAAAAGCATGGTAAACAACATTGTAAGAGAGCTACCAGTTACATCAAGGGAAATCAAAAAAGAAGCTGAAAGCGATGATTTCATTTTAGAAATAAAAAGCAAAATGGTAGCAAATGACCAAAAAGTGCAGGAGATTTATTCAATATGTGATGGAATTTTATTATATGGTGAGAGAGTAGTAGTACCAAAAAAGTTGCAGAAAAGAATCCTACGGGACTTTCATATGGGTCACCCGGGGATTAATAGAACAAAAAGCTTAATGCGAAGCTTTGTATATTGGAAAGGAATGGATGTGGATATCGAAAACATGGTTCATCGATGTAAAGGGTGTGCGTTAGCAGCTAAGGCACCACCTATAGTACACAAACCATGGCCAAAGACGGATCATCCGTGGACAAGATTACACATTGATTTCGCTGGTCCAGTAGAAGATTATTACTACTTAATAGTGGTAGACAGTTTTACAAAATGGCCGGAAGTACTACGCTGCGAAAAGCCTACGTCCAATACCACAACAACTTTTTTGCATGAACTATTTGCACGGTTCGGTGTGCCAGAGTGTATTGTGAGTGACAATGGTACACAATTCACTTCTGAAGAATTTAAGGAATTTTGTGAGTTATATCAAATTAACCACATAACGATGCCGCC
>OZ038477.1:112919810-112972310 GCA_964036315.1 Acanthosepion esculentum | reverse complement strand
AGCACGCAAGGGGTTACAGAGAGTGAGAGTAAGAGTAAAGAGGAGTTTTTGGGAAAAGGATAATAAGAAGGACAGGGATCAAGTTCAAGACATCAGAAGATGTCGATTGACATTATATTTGAATATTTGAAGATTATAGCTATCAGGGAAGCAAGTGAGAGGAAGAGAGTTCCACTGACGGGAGGTGCAAGATAAGAAGCTGTTGGAGTAGAAGAGATGGCTACATTTAGCCGTTTCGACAGTGGAAATGTGTGGCCGAGATGCCTACCTAGTAGCGCGCATAAATTCTTGCAGTTTGGAAACCAGTGAAAGTAGTTCGTCGGGAGCGGTTGCCATGAAGGTACTTGTAGAAAAGAGAGAAGGAAGCCACACCACGTCTGTGAGATAGTGGCTACAGATCAGGTCCAATCACGTAGCATACTCATCTCTGGATTTTGTCGAGGATCTCCAGATGTACAGCGGGAGCACCAGATCTGATAGCTGCATTTATTAGGCTTGCATGATCGCTACCACTGTGGTGTATCTTTTCGTTCTTAATGCCCTCTTGTAACTCAAAGGAAAGAGGCAAATACTTCAGTTTGACGCAACATAAGTTTCCTTTTTTGTTTCTCTCAGGAATCTTTTGAAGATAATGTATGCAACTGATTTTGTAGGTTTGTGCTATATTTAATTAAGCATTACACTGTAGCATTTTATTATAATTTACACGCATACACGGACGCACGCATAAACGTAAATAATTTGTTTTATCTGAGAGAGGAATGCTGAATATCGGAGACAGAGCGATTGCAGATATAGACAGTGTGGCGGTAGAAATCCTCACTATATGGTGACTATCAGTTTCACGTTTCAGCGCCATCTTCAGAGCAAGTGTCTTAAGATTGCATTGAGGTGTGAAACTGGTATGAAATGTTGATTCTTATCCCTCAAGTTCTCTCACTCCTTTCTCTCTCTCTCTCTTTCTCCCTCTCAATATATATACCGGGTGTAACAGCAAAATTGTCCAAATCGTGTAACAGCATGGCATAATTGTCCATCCCACAAAAGGTTTAATATAAAAAAAAAAAAATCACTAAAATAATTGACTTTCTTTTCTCCAGGGTTTTAGATAAGACGTTTAACCATCTTGATACTATTTATCGTAAGAATCACTGAAAAATCCTTTCAGTTATTCAGCAGAAATAGATCAGGTTAAAATCGTTTTCTCTCAGTTGCACTATACATTCCCAACTGAGCAATGATGAGTGGAAAACGATCATTCAGGCATTCGAAAATCGTACCAACGTCCATACTTCGACTTCCAGCTTCAAAGTCTGTTCAAGAACCATCAAGAGAACAGTGAATAAGTTTAAGAAAGAGGGGGCAGTAGAGAGGAAAACTGGATCGGGAGGTTACAACAGGAAGAGCGAACATCATTTCAACTTAGAGCTAATTACATTCTTAGTGTTCAAAGTAGAAAGCAATACTGTAATAAAAACCGCGGACTATTCCAGTAATTTCTAAGATACAACGGTTCAAAGGTCAATCTCAAAATTGGATAATTTTGCTGTTACACGATTTGCTGCATAACTTTGCTATTACACCCGGTAAAAATTTTTCGTTTCAATCTTTGGAAGTAAAGTCTGATGATCCGCGGCCCTTTAAAAGAGCTGTGGTGAAGTAATTATTATATGGAACCTTAAAGTGGTCTGTTTTGATTTAAATTATTAGCTCAGATTTACATTGAGCTCTCTGGATTTTATCCTCCTTGGGTCTACCCATACGGATTACCTAGTTTTTCGTAAACTAAATATATATATATATATATATATATATATATATATATATATATATATATATATATGTATGTATGTATATATATATATATATATATATATATATAGCATAATGAGAAGCCACGTATACTTTCTTGATATGTATATAATATGGATAAAACAACTGAAAAGTTGCAAATTAAAGGAAAAAATTGGGTGTTTTTTTGTGAAAGTATTTATTTATATGTTTTTATATATTTGATATTTCAGACCACCTCGGTGCTTCCTATTTTAAAATTAGACACATATAAACTAGGGTTAAACAAAGACTTGGGTATTTTAAATCTGTATAAATGTTTCAATAGTTAAAAAACGTCTTTAGATATAGTTAAAAAAAACCTTTTTAAACAACATCTAAAATACTATCGTTAGATTTACGTTAAAAAATTCAAACACAGTTGCATTCCACATCACGTGACGTCCGCGTCTCGCGACGGACGCTACTTGTAAACAAACTCCCAAATACAGTTATTCAATTAATTTCTGAGGAAGGACCGAGGTGGTCTGAAGTATCAAATATATAAAAACATATAAATAAATACTTTCACAAAAAACACCCAATTTTTTTCTTTTAATTTGCAATTGTTCAGTTGTTTTATCCATATTATATATATATATATATATATATATATATATATATATATATATATATATATATATGTTGAGAGGCAGAGAGAGAGATATGATAAAAATATAGTTTAAGGCATACCATATTTATGGTTAAAAGTTTTATGGTATAATATACTTATGGATAAAATTCTTAATATAATGGTCATTAACATTTTACACCTCTCTGTTGGCCGTACCTATCTATCTATCTATCTATCTATCTATCTATCTACCAAAACCTGTTCATATATATGCATCTATATTTACAGCTTTATATGTTATATTGTTCTTTTATTTCCCCTTAATTCTCATTTAGTTCCCCCTCCTCATCTCAGGGTCAGTAAGCTGGCCTTACAGATAGATTATTACTAGCAAGTCGTAAGTTCAATCCTCACTGGGTGCCTAATGCTTTTGACAACGCTAAACAAAACTTAGTTTAATAACAGCTTCCATTTAAGTCACATGTATCTTGAGAGTTGTGTTTGACAACTTTGGCATTTTAGCCAATTAAAATGACAATCTTATGACAGTGATAAATGAATAATTAATTGGCATCGTGCGTTAGAAATCTTTTCCTAACTTATGTGAGGGATCAAGTTGTCCAAAGCCCTGACAGGAACGCATCTCGTTTCTAAGCAAAGACAAAACACGACAGTTTCTCGGTGCCTCGTACCTTTTCCCCACATAACGTTTTTGGTTTATTTCAAAAAGTTTATTATATTTTTTGATTCACACGAACTAGCAAAGAATATCATTTTTCAATTCCCCAGGTTTTTCGAGTTTGTGTCTAGCCTAAATCTAATACACATATAAGCTCACGAGAGAGTACGTACTCCTCCAACACATACTGTTCACAATATTAAAACGGTTAACGTCACGCCGAAACACAATGTACACGGACAGATATGCAGAGAAAGAGATAGATAGATACATATATAGAAACGATGAAACAGAATGACATAGGCATATAAACACGTGTAAACATTTAAAACAAATCGATTAAAGCAGTTAATTTCTAATAAACTAAAAATCCGGTCTCAAAATTCCCTTTAAGACATATCAAATGTAATTTCTCTGCTCAATTTTTCATAACCAACAAAATTCTCAACTCCTCGCGCTAAAGTCAGATCATAGTCGACAGTACTCAACCAATTCAAAAAGGATTAAATGTTTGGAGGCTCTTCTCATAAAAAGACGGAAATCCACCGTGAATAAAATATCTTTCAATCTCGGTGCCGATGTGTTAAAATGCCTTTGAAACGTAAGGTCATTTTAGTCACATGAGCCTAAAAGTTGGTTCATTGTGTCGTGCTAGACAATTTTTCTCTCCAAAATCTATTTTACATATCTATAAGTCTACCATTCGTCCATGCTTAGAATATTGCCGCCACATGTGGTCTGTTGCTGCCGCTATTTATCATCAGCTCCTTGATAAAATCCAAAGAAAAATCAGCAATATTATTGGCTGAGATCTGGCATCTCAGCTTCAATCAGTTTCAAACCGACATAAGGTTGCTTCTCTGTGTCTTTTCTATAAATACTTTAATGGTGACTGTTCTAATGAGCTCTTTTCTTTTCATATTGTAAATACACATTGGGGGATTGGTTTAAATTGTTGTTTCATTCCCCTTTCCCCACTGAAAATGAATTGTACATATGAGGACTGCTTAGGACTTTTATCGAGACAATGAGGAATTATGGTGGATGTAGTAAGAAAGGTAAGTTATAATGCGTTGTTTTTGTGTAAAGAATATTGTTGTATGTTTGGGTCAGTGTTTGTTATTACCTAAGTTTAACGTCAAGACAGAAGAAGACCGTCGTTTTCCGCATTCCCCATTTTGGCTTTGTACCACATTTCTGTAAATATCGCTCTTCGCTATGGTGGCTAGACTTTTGTTTTAAATTTAAGCGCAGTACTAGACTGAGGACAAGGTCTCATCAATTTACAGTTGAGTTGGCTAGATGTAACCGTAAATTCTATGCTAACAGTTTTTTCTCGCACTTTCCGGTTCCAAGCTTTCCAGCCAACATCAATCTTCAAAAATGTAAATGCAATGTCAATCGCTATTTACTGATTACTCTTCTTTTGTTCTCGCTCCTTAGCAATGTTTCTGCTTTCTGAATCTTTCGTACTCAGTAAACCCTTATATTATAGTGGTTTTACTGCCTTGCGTGGGGTGAAGAAGTTTTTAAAAACTTCACCACCATACCATATCAAACTCAGGCCTGTTAACGGTATAAACGCTCCGTCTATTTTCAGTGACTTTATTCCTTCTTTTTTTTTTTGAAAATGATTAACGATGGGCAAAAGTATTTAAACATGCACTTTACCAATTTCCACGTGACATCAGAGAACTTATTCAACACCAGGAGAAACTCACGAAAACGGATTTACTTTATTCGATTTTTTTAATAAAACAAAAATATTTCTTTTTAATAAAACAATTTTTGTAAAAAAATAAACACTATTGCTGTATAAATAAAGTAAGTTTAAAATATAAATATATATAGAGAGAAATATACATAATGGGTAGATGGTCGTTTCCGAGTACACCCGACTGTTAGGATGGCTTGCCAATCCCTGGTGCAGACTACCCACTCGGGAACATTTGTTTTTATTCGACACCAACAGCATCAACCTTTGGTTCAAGCTGCAACTATGCTGTGTATACCATAATTACAATTTTTAGAAGAGTGCACACTATGGCGTGAATAGGAGTTTGGAACAAGCCCTCAGTCACAATGACCTGGGATTCGTGCTCGTCCGATGGCTTCCAAACAGTTTAGTCAACCAGTAATAAGGTCTCCAGACATTTTCCATTAACCGTTTCCCAAGGACGATATCAGAAGAAGTGATTCGTATCTGGGTACCATACTCGAAACAAACATTTTCTAGCCCCTCGCCCACGTTCTCATAATTAGTCATTATTTTGTCAAGGTTTTCGTCTTACAATGCAATAATAATGCAATAATAATTTTGCAGATTTTGCTTCAGTGGGTGAGATTTCCATTCACCAGATATGGCACTATCGGGTTACCATATATTTCGGTATGAATGAATGAATACAACAGAAATGGGAAAATAAAATCATTAATTGATAGTAAAAAGTAAGAAACTATTCTAGAAAGATCCCATTATAAAATCTGAAATATGAAAGAATAAAATATAATAATCTGTAAATATGTTATTTAAAAACATTAACGTGAAAACTATAAGAACCTTTTCATTTAAATTAATTAAAATATTCAAACATTTTTTATTTTACCTTTAATTTAAATTAATCCAAATGTAAAAGTACAATTTAATTTACTTAATAAACCGAGCAAATATGTTACGTTATCTTTTTTAAAACAAGCCTAGAAAAAGGTAAACGGAATTAATTAAGAATAAATGTAAAAATCCATTAGAATAAAGCTAGACCACATCCTTCTGTTTCTGCTCGGCTAGAAATATTTACGCATGATTGACAGGTATTGTATTTTTAACTTACTATCTATTTTCATCTTTATAGAACACTCTTTAAGGAAACTCTTTCATTTAATTGGAAAAGCCACCTGGGGCATTCCTTTGCCGGTAAAGATAAAATATTCTTAGAGGACAAAATTTTGAAGATGTATGTAAGGTTGTTAACTCCCTAAAGTGAAAATACGGGACTTGGTTAATGGTTTTCCAATCGGGGGACAACGGACCGTGTGGAGACATTCCCTAAGTGGCGTCCACGAATTGCCTGAGGGACAGGTTCGCAACCGGACATACAAAGTGGAATTGACAAATTTGGACTTTTACCCCCCCCCCCCCTAAAAAAACCGGAGTGTCAAAAGGACTGTTTTTCCATTGACACCACTATTCACTCCTCGGCAATGTTTATTCTTTAAAAAAAGCGATGGTTAGAATTGTAATAAAACTTAAAGATATGGAAGTGAATTTATAAATTTTCTTTGTTCTTGAGAACATAGTAAACACTATTTTTAAGTCGGTATCGCCCTAAACAAGGCAGTACAGCCACTAACAAGCACGCTGTTACAGGGTGTGGAGGAATTAGGAACAGAAACATTAGTAATGAGCAGAAAGAGAAAAGAGAAATCCGGAGAACAGTAGATATAGATTAACATTGCATTTAAACTTTTGCGGATTAAGGTTGGCTGGAAAGCATGAAGCTGGAAGGGAGTTCCGCGGATGAGAGGTGTGAGAAAAGAAACTATCAGCATAGAAACAACAGCTACATCTACCGAGCTCTACTGTAAATTGATGAAACCTTGCTGCCTGTTTAGTACTGCACTGAAATTCATAATCTAGGTACCATAGCTTAGAGCGATATTTATTTCCGCTTCAATACCAAAAGTGTGGCACAAGGCCAAAAATGGGGAATGGGAAAAATGACGGTCTTCTCTCTTAATATTAAAGTTAGCTAGCCACAAACACTGATCCAAACACACAACAATATACCTAACACTAAAACAACGCATTCTTACTTACCTACATCCACCATAATACCTCATTGTCTCTATGAAAGTCCTAATTAGTCCCCATATGTACAAGTCATTTGTCTGTAGGGGGAGTGGAATAAAACAACAAATTTAAAAACTAGCTTTACTAGCGTAGAGCTCATCTGAACAATTACCATGAAAGTATTTATAAAAAAGGCACAGAGGCAACTTTACGGTGTTGGGCAAGTGATTGAAGCCGAGCCTCCAGATCAGGACGAATAATATTGCTGATTCTTCTTATCGGGGAGCTCCAGGAAAATAGCAGGAGCATCGGACTATATATGGCAGCAATATTCTAAGCATGGAGGAATGGTAGACTTATAGATATGCAAGATAGATTTCGGAGAGGAAAATTGCCTCGCTCGACACAGTGAACCGGCTTTCTTAGCTGCTCATCTGTCGATGGATTCATGTAGTCTTTCCACCTCATTTCAGCTAAAAACGTTAGCCCGAGGAGGCGCAACGTATCACTTTTTTGAAGGATAGCATTAGTCATGATGATGGAAGGCAGAAGGGGGTCTCTCAGATGATTAATCGAGAGCAGTTTAGTTTTGGAGGCGTTAAAATTGAAAAGCCATCTTTTCTCCTGTTAACAACAATCCTGAGGTAATTTTGTCCATCGACCTTTTGACCTTGTGCGACTGATCAGCCTTACTATCGAGATGGGGATAAATGGCAGTGTCGGCAGTGTCAATGCCAAGTTGAGATCTGATGGTATCGGGAATGTCGTTAATGAAGATTAAAAACAGCGAATGGCCAAGGATGGAGCCCTGGGGGTACACCCGCATTAGTACGAAAGGAGGTAGACGAGTGGCCGTTCAGGTCAACTTTCATTTCAAGATACGGTAGGAACGGCTGGATCCACTCAAAACTGTGCAGGGAGATACCGTAGCTTTTCAGTTTGTGGAGAAGACCTGAATGCCAAACCCTGCCAAAGGGTTTCGAGATGTCCAATTCAGCGTTTTTATCTAAAGCACAATAGACTCTTTCTGAAATTATCGTTGGTACATCAGCAGTTGATCTGGAGAAACTGAAGCCATATTGCTGGTCCTAGAAAAAGCCCTGTAATGATCTGACTAAACAATTCAGTATGGTTTATGGCTTCTAGGAGTTTCCCAAAAAGATGCAGAAGTCCAATAGGCCGATAGTTGGATGAATCTTTAAAAATGGAGAAACAGACGATGACTCGCAGCAAGCAGCAAAGCGGGAAGCAGTGAGGCATTTATTTATTACAATTTTTATTGGAATGATTGGCAAAACATCGGCTAATTGCCAACTGATTCGATCTTCATAAAATCGTAAATAATAAAGAGTTCCTCATAGTTGGTCCACATATTTTAATAATTTAGTAAATGCTTATTAATTAATTAATAAAAATTATCATATTTATTACTTTATAAATGATAAATATTGCATTAATTATTAGTATTAGTTTTAAAATGTTGTAAATATAAAATTATTCTTATAAATAAACAATTTAATAAATAAATAAATAATGTTTATTATTTTTGTTGTAAATTCTCAAGAACCAAAAATATATATGAATTCACTTTCATCATATGCTTAGGTTTATTGCAATTATAATCATCGCTTTTTAAAGAAGCAACAAACATTGCCGAGGATAGAAGAATAATAGTGATGTAAAGAGAAAAACCGTCCTTTTGACACTCTTCTTATTTTTCTTTTTTTTACTAACACCAAGGTCCAAGTTTGATGGTGAATCAAACCAGTTTGATATCTTCGAGCGTTAAGAATTCATATGTAGCCTATACAGGGTGCGATGGGTAAGTATCGCCATTTTATATTTTTAATTTGGCGCATGCGCGTTGTTTTTTAAATGGTTGACTGCACAATATAGTAGGGTCAGTTGGGAATCGTCCGTGGGAAAAATAGCACCACGACACAATTCATTTTCACAGAAATTTTCAAACGGCATGCTCAACCGCTTGGCATTTGCGCCGGAAAATCCAATACGAACATTTCAGAGTGTTTATGGTGTTAGGACAGTGTAGAGGATTGGAAAAGGGTCTAATGCTGATTACAAAGGTACGGCAGCTCGGAAAACTCACTCTGATTATTCTGATAAGAAAATAACTCCCGAATTTGTTGGTGAGGGCCTCAGACAACGCAGAGGTCTACATCAGCTGCCTTAAAGAGGTAGTGCTGCCCTAGGTCAAAGGGGTGGCTGCTGGAAAAAACTATGTCTGGCAACAGGATTCTTCACCCTGCCACACAAGCAGGAGAACCCAATCATGGCTGTCAGACAATTTCTGTGACCACATCACCCTTTACATATGGCCACGTAACTCCCCAGATTTCAATCGCCTTGATTATTATGTGTGTGCCGCAGTTGAGCGAGAGGCCAACAAAACTCGTTGTAGCACCAAAAATTAACTGAAGGCAAGGATTATGGCAGCATTCAACAATTTAAACAAGGAGACCGTCCAGAACAGATTCAGGAGATTTTGAAGTCGTCTGGAGGCCCTGCTTGAAGCTGACAGCGATTTTTTGAATAAATTTACTCTTTAGTATTTCAAGAGATTTTTGTGTAATTTTGGTAAATATAGCTGCTAAAATGCAATTCATCTATCGCATCCTGCACGCGAATTTTATACGGTCACTGCAAAATAACAGTTCATATAGAATAATAGAGTGAAACAGAACTGTATTTTTAAGAGTGAAACAGAACTGTAATATAAAAAATTATGTAACATTTTTTTCCGGTAGTGCAAATATCTTAACTTCCGCATGAACTTGTAGGGCAGTTATCACACTTTGGATAAGATGACTTCATGAGGGTCACGTAACACCAGTTGTTTTGTAGACGGTAGAGTGAGTAAATAGAAAACCCAATGGTCCCACCAAGAACATACAAGACACCACTGGCTTGTCCGTTTTCGATTCGGATAAATATTAAAAGTAAAACCTTCTCGCTCCCGCTGAAAGTGCTTGTTGTAGTCATGCATGGGACAAAAAGTAACAGGTAGAATATATTTGTATGTAATATATTGTATGACATAGTGGTATATAAAATATATTTTAGAACAATGCATATTTGTCATTTCTTTCTGTCGGCCATCTTGGTCCTTTTCCGCTGTATTAAGGCGCTATATGTCACGGATATACTAATGCCTATAATGGTGATCTGGAAACTGGAAGTATTATCTCTTTGTTAGTATCCCCATTATACTAATTCAAGATCAGTAATCTTACATATTCTTTGGAATCATACGTCAAAATAACATTGGCATAGCAATTAAAAAAGCTAGAAATAAATTTGTCTTTTTATAAAAGGTAAAATTAAAAAATAAATCAATGATTCTCAAAATGCAGGAGAAAAAAACTTGTCGCTTATTAACAAATGCGGGACATATCTTTCAGTGTCAAAATCTGCGACAATCCTGCAGAGATTTGGCAACCGTAGTTCTATTTTAATTTTGCTGCTTTTCAAAAGGTTATTTCACCGAAGTTTTTCTGCGTTATTTGGTAATTTAAACAATAACCATAACAGGAAACAAATTCTGTATGTGGCTAACTTTCTGTGAGCAATGTGGCCCTTTTTAATTGTTCAGGCCTTCTCTAAACGTTATGTTTGTGGGAACATTGTTTACTTTAAAGAGTGCGGATTATCTCTACCGGCCTATCCAATTGAAACATACTGCAGACGCTCTATAGCCGCACGGTTTAACGCATGTCGGAACCGACAGTTTTTTCACCTACAAAGGCAGACGCAGTTTGAGACGTTATGGGAGAACCCATCCTCTTTATTAAGCCTCTCGAATGCGCAGGCCGGTAACCGAAATTCACGCTGTTAAAAAAAAATAAAACAAAGTAAAATCATCCAAAATGATAAAATAAAACAGTACATCACTCAGATAGATGTATCCCCAAAACTAGCGATTACATAAAAACGCATTTGACGGATTTAAAATGAAAATTCCATAAAATCCGTAGAACATACTATGTATTCACACACACACACACACACACACACACACACACACACACACACACACACACACACACATATATATATATTGTTGTGGCCTTGTTAGTGCCAGAAATAAAGACAGAGGGGAACTGAGTTAAACAAATATATTAACAGAAACCGTGATACAAACATATACATACGAGAGTGTTACGGTAAGAATGTTCGGTCCGACTATCAGAGCTGACTGTTGGAAACTTCCCTCTCCAAAAGGCAGTACCTACTCCTATTTATAACTGCGAGAGTTCATGCGTGCGGGGGTAAATTACCATTATATATATATATATATATATATATATATATATATGGAGAGAGAGAGAGAGAGATAGAGAGAGAGAGAGAGAAAGAAAGAGAGAGACCGAGATATAGTGTGTGGACATAAGAATCAACATTGCATAGTGACTGTCAGTTTCAGGTTTCATGCTATTTGTGATATAGAGGATATAAATAATGGGCAGAATTTCTGATCCATGCATAAATAGTACTATCATTTTTATGGGTAGTATGCGAGTATAACGATGTAATTTTATTTCCATAATTTTTCTGCAATATTGTTTGAAAAAGCAATTCATTTACTAAAATACTATATTTCCAGCATTATCCGAGCATTTAATAAGGCATTACCAACCACTTAAGTCATATTCTTTACCCAAATTGGAAGCACTTTATGGAGTTTTTAGTCAAGAAGTAAAAATGTAAACGATTATTTCTTTTCTTGTCACTTTGTCATGAAGGAAAAAAATTGCATTGAATTATCAAAGAGAAAACAAAAAATATGAATAATGGCATGTTTATTTCCAACATTTTTCGTGCTTGGGTAGCAGGACACTAAAACAAAAACAGCAAAATTATTTTAATAAATTGCAGGGATTTCTAGTTCTTCGATTCAGATGATGTTTAAGAGATTCGTCTTTTGATATAGCTAAATTAAACAAACGAAAATAAAACGAAAATATTGAGAAAATGATGAATAAAACTGTCTGTCTAATTAAAAGAAAAAAAGAAAAACTTGTTCCAACGAATGATTTATTTTTATGGAAATATTTCGACGAGCAGTTGCCAGTCTTCGACACTCCTTAATTTGAGTAAAAACAGTGCAAAGAAGCTCGAAACGCTTAAGAATTAAAATCAATGAAACAAATTTTTCCTATCCTAGCGAATCTTTTTATGGAAGATTTTGAACCTACAGCTTTGCTTAATTATGATAACCACATCAAAACATGGTAGAGATACGTTGACGACACTTCTGACTTAATGAAACGTCAACATGTGGATTCCTTCTTACAATTCCTCAATAATCAAAACGAACATAACAAATTCACAATGGAATTGGAAAAAGACATGAGTCTGCCGTTGTTAGATTGCTTGGTTACGAGAAATGAAAGGGGAGAATTAAAAACGACTGTTTATAGAAAACCCACATCTGCAGATCGATACTTGTATTTCAATTCGTGTCACAAAAAAGGAATTACAATAGGATTCTTCAAAAGAGCAGGGAAAAATTTGTTCGGATCCATTGGATAAAAAACTTGAGCAGCAGAATATAATAGATACCCTTCAAAAGAATGGATTTCCTAAACGATTACTGTACCAACTAGACAGAATAAACAACAATGCCATTGAGAAAAATATAGACTCTAGTTCTGAAAAAGTTTTAACGGTGAACATACCATATGAAGAAAACACATCAGAAGCTCTCAATCGAATTTTAAAACAGATAGATATACGAGTTTTATTCTCCTCTTTTAACACAACAGGAAGGAGGCTCATCAGATTCAAAGATGAAAGAGCAGTTACAAGTAATGGCAATCTGATCTACAAAATTAATTGCATGAACAAGTTATGTGGGCATGACTTCTAGATCATTGAAAGAACGACTGGATGAACATCGAAGACTTTGTGATAAGGTAATTTCAAATGATAACGAAAAACAAGAATTGGAAAAAAAACTTCAGCAATTGCATTACATGCCATTACAGAAGGTCACAGAATTGACTTCGACCATCCGGACATAAAATTGACGAACCAAAAGCATTTCAATCAAAGAAGAGTAGCTGAACAAATGGTAATAGCAACTCCAAAAAATGCCTGAAATAGGATAGATGCAGTACAACTCCATCCTGTCTGGACATCACTGCTCCAAAGAAAAATATGATATAACAAAAAAAAAAAGGCAATTTATAGAGTGAAAAAACAAAATTCCTTTTTTTTCGCCTCATCTTGCTATTACGTTGTAAACTCGGTTTGTTTTCCTTGATTTGAATTCTTAAGCGTTTCGAGCTTTTTTGCAGTTTTTACTCAAGGAGTGACCAAGACTGGAAACTGCTCGTCGAAATATTTCCATAAAAATAAATCATTCGTTGGAACTACAATGTTTTTCTCTTTTGATTATGCGACTACCAACGGAGACAAGCATCCTAACCTTGAAATCTGCCTGTCTGCCTATTTATCTAATGCGATTCTTCAAGAAGGTTGTTGATCACATCAATAGGGACATACTCTTGAGCAGTACGCATTAAGATTGGGCTGGGACCACTGCTGATATCGTAACTGTCTTTACTGATCGAATCAGCAGGCAGTAGAAAACAAATGCATCTCAGGGACGATCGCATTAGATATTTCAAAGGCCTCAAAATGAGACATACAGTCTCTAGCTATGGAACCTCTGGAATAGTCTTATCAATTCTCAAGTCCTTCCTAATCGGTTCCATCCGCTTTCTACTTAATATAAATGATCTCCCAAACGTATACACCGACCATCTGATGACACAGCGATATATGGGTGCACCTCGAAAACTCGAGATGACCAGGTCCTGGCAGGTGATTTTCAGTGGGAAAACTGACTAGTTACATTCAATGCCAAACTAGTGATGTTCTCCTATCCCCATCTATCTATCTATCTATCTATCTATCTATCTATCTATCTATCTAGCTAGATAGATAGATATAGAGAAAAACTATAGTTTTATGATATGATATATTTATGGGATAAATATCAGAGATAGAGCGTATATAAATATAAAAGTGGACACTGATATCAACGCAGATGTCTATTTCATGCTTAAATACAATCGTCAGGCTATTATTTATGGATCTGAGTTCGAATTTTGTTCGAGTTTGTTACATATTAACTTACGTGTAAATACCCTTGGGAAAGGCATGACTCCATCTTTTCTCCCCACTTATACCAGGTATGGATAAATAGCAGGACAAACTGTTTGAGCGCAATATTCAGGGCTGATGGCCTGAAGATCGAGAGCAACCATGTGGACTACCACTTCAATGCGTTGACCTCAGTGTACACTAATATATATATATATATATATATATATATATATATATATAGAGAGAGAGAGAGAGAGAGAGAGAGAGAGAGGAGGATAGATAGATAGATAGATAGATAGATAGATAGATAGGTCTGTGTGCTTCATTGAAGAAGAATGACAACGCTTTGCATCTCTCAAATCATAGCTCCATTGGGACCCATTTAATTACACACGAATACCTACCAGCCTCTTGCAGACAAATGCACCCATTAAAGTGCAAAAAACGTTTAAAATAATGGATGCATTAACAATAAAAATGAAGAAACCAACTCTCAATAATATCAATTATGAACACGGTCATGACATGCTGACTGTATTCAGAAATAAAGACGTTATTATTGCTAAAAAAATGCCTACATATTCAATTCAACATCTCCACCCACCCAAAAAATCATTGATAATGTCTAACAGATTAGCCGAAAGCATTCGTATTCACAAAACATTTGAACAGTTTTTATCCACTTTGTATAAAGAAAAGTAATCTCTTGTACAAATACCAAGAAAAATATTATAAAATGCATAATCATAGTGCTTAGTCAGTCATTTTCAGTGAAACCTGTATAAAAGATGGATTGTTGTCCAAATACACAATTGTACATATATATATATATACATATATATATATATATATTTATATATATATATATATATATATATATATATATATATATATATATACTGTCCTTCAGATATATATATGTCATATATTGTCATCCACACACACACAGACACGCACGCACGCACGCACGCACACACACACACACACACACATATATATATATATATATATATATATATATATATATATATATATATATATATATTTTAGAATTGGACATAGTCCGACAATTTATTTATTTATTATTTCGGAGAGCGAAAATTTTCTATGAAAATTTCTCGGACATTCAGGCCGGTAAATGTTATTTAATACTGTTTATTATAAAACAGAACATTTGCTTAAATACTTGTATCTATAAAAAGAACGTTAAACATAATATAAATGTCTTTAAATATATATATATATATATATAAACCAAATTTCAGATGATAAGGTAACTCGTAATAGACCAAAAATAAAACAACAGGATTTTCCCAGCCATTTGACAACAAAAGAAGCTTATTTTATAACCACATTAGCCGTACCAATTCCTTCCCTAGCTCAGTCACAAAATGTTCGACCACAACTCTAACTGTATGCCAGAAACAATATGTGAGAAAATCTGAATAGCCCGTTCACTGCAGAATTAATAATTATCTGAATCCAATCAAGCCGGCTCTCCATGAAAGATTAATACCTGTAGAATAAAATTTCCGCCTAGGAAAACATGATTTTAAAAGCCATGCAATATTTACTATAATTGAAAAAGTAGAAATAAACAGAAAATATGACCTTAGAAAATACTAGATGAACACGAAGACAAATGAATTTTGCGCCACAAAACACTTCGTCCAGACGGGCTTAACCACATATTTAACAACATAGATAAAATTAATATATAACCCCATAAATCAAGCCCTACCCACATTTCTCACCCTCACATGACGGACATCTTTGCAGAGGTGTTGAGGTCGTACATTTATCCTCAGACTCATACTAATATATACACATACACACATCATACACACTTCCAAAGAACTAAAAGATAACATACACTTAACACACACTTCCCCTTCTCCGTAACCAATAAAACGGTCAAAATGAACAAGTAGAGAATTCTGAGACTCAGGAATCTCCCAGCTTCTATCTTAAAAACAACTTGAAAGAAGCCGTTAACTCATATAATGACTGACCAAAATTAACGATAAAAAAATTAAATGAAAATTACACATAAAGTCCACTTTCTTCAGAGAGAGTAATTTAATCCTATAGTTCACTGCTACTAACAAGTAGGGATTTTTTCTCCTGATGATAGCCATACTGGCCGAAACTACTCGAGGAACCTAATTTAAATAACAAAACAAAAATAATTAATATTCAATCAGTGTGTTTCAAAATTTTAATTTTTTTTATATTTTTTATTGATCAAAACATCTCTCTCTCTCTCTCTCTATATATATATATGTGTGTGTGTATGTTTGTGTGTGTGTGTATGAATTATTTGTTTTTTTAAATTGTTTAATCCGACATCATTTTTTTATTAATATAAACTTTATTTTTAGTGAGTAGACATTTTTGAGTTGCTATCCTGATTTGTTATTTTCTTAAACAGTGAACATTTAGGTCAGTTGTTATTAAATTCAGTGTACAAGAAAATAAAAAAAACAACTGGGATAGCAACTCAAACACGTGTACCCACTTAAAATAACGTTTATAGCAATAACATATATATATATATATATATATATATATATATATATATATATATATATATAAACACACACACATACATCCACAAACACACACACACACATATATATATATATTTATACAGGGCGTCCCTGAAAAATGTATTTACTCTTTAAGTGAAAATAAATACAGTGTGTATTGACTTAGAAAGAAGAGAAATAGTTAAACTTAAGAAATATTAATGTTTATTGACTCAAAAAGAAGACTAATGGTTTAAATTAAATATTAAATGAAATTAAATGCATCTTTATAAATATTCAAACTGACGACGAAGTAAAAAAAGTGCGTACATTTTTTCTACCCTATATATATATATATATATATATATATATATATATATATATATGGGGTGTGAATGTGAGGTCAATTCCTGGCTCTGTCAGCGCAGAAATGGTGGAAACAGGAACGGTAATAACCGAGCAGTACTAAATAAGAACGTGAAGAGATAATCAAGGTCAGCGGAACGAGGATACAGAATTCAGTTAGAAATACAATGAAGCTTACCCGGATATATATATATATATATATATATATATATATATATATATATATATATATATATATTTGTCATCCACAGACAGACTGTTTCGCTGTTTCACAGCTCATCAGTGTGGCTAGACGTCCGGTTGCCTCTAGCTAGGATCGAAACCCGAATGTGTGTGTGTGTAGCTGTCCACTCGTATTCGAGGATAGCTTTCTACTAGGGTGACTAGCTCGTGCGCATTTGTGTTTATTCAACACCCATGGAGCCCACCTGTGGTTTATATTGCAAATATGTTGAGCAGATCTTTGTTATAGTTTCTGGGAAAGAGCGTGTTAACTGGCGTGTTCAACATTTTGAACAAAGACAGCACGCTCAAACACTCCACCAGGATGACTTGTGACTTCGTGCTAGCACAGCTATCGTTGGTCCTCAAAGGTTCCGTCTACCCAATTTCACTCACAAGGTTTAGGTCAACCCGTTGTATCGTTTTCAGGCACTTTCCAAAGGCGCCGCACGCTGGGATCGACCGCTCCAGTCGGATAACATCAGGAAGTCTCTTTCCTGACGAATCGACAATGGGGACATTCGAACTCGGGTCTCATGGTTCTAACCACTCGGCAACGTGCCCATAATATCTATCTATCTATCTATCTATCTATATATATATATATATATATATATATATATTAAAGAAATAAAGCAAGAACACCGAGACATCCAGTGGATTGGGTTTGCCGAGATTGAAAAGAACATTTCATATGCATAGTGCCAATCCCGTTTAGAAATGTCTAAACTGTCAGCTGTATACAACCGCTTTCTCAAATCAATCGTTAAAAATGCCTCCCAGCGAATGATGTCTGTATCTCTTAGCGAGAACCATATTTCGGTGAGCTTCGGGAACTGGCTCTACAGAATCATAAAAAAACTGTATTAAATAACAGAAAAAAAACATCCCTTGAAAACTTTCAACAACAGCATCTACTAAAATAGATAGCACATGCAACTCGAAGTGAGAAAAATAACAAAATCAAGACGTTGAACTTCCACAGTACTTCAAACAAAATATTAGGAAGGAACCCTCCGTCGATAGTGACAGGAGAGATAACAGATACTGGACACGAGAAAGCTATTTTCATGAAAAATTGTTTTAAGACAAATATTTTATAAATTTAAACAATCATTGACACTAGCTGCTCGGTCAATGAAATGTCGAACGTTTACTTATAAGGAAACAACTGATGTTACCATC
Organism: Acanthosepion esculentum; assembly: GCA_964036315.1. NCBI lineage: Eukaryota > Metazoa > Mollusca > Cephalopoda > Sepiida > Sepiidae > Acanthosepion > Acanthosepion esculentum. Next base: position 112,954,005 of record OZ038477.1, on the reverse strand, counting down.
ACCATTTATGAATTAAACTTTCAAAAGTGAATGCTTTTTTATTTTTAGAGGAATGCGACAAAATACCAAAAACTTATTAGTGAACTTGATATCGTTAAGTGCATTTAAATAAATAAATATTGAGAAATATCCCTCCTCATTTAAAAGTGAGTATATTTAGGGTAAGAAACAGAGAGGAACGCATTGGCATAGACAGAGAGTGGGTGTGAGTAAAAGAAGCAAAGAGAGAGAGAGAGAAGAGAGAAAGAAAGAGAGAGAGGGGGAGGGGGAAAATGTTTTCTATCATATATTCATATATACAAGGAATTACTGAAAAATTCTCGACCGGTCCTAGAAATAATCTTATAAATATATATATATATATATATATATATATATATATATATATATATATATATGCATGCAATCAAGTTTGTCGTATTGTATGGGAGAGCTGAAAAGTTCCAGACACGATTAAGAACCCCCACCAACGCAAAAATATCTGATCTTTGGTAATTTAGCCAGATTTGCAGAATTGGATATGCCCAAGAATTACAATTCCATCGCGTAATCATGTGAAGACTAGTCCCTAATATTTACTATTGAGTAATGACTCCCGTCTCCACCGGCTCCCCGTTGCTTGTAACCTAACCTTTTACCAAAACTAAGTTATTCTTAATAAATATACATTAGATTCGGGGACACGAGGATAATAGAACTGTTTAAGCCAATTATGCTCTTGCTTTGTGAATTAACATATGAAGTTGTCAAATATTTACATTTTCTATTCTAGTAAATACCATTATGTATTATAAAGAATATAGAATAAATCATTTTATAATTAATTCCGTGAAAAAACAAAATATTTTACTGTTAAACAAAATCTCAAAGAAATTAAGAATAAAAATGTGTTTCGTATAGTGATTTTCTAAATGCAGCACAAGGCCGAAAGTTTAGAGAATTCAGTGAGGTTCGAACTCACTACTCAGTCATAATTATTCTAAAGAGATCAGATTGCACCACGTATCCCATTCACCTAAGGTTAAAAAAGCAGTTGTAATCTATTTTATTTGTCGTCTATAAATTTAATATCGCATTTATAACGAAACTAATTACAAGGATATTCGAAAAATAATCCAAGCAAGGAAAAATGTTCAACTTTAATCGGCCGGCTGTTTTTATTAACATATAAAACAAAAAGAGATAGTTTAAATTTCTGGGATGCATAACGAGGAAAGATAATGAGGAGAATTTGACACACGCAGGACATGCTGAAGGCAAGAAGAGCCTAGGGAAACAGCGTATAACCTGCTTAACGAGATTGTGGAACTGAATGGCAGAACAGAAATTAGAGGGGCCGTAAGGGAACAAACATTGCTTAGAGCTACGAAAAGTAGGAATTTGTGGAGAGCGATCATCGCTCACATCCATGAAGGACATTGCACATAAACGAAGAAATCACGAATTTTATTTGTAAAAAACTGCTTCTAGTAGTAAAATAAGCAGCTGTAACTCTGGGCAGTTTTAAAAGAAGAGATGTGTGTGCGTGCGTATGTTGGGACACAAAGAGAAAGAAAGAGTGTGTGTGTGTGTGTGTATTTTGAAAAAGAAGAGCTGAACTACGAATTCTAAAATAAAGATTGAGTATTTTCTTTGAATCAACAAATGTATTCAGCAGGTAACATTCAAACGAAATGCAAATGAACCAGTGACACATCCGCTTCGTGTTTAAAAAATAATTCAACTCCGCATATATCCGGGGAGACAAAGTTGAGCGATTTTAATTATAAGAAAGAAAGAAAAACTTATAAAACGACAACAGAAACTTTAATCACAAGATTAAAGAAACAAGACATTGCATTAGTGATAGTCCCTTTTCGTCAACGAGTATCAGCTACTGGTCATTTATAACATAAGTGGCCAAACTTGCTTCATGTAAGAAACACTTACGTTAAATTTCAGATGTTTGAGCGCCGCAAGGCATAATCGTTTATCTGAAAGACTTGCTGACCTGAAATGTCTTTAATCCGCCTGCATCACACTATTTGTTCCGTTAGCACTGTCGAACAAGGCCGGGCTCAAATCTCGCATAAAAAAGTGAAAACGTGTAATTGTAAGTATTTTTATTTTCCATGAATCTTTAAACTTAGATTTTTATCCAATTGATTCACAATTCATACAAGGGGAATAAGATTCTTTTTTTTTTTAATGAATTTTTATATCAACAGCATCGAGAAAAGAAAGCGCAACTGGAAATCTTTACACACATAATGAGGAAGAAGGAGTTGGAAAACTTAACCTTCACAGGGCTTATTGTGAGCAAGGGAGAGAAAGAGAGGGAAAGACAGCTGAACTCTTACCTGACGAATTTGTTTGAATGGATAGCGGATAGTGAGGCAGAAGAAAAACAACGAGTGTCACAATGGATAGGAAGTTGTGGATATATATATTTAGTCCGTCCACGTCTCGCTACCGAATGTGACAGAAGGTCAGTTTAAAGTGGGCTTAACGGCAATACCAATGAAAAATTGCCCATGCCCCATCAGAACTTCCACTTTTGGGGACACCTCAGACGCCGGGCAATAAATCCAACACCCGCCCGAAGGAGGAGGTACTGTCTGAGTGGGGGAAGCCCCACTGGATCTTGGGCTTAATATTATTTGAACTTTCCTGGTCCAAAAGTCCGAGAAGGAAGTTATGAAAAGCCATGATCACATATATCATTAAGGGATGCGGTACATAGAAGAAGGTCCATATATTAAACACTAAAACTGTAGCTCAAAACACGTTTCGCCTATCATTGGTTCACATTAAAGCCTTTGATTTCCATGGTCCCCCGTCGTTATAGTTTATTTATAAGCTTTACAAACGCATTGATACTTACGAAGCTAACACTTGTTGCAAATAGATGGGGTGATTGGAACAAAAGAGGTGTCTGGGATTTTTTTATAATTTTCTTTATGTAGTTGGAAGGAAAAGATTGCACGCTTTGTACAATACAAAAAGGCTTACGGCCATATCACGTTGAAACACCAGTTCTCGTAAGATCACTGAAGTTAAGCAATATCGAGTCAGGTATGTACGTTGTTGGGTCACCGCTTGAGAATACCAGGATTTGTAAGCTTGGATGTGCGGGTGGTGTAATGGTTAACGGCTGCAAATTGAAAATCGGAAAGCCGAGTTCCAATTCCAGTCCGGATCGTTATATTCTCATACGTGCAAATATCCCTAGGAAATGCATGAATCCACCCTCCTTTCCCGCTCCCAGATATAGGTTAATTAATAGGACATATATCAATAAATAATTATTATTTACCCAAACCTCTTACACTCTAAAATATTATTTTATGTCTTTAAATAACCTACAAAAGTTTGATAAACTGTAAAACACCAACCAACCAACCAACCAACCAACCAACCAAAGATACAATAATTCCCTTCTAACCTGATATAATAATTCAGCCGTCGAAGGTCCTATTTTTCCGTCGTCGTTAAATGTCTGTACCAGTTTTTACTTGACTTCGCCAATACGTAGCTAAAACCTTAGGTTGTGTCTTGCTGATGACCATATATTCTGTCTGCTTATAGTTAGTAATTAGTCCAGTAAGTACCTTACTCCTACTGTTATCTTCTGTCTATTACAGGAGCCAGGCTGAAAATGGAGTACTGATGTCATATATCGGCGACAGATTCCCAGTCTTCACTTTTCAGCCTCGAAAAGCGCATCCGCATCCTTGTGGGTAGTGAATTATTTTTCACAGACGAAACTTCGCAAGCCTCTCGCTATCTTCATAAATTGTGCCTTTGTAAACTTCTATCTCGAACGGCTCTTGGATCTTGTACAAGATGAATATCATTGTAAAAATGTGCCCTATTATTGCTTACTATTACTAAGATTTCTTTCAGTTTCCTTACATTAATGCTGGTTTATTGGAATAACTTACTGACCACGCCTGCATGGTAGTACGGCCCTCTGAAATATGGAGATACATCAATATGCTAGCGGCCTAATGCTAAAATATTTTATGAGATGTGCCAAAGATCGTATTTGTACACAAAGACAACTGGACATGTCCTAACTTCCGTTTACTTGAGACGCAGACCAGATGAGTCGTTCATTTCCGGGTAGTAAAGGAATTTGTAGATATTTATGTTATACCCTTGGCAGAAAATGAGCGAAAGGAATAATAATTTTGGGTGAACATAGCTAAACGTGTAAGTCAAACGTTAGCCCTCTTTTAATAGGGCTAATGTTTGATACAATTTGATAACGTTTGATACTGTTGATTATATCCTTCTGTGTTCTTTGTGCTGTATTATATCATAAGGTTTATATCATATAGCTTATATCATATAGCTTATAGTGAACTGGAATGAAAACTGATTCACTGTGTCGTATAAGAAAATCTTTCCCGTCAGAATCAACCTTACCATTCGTCCGAGCATTGAATACTGTTGTTATATCTGGCATGGTGTACATCTGGCGAATCTTGACAAAATTCAAAGAAGGATCTGTAATGTAATCGATCCTGAGCGGTCATCCCAACTTCAGACACTTTCTCACCAATGTGACATGGCTTCCCTCTGTATTTTCTACAAATAGTTTCATGGCAACTGCTCTAGTGATTTTCCCCCTGGTTCCCCGTCTACATGAATTTAATAGGGATACTAGATTGGCATCTAAGTCCCACACTTTTACTATTGAAATGACTCGATGCAACCACACTTCTATTCCAACAGTTTCTTTTCTCGTACTTCCCACCTGTGGAACTCTTTCGATTTCTTGCTTCCCTGACAAGAAAAATCTTCAAAACTTTAAACGCAACGTCATTCGCTATCTTCTGTTTTCTTGAATCCTTTTTCTTTTTTGTCCTTTCCTCAATCGTTGCCATTCTCATTTTCTTTCACTTTCACTCCCTGTAACCCCCTGCATTCTCTTGGCATTTTCGCTTTGCTTGGTTGGTTATTTTGTTTTACGGCATATCAACCTCAGTGGGTCATTTAATGCCGACAGTTTTTATTGCTGGTAATATTGTGTTTTGTCAAAAATCTATTTCTGGTAACATTTTTTTTTTCTTTAAAAGATGTATAGCTGGTAATATTATTTTAAAAAATGTATTGCTGGCAATATTTTTTTTTAAAAACGTATTGCTGGTAATATTTTTTTCTTCAAACATTTATCTCTGGTAATAATTTTTTTTACAAAGTATTTCTGGTATTAAAACCTATTTTTACACATTTTACCTCAGTCCGGGGGTTAACTATTTGCCCATAGATGGGACCCCTAACAGGTACTACCACCTCATGTCAGGGTGGACATGGGAACACCAGCAATTAAGAGGTGGTTCCACGCTCCTTAAAATTTCTTGATCAGATGCTTTCCTGTTGGACGTAGTTTATCATCTTACCCAGGACGCGTATGTAATCATACCAAGGACGGATCGCTTTGCTTGGTGTGAAACGATTAAAAGGAAACAACAAAAAGAAAACATACTTTGAAGAAATCCAGTGTCCCCCCCACCCAAGTGACACAGGCACTTCAAGGAAGGTTGTGCAGGATGAAGGAAGAAGTAGGGAGCCAAAACCGCAAAGAAAAATGTGAATGTGGAGAGAGTGTCAACCTCGGTGTGCTCAGATCAGAGATTAAGTGTACAAACGATAGCAGAAGAATTGAATAAGAAGAGGGAAACAACGTGGAAGATCCTAAAAGATGATTTGTGAATGATAAAAAAAATGATGAATGGAGAGTTTGCTTGTGTCCGGGGAAAAATCTTTATAGAAATGGGCCATTTAACTTATTCACCAAGATCCAGCGATTTTGGCTATTTCCAAAACTGAATGAACAAACAGAAAGCTGTATCTAAATCATAATCTGGTTCGGGCCCAAGACACGGCGCTACAGATCGAACTTTGTAATCAATAGTAATGGTTACCTATTACCAAACGTCGAAATGACTATCTATGGCAACTTTCATATAAGACAAAAATGTATGAGTTATTGGCAGGACGGTTGACTATCTACTGAAATATATTCACACCACGCGCCTCTGATATCGTAGGCCAATATGATAAAAATAGGAGGCGTTACTTTTGGAGCGACCACCCATGGCGACACTTCACGAACAAAGATTAGACGGTGGCTCATGAACTTCCCACAGTTACAGAAGGTACTTAGGGAGCACTCGAGCGTTCACTTGGTAACATTAAATGTAGCGGATGCAATACTAAATCCACACCATAAAGTAGGAACTTAGTTGCCATCGGTAAACTATGTTATTAATATATAAATATATATTTTCTCAAGAAGTGATAGATTTTGTTACTTAAACGTTACTTTCAGGGGATACCCATATTTGAGTAGACGATCCGTTCATTTATTAAACAGTATGCTTATTTTCGTCTATCGGCCTGAATATTCGAGAAATCTAATTAAAGAAAAATATGCGTTCCTCGGCACGATTCGAACCTGCTTTCTCCCTTGGCAGGAGAAACCGTTGTTAGATCCGGCGTGATTTTAGACGATCAAGCAAAGTTAAATCGTGCCTTATAAACACAAATCTTTATTTATTTTCGTCTACAGGCCGGAATATCCCAGAAATATTATTGAAGAAACAAATTGAGCTTTCCGGCAGAATTCGAGTCAGAGGGTAAGATGAATCAATTGAATTTCTTGTCGATATCGAATATATAGATCACAAAATCTCTAAACTTCAAATTTTAATCATGCTCAACTAGAGTCCCTTAAGAACATCACAGCACTTAAACATATTCTTTTTTGTTTTCTTTTTGCTCATGAAAAGAGGGCGTATCTTGCATTTAAATCACAATAACTTGTCTATTGCCAGTTATTTACTAACGCCTGATGAGATGCATAGATTCACATCCAAACACGACTGCAATTGTGTAGCGTTTTTGACATGATTTTGATGTTATATCCTAAAATAAAGTATATATATATATATATATATATATATATATATATATATATATATATATATATATGTGTGTGTGTGTGTCTCTGTGTGTTTCTGTGTATATATATAATCATTTATTCGAAAATTCTGACATGAAAAACATAGCATATGTATATATACAAGTTTATAAAAAATGTATATACGAGGTTCATTCAATAAATAAGGTGAATCTTTCGGTATAATGACTTCTAATACCGATAGAAGCTTACTTTTTCTTTTCAACGTAGTCTCCCAGCACTGTCACACACTTTTCCCATCTGTGCACAAGCTTCCGTATTCTCTCAGCGTAAAAATCTTTGGACTGATGACTCAGCCAGTCGCACACAACACTTTTGACTTCATCGTCACTTTTAAACTTCGTGCCTCTCGTGAACGCTTTCAATGGACCAAACAGGTGAAAGTCTGAAGGGGGCAAGGTCTGGACTGTAAGGGGGATGAGGGAGCAGTTCCCAGCCCAGCTCGTTGATGGTCTGCACCGTTTGGACTGCTGTGTGAGGCCTTGCGTTGTCATGATGCAAGATGACTCCTTCTGACTGATGACCCCTGCGTTTGTCCCAACAGATAAGCTCAAAGTCCTTGCAATGTCATCTACTGTCACCCTTCTGTCAGACTGAATGAGGTCATTGATTGATTCGATCACCTCAGGAGACCTTACTTCTGTAGGCCTCCCAGGCCTGTCTTCATCCTCAACACTGCTCCGTCCTTCTTTCAACAATTTAGCCCACCTGTAGACATTTTTGGGGCTGAAACATGTGGCACCATACACAGTTGACATTCTCCTATGAATTTCAACTGGTTTGCACCCTTCAGCAACCAAAACCTTGATAACTGACCGCTGTTCAATCCTGGAGCATACTTCTTGGTCGGCCATCTCTGTTAATCGACAAAACTCTCAAATATTTTTTTAATCTGCAAAAGAAATTAAATCTATGTGAAAAAGAAGTAAAACAAAAAAAATAAAAAAGAGTAAGCTGCTATCTGTATTAGAAGTCCTTATACCGAAAATTCACCTTATTTATTGAATGACCTCGTATATATATATATATATATATATATATATATATATATATATATATATAAGTTTATATAAAAAATATAACATGTATATATATATATATATATATATATATATATATATATATATATATGTGTGTGTGTGTTTATATAAAAAATATAGCATATGTATATATATATAAGTTTGTCACTTAGCTGACTGATGTTACCTGCAGCATCCCGACTCCAATGTTCCGTAGACGGACCCATCCGTCCACTCTTCAGAGAGTATCAGCAATTGAGTGTTTATATTTCTCGACTTTTCTTACTTATACACTTATAATTGGTGTAAATTTTTTTCAATATTGTTTGTGTTCGTGTGTGCATTTGCGCGCATACCCCAACGGTGGAAAAAGCGGATTACGATTACAACAGATCTCAACGGTTGATCCAGCGGATGACGGACATGTTACAGAAGGAACCACTCGAAATTATAAGTCAGCGGCAGTGAATTGCAGTTTCATAACTGGATCCTGCATGTCTCATTCCATATATCCCGCAGAGGACGGCCATGAAATCAAGTGTGTGGAACACTTCCTTGCAAGTTGAGGTCAACCGTAAATAAATTCACGGCATCGTCATTTTGTTCTATTCTTATTTTCTGCCACATTCAACCAACACTTGCAAAGGCAAACGGCGATAGGTAATGGATGACAGGAGCAGGTTCTGGTGAAACTGGAAGCTTCTAGTCCTTAACTTGCACACATTAGTGGTTAATAAAGTCATCAACGCCATCAGCATAAAGGAAGCGATCAGAAAAGAAAAAAATGAATTCTTGGATACGAGATAAAGCCGACGCGTACGACTATATGTGTGTGTGTGTGTGTGTGTGTGTATATGTTTCATTAAATAATATAGACAAGTTTTCTCTATTATTGTACATAAGTTCCTTTCATATTGTCTGATAAGCTTAATAACATTATCATTGAAAGATGAAAGTTATAATGTTGACAGAACGTCTTTCAATGATAATGTTATTAAGCTTATCAGACAATATGAAAGGAACTTATGTACAATAATAGAGAAAACTTGTCTATATTATTTAATGAAACATATACACACACACACACACACACACACACATAGTCGTACGCGTCGGCTTTATCTCGTATCCAAGAATTCATTTTTTTCTTTTCTGATCGCTTAAAAAAGGGATAATATTTTATTCTTAAAAAACGGATACAGAAGTATCATAACGATTAAAATTTGATGTACCTTTCGCCCGGCATATCTTTGCAAAAATTATATCGTCGGCAAATAAAACTAAGTGGTTGAAAAGAAAAATTATTTTCAACAGCTGGTGTCAAATAATACCAAAACTATAGGAGGGAACAGAAAAGAATTTTCCTAGTTAGGCGTTGAATTGGCGATCGACTCCTCCGAACAAAGTCAGCTTGTGTTTTAATTCTCTCTGCCCACGCAAGGTGGAACGTTATATATTAATAACAACAGGTGGAGAATAGTCCGTCCTACAAGCAACAGAATTCAATAAATGCTAGCTGATAGCCATGAGCCTGTGAACACCCGGATGCTACAGGCTCATGTCTACGTACTTGGCCCGGAGCATGCTAGGCGATCCTAACCTCTAACCGCTGGATAGTCTTGCCCGCATAGTCGATCTTACATTGACATTTATACTGATACAGAAATTCTGATGATGGGCAGGCAAGACATCCTAGCGGCCAGTGAGAAAAGCCCTTCTGGTAGAAAAAATATTCCGGACCAATATGTCATAAACCGTTTGATGTAAGAGGATATTTTATCGGCGTTTATTTGGCTCACTGGACCAATCCTCGGTAGTCATATAGAGGACATTTAGTGGCAGCATATACCTTAACTTTATTGAATTTGACAATATTATGTTCAATGGTTTTGTGATAACACATTCAGGTAACCATTCTCCAAAAACAGCTGTTTAATTTTCCTAAGCTCAGCGTCAAGCCTGCACTCAGAACACAACATCAAAACACTGTGAGTAAGGGAATTGATCAGATTGATTTTCCTGGTTTGGGTAGCAAATGAGTCCCAAATGAGATATAACCCAGAAAAGGTGAGTTTCCGATAAACACTAGTGAGAAAACCCGAAAGTGTTCCTTCTACCAACACATCCAGGAAAGGTAACTGATTGTTATCTTCTACCTCCATAATATATTTCAGAGGGAGGTCATTTTAACCTTTGTGTGACAATAATAATCTGTTTAAGTATTTTGGGGATCGGTATGGCCATAATTTCATTAAGAACCTCAATGTCTTAGTGAGCTTTTTTAAAGATCATTTTTACCCTGGTGTGGCAATAATAATCTGTTTATAAATATATATATATATAGATATTGAGGAATGGGAGAAACGAATTCGTATTCCAATCGAGTTCATTATATTCACTTGGGAAAGGTATGAATCCATATCTTCTCCCCTAGCTATGGGTTAATAGCTGGGCACACTGGGTTCTATAGCTTTGGATGGTAATCAGTCTAGGAGAAAGAAAAATCTAAATTGAAAACCTTATGTAACCTTGGCGAAGCACATATGCAGCTAAGGAAAGGATCGCTTACATTGAGTCGATGATCCAGACTAAGGTATATATATATATATATATATATATATATATATATATATATATATATGTGTGTGTGTGTGTATGTATGTGTGTCTTAGATCTCGTACATACGAGCCGACGCTAAAGATAAAGGTAAAATGGTCGGTACCCTTTAGGTCTTCAGTAAGTACCTGACTTCATGTGCTGCCCTCTAGCTTTGCAATAGCCAGAATAGGCCAAAAATGGAGTACAGTTGTCATATTTGACTGCACTATCCAGCCTAGGTAAGTTCAAAAGCGTTTCTGAGTCCTTGTGAGTGACGAATAATTTTCCATCTGTAACCTCTCTCGCACTTTAACGGAAAGTGCTTGGACGATCTAATTTTTCTTGGTTCCGCTAGTTCTAACCTTCACGGTTAGGACTGACCATGACACTTATATTGTAGCAAACCATCCGCGTTCTCATCGGTGATAAGTCAGTTTTACTCGAACAGCTTCTTCCCGTGAACCACTGCTCAGTGAAACCTACTTTCATAAGGATGCTTCCCCGATCACTACAATATTAACCTGTTCAAGTCTACGATTAACAGTTATCTTCAAACTACCTCTTAACGTAACCCTCTACCTCAAGTGCACTCCGGGTCTTGTACAGGATGAACCTTAGTGTAAAAAACAAAAAAAAAACTGTTATGGTCCAATTTCCTCGCACCACTGTTATGGTCCAAGGTTAGAACCAAGGAAGAACAACACGAACACAAGAGTAGGAATAACAAAGATATATTAAACAGAAATATAATACAAGAAGTTGAAGGTGTTAGTATGACTGTCAGTCTGGTTTAGAGTGAACTACTATTGTCTCGACTCGTTCCGTCTCGACTCGTTATACTTTCGTTCTGTCTCGCTTGAGAGCCGCAGTTTTTATAGTGTCAGGAAGAGTTCATTATGTCGTTACAGGTAAGATCCCATAACAAAAACAAAGAAAGAAAAATTGAAGAAAAAAATGATCTTTTATTTAAATGATAATCCAGATAAATAAATAGAAATATACGAAATAACTGAATACAAAGTAGATGGGGTGTGACTAGTCTATGTTTTTCTTTTGAAAATTGCTTTTCCTCTTCTTCTATAGTTCTAATTTTAGAAACTGAAGCTTCTGACCTGATTCAACTAATTTTGTCGGTCTCTTTTGTGTCCATCTTCTTCGTTCTATTCCCTAAACCCTGCTCACACACCCGCCTGCATAAGAGAACACTCTTTAAAATACACCTACTTTTAATGATGACCACTTTTCTTCTATCATGGTTTGCTTGGAGACGTTTCACCAGTCTCTCTGTAACTTTTATTATTTGCCAGTTGACATCTACGGTGTTTGTCCAGAGAAGCCGATACGTTCACAGACCAGATTTTCCGGGTGGAGGTAGTTAGATGGGAAAACAATGTGACATTTTCTGCTTAAGAAATGAAAATACTGAGTCACTTATTCTATCTGTATTTGTTTGCGGCTATATTCCGTTGAAACACCGGTTCTCGTCCGATCACCAAAATTAAGCAACGTCGAACCTAGATATGGGATCGTTTGGGAATACCATATGCAGTAAGCTTGGATGTGCAGGTTGTGCAATGGATAACAGCTCGGAATTGGAGGTCGGAAAGCCGACTACCAATTCCGGTGGGTTTCGTTATATCCACTTACGCTCAAATAACATTGAGAAAGGCATGAGTCCACTTCATCTTCTCTAAACTATGGTTTAGTCAGTAAATCATTATCTCCAAAAATTCCTCCAATTCAAAAGTATTTTCTGGTGTTAAATAAGATGCAAAAGGTTGATAAGCCGTAAAAAACACATCAATTGATCAGTTTACTTTTACATTAACTTTTTCACATTAATGCGAAAATTAATTTTGATGTTGAAGAAAAAGCTGTCTGTCGCGGGGATTTTTTTTTATAGTTTTACGTGTGTAAATACATAGCGCATAAGCTGCCAGAATGATCAGTTTGACCAACGCCAGTACTCTCAAAGCCTCGGTTACAATGACTTCCGAATTCGTGCTAGAAAAAACATCAACAGCTTCGAACAGTTCCGTCTACTGAATTTCACAAGGCTTGGCTCGACTCGTGCTATGGGTTTCAGGCACTTGGCAAATGTATCACACGCTGGGATCGTTGTTGGAAGGTGAACTTTCTAACCACACAGCCACCCGACCATAAACACACAGACACACACACACACACATATATATATATATATGTGTGTGTTTGTGTGTGAGTCAACAATGAGCGGCGACAGTCTGTTTCGTGCATGAACGCAATGTCAAGGGTTTTTTGTCAGTTATCTTCTTTTTAATTCTTTCATTTTGGTGTCCTTGTACACTTCATTTAGAAGTGACAATTTTCCTCGTATTTTATTGATTTCGGTTTCTATTTTTCTTTCAAGACTGGCATTTTTCTTTTTTTTACCTTGTGTTTTTACTTTTTCACCTATTGTTTCTGCGTTATATAAGATGATTCATTTCTGTTTGGTTCATCGATCTTTCCATTTCTTCCTTTATTTTTCTAATTGGTTGGTAGGCGAGGTTGATGGTTTCCTTCATTTGACAATTCTTTCTTACTTTTGGAATTGTTGGCCTTTCCTCGAATTACGTTCTCCTCTAGTTTGTTGGCATTTAGCCTATCGATGATAATTTTTAATCTATTTTTAATGTTTCTCGGATGCTTTCGATTTCTATACCAGGTATTCTTTTTACTGATGATGTCACGCCATCAATGTTTAGTCTGTTTGAGTGTTGTTTTTGTCGACAGATATTATAGGCGGCTTTGGTCGTTGTTGTCCTCGTTTGATGTATCCTGGCAGTGTAAAATGCTATCATTACTTCAATATACTCTTTACTAGACCGTTCATTTATTGTTCTTTCTGTGGGATTTTCTATTAATGAATATAGAGGGTCTCTGTGAGGACTGGCGTGTTGTTCCTCTAGTTCTCGTTGTATAGAATTTGCTCCAGTTGCATACTTTTCGATCACAGTTAGGTTCCTCACTAGCGATTGTGGTCCTTGTTGACCCGCGTGACGTCCGGTGCTGTTTAGCAATATTTTTCGTTGTGTTAGCATTATAGCTAGATCGTATTTAACCATATGTGCGGGCTGGTACGAAGGAGCCAGAGCATAGCCATACCAAGGTGGGCCATCATGTTCAGTGGGGGGAGGGTCTTCTCCTGCTATTTTTTTACGATTGCTATTATTAACAACAACGGTAAAATCTTCATTTAAGGAGACACGACGTGCTTCACGAGACTCCGACAGAACTTCAATTTTTAACAGAATTATTATTATTATTATTATTATTATTATTATTATTATTATTTGGGTATGTTATGTTTACTGCTTTGTATCCTGTAGAATCCCTCAGTGGTTTCAATTTTTTGCTTATTGCGTAGCTTCCAGTGCACATATGTCTTTGCCGTGTTACATCTGTGGAAATATTCATTTTTTGCTAATTTCGGACATCCTGAGATAATATGGTCGACAGTTTCATCCTATTTTCCGCAGACCATGCATTTCGGGTTAGTTCCGTCCTTTATTATGCGTCAGTGATGGGGTCTGGTTGCGAGGGTTTGGTCCTGAGCTGCCAAAATTAGACCTTCTGTCTAAGTTTTCAGAAAAACCTTATGTCGCCCTGGCGAAGCACATATTATGCTGCCAAGGAAAGTATCGCTTACATTGAATCGATGATCCAGACTACGGTCGATATATATATATATATATATATATATATATATATATATATATATATATATATATATATATGTGTGTGTGTATGTGTGTGTGTGTGTGTGCTGAAGATAAAGGTAAAATATAAAGGTAAAGGTATATATATATATATATATATATATATATATATATATATATATATATATATATGTTAACAGATTATTATTGCAACACCAGGGTAAAATTGATCTTTAAAAAAGTTCACAAAGACATTTAGATTCTTAATGAAATTGTGGCCATACCGATCCCCAAAATACTTAAACAGATTATTATTGTCACACAAGGTTAAAATGACCTCCCTCTGAAATATATTATGGAGGTAGAAGATAGCAATCAGTTACCTTTCCTGGATGTGTTGGTAGAAAAAACACTTTCGGGTTTTCTCACTAGTGTTTATCGGAAACCCACTTTTTGGGGGGTTATGTCTCACTTGGGATTCATTTGCTACCCAAACCAGGAAAATCAATCTGATCAGAACCGTGCTCCTCAACCACTGATGTATTTTCTATTGCTTCACATCTACTTCTTTAGTTCTTCTTATGTATTTGCTATGCAACGCCTTGTCCTCCCAATTTTATTTTTGTAATTTCATTTGAACAAGTTGTTTTGCTTTCAGTTTTACTCGTTTGGCGTTTGTGGTATTCGCTTCGTTTTTTCTTGGTAGGATTTCAGGTATATTAAGCTCTTTATTGAAGAGTGCAGCTCATTATTATTATTATTATTATTATTATTATTATTATTATTATTATTATTTCCAGTTTTACTGATTTGATACTTGATATAATCCTTTACCAAAACTATTACCGGAGATCTGAGGCAAAAAGCTTTGTTTTAACATAATAAATTAGCGGAGTTTTCTGTGTAGCGGTGCTCGTCCGCACAATTTTTTTGTTTGTATCTGTATCCTTTTAAATAATTCCTGATTCTTTTTATTATTCACATTAAGAGCATATAACTGATGGTGCCTTTATCTATCAATCCATTATTTCAATATCTTAAATTATTAAAAGTCATGGAGACATCACGTTCTACTGTTTCGTACGACCCCATTTCCAACTGTACCGTGTGTATGTTTACTAAAATTCAGCATCTCTAACTTGTTACTCTTTCTTTCAAGGTGTTTATAGAGAACTAGGCTTTTTGTTTGTCGCCTGTAGAGTGCAGTCATATCAGCTTTCAAAGAAGAGTTAATATCTTGCTTGTCAAAGATCTCCTCAAATTTGGGAGAGACTTCTTCCTTTTTGCTATGCTAAGACTCTTACAGTTCGTTCCTAACAGCATTGGCGTTCTTTCCGCCCCTTTAAGATGTCGAGTGTTTTGGCATCCATCTTGTGTAGAATACATAACAAACCCATGCAGATTGTAAACGTCTTGAAATGTTGTGCCACGCTGCCAGCAGCATGCTACATCCATCATAAGAACCATTCTTTACTATTGTCTGTTGTGTAACTTGCAAAGGCTTCACCATTCTGCTATTGGAGGGTTACGGTTCTTTGCTAGATTTGTTTGTCTTCTCTTTTTCTTTCCTAGTTCATTCTTGCTTTCCTTTCTTCTATTTCTTTAATTTACGCCATTTTTCTTACTTTCTCTGTTCGTCTGACGTAGACAAGTTAATCGCACAAATCCTAAGTTCAGTATCTTATTAAGTGTCCAACTGTTTGGGGCTTAGCTTAGAGAACATGCCTACCCTTTCGGATTACACTCTTTATTTCTGTGATTTCGTATTCTTTCTCATTCTTTCACAGATTTTTCTCTCTTCGATGCTTTATTCTTTCTTTCTCCCGCCGTCATCTTTATTCTACGTTTCTTTCTTTAGCAACCTCATTTCCATTCGCTTCCATATATCTCTTATTCTCTTGTCCACTCTCTTTATACACACAGCCTTTCATTCGAAAAGTTTTCTTTCTTTCTTTCTTTCTTTCTTTCGCTGTTATGTTTATTCTACGTTTCTTTCTTTATTAACCTAATTTCCATTCGCATCCATATGTCTCTTTCTTACCCCCTTGTCCGCTCTATTTATACACGCCGTCTTTCATCTAACAGTTTTCTTTCCTTTCTTTCCCACCCAGCGTCCTTTTTCTCCACTCATTTTTTCCATCCATTCGTATCTTTCTATTTCTTTCTCTCTCTAAACTCGCCTACTTAACTGCACAAGTGTTGATACTTATATTACTCAATAACAATTTTGAAAGTACTTTATTGGTATCCCGTGGAGTAGCTCTTCATACATTGTTTTCTCTCTGTTATGATGGTAAGCCTAAATTATCCTGCACATTGCATATGAATCCGAGGCTTTGTTATCTGTCCCATTTATAATTGACCCCTTTGGAAATACAAAACCATTAAGATATTATATGTCGAATACTTCGTTAAAAAAACAAAAACATTAAATTTAATTATACAAAACAGCTTAAGCGTTTTCTCTGGGAGCTGAAGTAGTTGTGGATGCCTAACCGGTGCAAGCAGTCGCTCTTCAATCCAGGAAAATAATAATAATAATAATAATAATAATAATAATAAAACATAGAATTTTGTATGAAAGCCGCCAGGTCCTTTTTGCTCTCAAGCGTAGGCAATTTTCCTATATAAATATTTAATCTATATTTCATCAAAAAAAGCTTATCTGTCCGCACACCCTACCTGATTAGTTTGGGGTAATGGATTGCTGAGCGGGGACTACGGGGGGTGGTTTCACAGAGCCAAACGTTGCTTAGAGCAACAAGAAAAAGGAAGCTGCAGAGAACCATGAACGATACGGCATATAAAAGAAAAAAAAAGATTCGATCTCCCACCCGAACAGAATTTAGCTGAGTTTAAAGTAAGATTCCCACGGGTACATTAGACCAAGAACGAAAATTGTACAAGCCTCCTCGACATTCTTTTCATTTGGGGAAGCCTTGGACATTAAGAGTTAACTCTAGCCCCGTATCTAAAGGACATATACTTCCTGAGAGAATGGTTACCTGCGGTTCAATCACAAAATGAAGAAGGCTGCTATGGAGAGATAGTCACCGAATTCGTCTCACGGCCTTATTCGCAACTGTATCGAGTTAGATCCTCACTATGATCTGTTCCCATAACCCTCTGCCTGATTTGTACCAAACTATATAGAATATGTATCTACCGTGACACGACCATCTCCCAGAGCAGTTCTCTAATTTGTAAAAATATATACCTATTTAATTCTTCATTAATATAGTCTGATATCAATAAAAAAAAAATTATTTAGCGTCCTTGGTATGACGATAAACTACATCCGCGACCTGGGTATGACAATAAACTATATCCGCGTCCTGGGTAAGACAATAAACTACGCCCAACTGCAAGGCCTCTGATCAGGAAGCTTTGAGGAGCGTGGGTCCATCTCTTAATTGCTGGTGTTCCCAGCTCCACCCTGACTCAGGGTGGTAGTACCTGTTAGGTTCCAACCTATGGGCAAATAGTTAACCCCGAAACTGAGGTAAAAAGCATTTTGAATTGTAAAAATAGGTTTTAATACCAGAAATACTTTTCTTTTTGAGAGAAAAATCTATTACCAGCAATACGCTTTTGAAAAAAATATATTACCATCAGCAATACATTTTTGAAAAACAAATATTTCCAGCAATATGTTTTTGACAAAAAACTATTACCAGCAATACGTTTTTCAAAATAATATTACCAGCTATTCAATTTTGAGGAAAAAATATTACCAGAAATAGATTTTTGACAAAACAAAGATATTACCAGGAAAAAAAAGATGTCGGCATTAAGTGACCCATTTAGGTTGATATGCCGTAAAACAAAACAAAACAAACAAACAAACAAACAAGCTTATTTAGTGTCGTAATTAAAACAACGACCAGCGCTGGTATATTGTGAAAATGAGACAAGCAGTGAAATCGAATCCAGGACAGGATGGTTTATATATTTTAATTTAGTCCTCAAAATATTTTCCTATTATTTATATGACCTCACGTCACTTTTCCACCTAATCATATAATCCTTCATATTAGATATACACAAAACTTTCCACGTTTCTTAACACCTAAGTTCATAACTTCATTATTCCTTATATCAATGAGGGGAAAGTCAAAAATTATCTCTTGTCTAAAGTATGTTATGGCGAATGTGTGGATAATTTTTGACTTCCGCTTAGATTTCCCTGTCATTTCATGGCCTAACGCCACCTGGGCATCTCCTGGAGTCATGGTTAGTCGTCGGATAGATAATTATTCTGGATAGTGAATTTGATCCTTACTGATTACTCCTTTTTTGTACCAGGATCAAGCCATATTTAGTAAATAATTAGGGGCTAATGCCACATTTCTGATGAAGTGTGCATTTCATCATAAAAGAACGAATTGATTTATATGACTATTATTAAAATAAAGATCGTATAAATAAATATCGTGTGAATAAATATCATTTATATAGTCTTCATGAGAATAAAGATGATATAATTAAATATCATATCAATAAAAATCATTTCTATGATATTTATGAGAATAACGATCATATAAATAAATACCATATGAAGAAGGATAATTTATGTTGTCATCATGAGAATAAACACCATACAATTAAATATCATATCAAGAAAAATAATTTATATTAACTCTATGAGAATAAAGATCATATATAACATCGTGTAAATGAACATCATTTATATGATATTTATGAGAATTAAAATTACACAATTATATATCATATAAATAAAAATCATTTATACGGTCTTTATGAGAATAAAGATCATAATTATCATGTAAATAAAGATCATTTATATGGACTTCATAAAAGAAAGTTTGGTTTGGTTCGCTTTATTTTGTTTTACGGCATACCAACCTCAATGGGTTATTTAATGCCGATAATATTTTTAGGATAGATTCGTATGAAGGGAATATGTATTCTTTGGTTTAGATTGGTTTGGTTTATTTTGTTTTTACGGCATATCAACTTCAACGGGTTATTTGATGCCGACAACTTTCTTTAGGATAAATTCGTATGAATAGAATATGTATTGTTTGGTTTAGATGGGTTCGGTTTATTTTGTTTTACTGCATATCAACCTCAATGGGTTACTTAATGGCGACAACATTTTTTATTATCGTAATTTTTTGTTTTATCAAAAATCTGTTTCTGGTAATATATTCCTTCAAAATTGTATTGCTGGTAATAATTTTTTTCAAAAAAGTATTCCTGGCAATAGTTAACTATTTGCTCATAGCTAGGCCCCTAACAGGTGCTACTACCCTGAGTCAGGGTGGACCTGGGAACACCAGCAATTAAGAGGTGGTGCCACGCTCCTCAAAACCTCCTGATCAGAGGCCTTGCTGCTGGATGTAGTTTATTGTTTTACCCAGGACGCGGATGTAGTTTAACGTCTTACCCAGGAGAACATAAAAGAAAGTATCATATCAATAAAGATCATTTATATGAGAATAAATTTAAATGATCAATATTTCTTAAATAATTTCTGACAGCGTTAATACATTTTACACAAAGTCAAATAATCGTGACTGAAGGTTTTGGGTGTACTCTCGTCCTTCAAGCTGTTGTTTACACCAGATTATGCTATCTCCCTCAAAACTGTAACTAATGTCTACTCAGCATAGTTGAAGTATTATTTACAGGTTGGGTCTGATGTAAAAAAAAAAACACAAAATATTGCCTAGGGCGCGTCTGCAACCGTCGCCCTAATAGACTTCATAATCTTTAGAAACTGACCGGTCCCTACTAATATACAGACGCATAACTAGTAAGTAACCTTAAAACAATCTTCAAAGATTTCCCTAATATTGTACTGTAGATGGTGCTGGGAAGTTTTACCTCAACATCAACTGATAGTTTTGATATTCTTTGATAATTTTGTCCAACATCTCCACCATTTATTTGTGAAATTTAACAGCTTTTCCTTTTTACGTGCTCTGATAACAAACACCCTAGAATTATTTGTTTACTAAAAATATCACTTACGCAATGACCTCTGAACCTAATAAGAAATGGACACATCCCTTCCCTTATAAACATTATTGATATAAATTAGTTTAACGTATTATTTATACAAGTTGTATTATACAGCTATTGAGGGAGGCTTAGTGAATTTGTACCTATATTAATGACCACTTGACACTTGTAAGTAGACATTCATTTTTGAAAATCTGTACTTGATAGAAACTGAAACACAATACACATATGGGGTTAAGCAAAATTCATAAGATTTGATAAAAAATAAAAATTAATAAAGACTGCTATTTGATACACAAAATTGAGACTCAAAATTCAATATTCAGTAATCACAATAAAATGTTATTATACCATTACAAAATACGGATTACACATGAGGAAAGACTAAATTCAGGCAGTACGCATAGCGCCCAACAGCCCGTTGTATGCTGATTCAGCGAAAGAGGGATTCAACTAAACTATTAATTAAAATACTAAGATCAAACGAGTATTTTAGGTTACTACTTCGTATTTATAAATAATTTATACGAGGGTTGGCGAAAAAGTTCATAGTCTGACCAAGATTTAAATGTATGCAGATACAGCAGTTGGTAGACTAAACAATGTGCACGCGAGCCAGACTACAAAAGCTTTTAGTATACTAACTGGTGTGTCTAGTTACGTACTTTCTCATCCTGAGAACTTTCCAGCCGTTAAATAAAAATGATTGCTTTTCATGTAAGATTATCATTATTTTATTTGTTTGTATCAGCCTATTTTTTCCGGCCAGGCCAGTGTTCCAACGAAAGCTTTTCTGACAAAATACTTACAGCATCGTAACTGGACTAAAATCAGGTGGACATATTTTTAGTAAGGGAAAAAAGAAAAGAAAATGAACAAAATAAATGTCTATTTTAAGTGAAAGATAATCTTGAAACATGTCGAATGATTTTACGAGTTGAATTCGTCCACAATATGGTCCGCCTTGTGGGGTCTGGTTTATCTCCAAAGACATTTATTCTGTCATTAAAATCTTAAACGCAAAAATCAAGGATAGGGTTGAGTTTCACTAAGTCAAAATTTACGTAATGTCGTTTTTTGTGCTATAAAAGCAGAGACCAAATCACTTAAAACCAACACACACACATGCAAATACACACGAATTTGTATCAATAAGTTTGTAGCCTGACGCAACGTTATTTACTGAACTTTTACAATGTATAATGTTCTGTCTAGGCCATTAATATTCATCATGAAATTAAATGTTTCAATAAGGAAGGAAATTTTGTTAAAGATTATTATATTTTATATAAATTACATGCATTTTTACAACATTATGCTATGGACATATTGATGTATCTACACACAATATACACACATATATAATTGTAATATATATATATATATATATATATATTGTATATATTGTAATTATATGTATATATGTATATATATATATATATATATTGTATTTATTGTAATTATATATATATATATATATATATATATATATATATATATATATATATATATATATCAAACATGTGGTGCAGTTCAATTTATATTACAATGAATGATTCACACAAAAAGTAGATTAGTAAAGTTAATGATATAAAATGGCGAAATCCCTTCGCAAAACAAAATTTTAAAGCTGCATTAATCTACATATCACTCGATGAATATTATGATCCTTGTTTTTAAAAATTATAAACTGTATAATGTCTTTCTTTAATACGCAAGTATATTCAACTGTACATTCAGTCATCTTCAGGCATGGACATTATTTTGGTAAAATTCAGGTCGCTTCTGAGACGAAAAAATTAAATGCGAATCGAAATAGGTTTTAATTTTGCCACCAGTAAGCAGGGGATTACAGGGAATGAAAGTGAGATAAAATTCTGAGAGTGGGAAGGATTGAGGAAAGGACAAAAGACGACGGGACGGAAGAAGATAGAAGATGGCGATTGATGTTGCATTTAAATATTTGAAGGTTGTAGCTATCAGGGAAGCACATAAACGGAAGTGAGTTCCACGGGTGGAGAGTGCGAGAAAAGAAACTGTTGAGTGTAATGAGCAATGTTTGATTTATTTTTGGGGGGTGTAAAGGGGGCAGAACCCACACACACACTTGAAAATAAATGTACCCATAGATTCAAAAACTATTGTACAAATTTTTTTGAAATTTGGAACATAAATTTCCGGCATGAGAGTTGATGTAATATGTTATGTAGAAGTATATATTATTTTGATTAAAGGAAGTCTCTGTGGACACCCCCACTCATGTTTTCCACTTCGATCTAAATGAAATTTAAACTCAGGTAACGGACCTGAAATAATACCTATTCCCAAAATGTCAGCCAATTTCAATAATAATATGACATCCTAATGTGGGCTAAACCCCGCTATATTGAAAATTTTGGAATCTCATAATTTGACTATTTGAACACATATTATTACGTGGCTTTTACCTTAGGGCTATATGTTTTCGTCTCCTTCATATATTTTGAAGCCAACTCCGAAAGCACTTATACAAAATAGGGGTAGAGTGAAGGGGTGCTTAGCCCACTAAAAATCTAAACAACACAACCATTCTTATGAAACTTGAAAGAAATTCTATGTGTGAAACCTAATGACATAGACTAAATATATCTAACTTATTTATAAAAAGTTGGGGTTCCAGCGGTGCACAAATCCCCGACTTAAAAAAAAAATTGTTTCCATGGATTTAAATGAATTTTAAACTATACCATTTTTTTACATTCATTTCATTTTTGCACCCAAACATTTGATTAAGACCGCAAATTTAGTTTTTCTATAACCTATACAATAGCTACTGTTTCAGTCTTATATAATGATCCAATTAATATAGGCCCTAGTGTAGGTTTACCATCAATTTTGGCTCTTCTGACTAAGGAGGCATCATTTGAACCTATACAATAATTACAATTTCATTAATATGCAACTTTAAAATTTATTTGTATTCTTGATAAAGTCGTTTATCCTATAGTAAGGAAAACCTAAACAGCTCTATATCTTCCAGATGTCTGTTGTGCCAGCTGACTACGGCAAATAATAATTAGGCTACACTCTTACTACAATGCCTCTCCCAAAGTTCCATTTTGGGCCACCTAAGCAATCGCAGCGGAGGAAAAGAGAAAGAGCAGAAGAAACTGAAGATTAGCTGAGCAACAGAAGACGCAGAAATACATGCAGTTTCACGGGCGTCACAAAGTCAAGAACAAGCGAATCTAAGACGAAGATTGTATACTCATCTGACTGCAGCAGTAAGACAGTCTGAAAATCAAGAAAAAGCTGACAGCATACGTACATTAAATGCTCAACGGACTGCAGCAATAAACAGTCTGAAAATCAAGTAGAAGTTGTTAGAAGACACATTAAATGCTCAACGGACTGCAGAAGCTAGACAATTTGAAACTCAAGAAGAAAGTGAAATGAGACGTAGCATGGATACGCAGCGGACTGCAGTTGCCAGACAATCTGACACTCTAGAAGTAAGGGAGAGGAGACTCAGAATGAATACTTGACAGAATGCAGCAGCCAGGTAACTGGATATATTAGACTGAAAATAAACATTACTGTAATGGTATATATTTTTTTATAGATATTTGCTGTAAGAATTAAATCAATATTGTAATATGCAGATGTTTATAGTCTTCCCACCTTTTAATGGTGGAGTAATGGATAGCGGCTCGGATTGAGGAATCGGGGAGCCGAGTTCGAATTCCAGTAAAATTCATTGCATTCACTTACGTGCTAATACCCTTGGGAAAGGTATGAATCCTCTTCTTCTTCCCCATTCTATAGCCTTGGATGCAACTGGTCTACTGCAGTAAGAAATTGCAACCTATTGTGGGAAATATCTGCCTCGTCAGTCATGTATCGAACGATACATGATCGCCTAAGCGTGTATCACGCATGGCACTAAATTGAGGCACGGTGGAGTAATGGATAGCAGCTCGGATGAAGAATTGGAGAGCCGTGTTCGAATTCTACTCAAATCCATTACATTCACTTACGTGCTAATAATATTGGAAAAGGTATGAATCCTTTGCTTCTCCCCGCAGCTATGGATAAATAACACATAATAACAGCACAGATCGGGTTCTATAGCCATGGATGACGACTGGTCTACCGCAGAAAGAAATGATAACCTACTGCGGGAAAAAAAAAATGCCTCGTTAGTCATGTATCGAAAGATACATGATCGCCTACGCGTGTATTACGCATGGTACACAACTGACTGACGTGATGATTGCTTCATTTAGTGACGAAAATATACCGATCGCAAACCAGAAGGTTATATGCAACCATGATGATACTGACCTGGAGAAAGCACCACTTTATTCTACTTGACAACTGGCAGTCCTTTTTATTGCGTTACCTGGATGGATATAACAGTATCACCTACCTGAATATTAGCAGCCATTTATTTATATATGTTCAATACTCTCTAATCAATATCTTTCAAAGGCATAGTGCAATTTTAACAGCTTCTTCCAAACCCAGTCAACGGCGGATATATCTGCTTGTACATATATATATATATATATATATATATATATATATATATATGTATGTTTATATATATATGTATATATATATATGTATGTATATATATATATATATATATGTATATAAATATATATATGTATATAAATATATATATATATATATATATATATATATATATATATATATATATATATATATATATATATATATATATATACACACACAAGAGAAACGTAAAAAAGAGTGAGTGGAATAAAGAATAAATAAAGATACAAATACACAAATAAAAGAAAAAAGAAAGCAAGAAAAGAAAGGAAATAAATTCAAAGAAAGATAAAGTAAAAAGGAAGAAAAAGAAAGAAAGAGGAAATAAAGAACAAGAAGACAAGAAAGAACTAGTAGAGTACGAAGAAAGAAAAAAGGAAATAAAATAAAGTAAGATGGGAAAAAAAGAAAGAACAAAAAGAATAAGAAAGAAAGAAAGAAAGAAAGAAAATGAAAGACAGACAAAGTAAGAAAGAAAAGAAATGAAGTAAGATAAAAAAGAAAGATCTGTTCTAAGAAGGGAAAAAGAGAAATAAAACAGTTACTTCAAATAAAATGAAGGAAGGAAAATAGGTCAAAAATAGATTAAATAAAAAGAATTGAAGAACAATAAAACGAGATGAATGCGTGAATAAGACAAACAAAAAAATCCAATCCAAATATAATAGAAAAATCATAAATAATAAGACTTTCTGTTGGAAATGTTAAACTAAACGCTGCCATATTGCTTCCCGTCATTTTGATTGTAAAATGTTAATTAAAATGTTAATCAAAGAAAAAGTCTTTACTTCTTTTGACTTCAGCTACGTTCCGTATCTTTTTAATTTTTGAATACCAATGTTTGTCATAACATTATCTCACCGGAAAAGGTCGTAAGAAAACCCTCCTTCGCTCAGATATGGTCTTTTTTGTTATTAGTTTTAAAATCTTTTAAATTTAAAGTGAAATGTGTGAACAATAAAGTCATAATATGGGAAAATAACATTCGGTATTAATATTTTTTGTACTAATGTTTCAATTTATTAAGATAGCCTATCTCTGAGTATCTTTTTAATTTAAATACTAAGTACTACACCCCACATCCGTGGATTTAATCAACGCACGTAAACTCCATTGTAAAGTCAATTTGTGTCCGTTCGTAAAAATTGTAAAAGTGACTTAATGATGCTAAGTTTTTGATCGCCGACAGAATGAGGCCAAGTATCTTTCTTTTTATGTTCCATGTCCTTTCAGGGCGTAGGCGATCATGGCTCTCCACCTCTCTCTATCCCTTGCGGCTCTCAACAAAGTTCCTTCCCTCCTGCCACTCTTCGTCAAAGTCTACGAGGCTTAAATCAATGTCGAAATAGTTAAGCATCACACCTACCACAATCTGCTCTCTGACAGACAATATGGTTTCCGTTTTGCCTGGTCTACCGCTGATGTGCTTACGGCCATAACTGAATATGTATACCAAGCTCTTGATAATAACAGCGAAGCTCGATCTGTGGCTCGAGATATCTCTAAGGCGTTTGACAGGGTTTGGCATGCTGGCCTTCTACGTAAGCTTCAGCGATACGGCATTAAAGAACAATTATTGGATTTAATCCAATCATTCCTGTCTAACTATGAAATGAAGGTTGTTCTGAATGGGTTCTTTTCATTTCCTTCCATACGAACGCTGGTATTCGTCAAGGCTCTATCCTGTGGCCTACACTGTTTCTAATCTTCATCAATGATTTTACTGACGTCATCAGTTCTCACGTCGGCATCTACGCAGAAGACATTACCATTTACTCCTGTCTCAATACTAAATCCGCCATAGCTGACAAATTTAACCTGGCCGTTGGTCTCGAAAACGACCTCCAGTCTGTGGTTGACTGGGGCAGAAAATGGTTTGTGAATTTTAATGCATCCAAACCGAAAATTCTGTCATTTATTCACCATAGAGAAACGTCCGTGCCTTCTATTAGCATGGTTGATGTTCAACTTCACGAGAGCGCCTCACTTCGCCTTCTTGGTCTTACGTTCTCCATTGACCTGAGGTGGAACAACTTGAATCAATTACTGCATCTACAAGGAAAGTTGGTTCTCTGTGGCGCGTCAGGAGGTTTTTCTCGTTTGCGTCTATTCTTCACTTCTAAAAATGTACCATTCGTCCATGCATGGAATCCTGTTGCCACATATGGTTTGGTACCCCCGCTGTTCATTTTGATGTTTTCGACAAAATCCAAAAACGTATATGCAACGTGATCGGTCCTGACTTGTGGTTTCGACTCCGGTTCTCACCGACGTAATGCGGCTTCCCTCTGTCTTTTCTTTTCATGACATCTGCTCTGACGGGCTGTTTTCACTGGACTGCATGAATTTAAGCTTACTACTAGGCTGGTATCTCGGTCCCACCCGTTTACTGTCGAAACAGTTAAATATAATTTGTAATCACCTTTTCTACCCCAAAAGCTTCTTCTCTCGCACTTCCCCACAGTGGAAATCCTTTCCTCTTAGTTGCCTCCCTGATAACTATAATCTTCAAAAATCTAAATGTAATGTCAATCGACATCGTCTGATGCCTTGATCTCCGTTCTTCTTTTTATCCTCCTCCAATCTTCTTTTTATCCTTAATCCCCTCGCTATACCCAGTCTTTCCCCTTACTTACACTCACTGTATCTCCTTGCGTACTAAAGATACACTCCCCTTGCTTGGGGTGAATTGCTTACAAACAAACACACACACACACACACACACACACACACACACACACACACACACACACACAGATATATATATATATATATATATATATATATATATATATATATATATATTAATAAATACACATATACCTACGTTTAAAACATAAAACGTAGGTGTATGTAAGTTTGAGTGAAGTGATTGTTTTAATAAAAATCTTTAGCTGAAATTTACTGGAAACACTCGAAATTGCAAAATCTTGATGAGTAAGCTATCAACAAGTGCTATTATTAGTCAGCCATCCAAATATTGTGTGAAGGGTCGAAATACGAGACAATGTGCTGGTGATAAAACAATAAAAGCAAAGGAAAAAATACACTGAGAAGTGAAAGCAAAGAATGTAATTACTTTTGCCACAGTAATCATTGCGTTTTTCACGCCAACGCGTGGTCATAGGTTTCGTATAATAAGTAAGGCTGGTTAAGATCCGGAAGGAATTTCATCATCGGCAAATCACGGGGAAAGTGACAAAGTTGACATTTTGTGAGGAAAAAGAAATTAGCTACAGTGGGTTGTTTCATTTTTAGAAGCGAACTTAGACTACGATAACGTAAAAAGAGCGCCGCCATGACTGTCTATATCTTCATTATGATTTTCTAAGCGTAGCTTAGATGTGGCACAAGGCCAAAAATGCGGACCACCCAGTGAGGATCGAACTCACGTCTCAGTCGTAACTGATCAATCGAGACAAGCTTGTCAACAATTACACTACGTCGAAGCGCTCCCTGTTTATATCTATATGGATCAAACATGTGAATTTTTAGATAAAATTGACACAAAAAAGAAACTTATACTTAACATCTGGAAAAGACAGTTGAAATTTCTAGGGTACATAATCAGGAAAGAAGGATTGGAAAATCTGATACTCACAGAACAGGTTGAAGGCAAAAGGGACTGAGGAAAACAACTCATAGCCCAGTTAGAGAGCTTGAGTAAATGAATGGCGGGACAAGGTTTAGGAAAGATAACAAAAAAAATTATTAAGAGCTACAAAGGACAAGAAATTGTGGAGAGCTATGATCGCCTACGTCCTGAAGAGACACGGTACATAAAAGAATCTATCTAACTATGCTTGAGTTTCAAATGAACCCGATGGTTGAAATAAAATGGGTGGCTAGGTGTTTTCTTTATAAATTTTATTAACTAAATCGTTTTATCGTCGAGGAGTGCTAGGAGCCTAAATTAAGGTCTAATAGTTTTTTTTCAATATTTACCAAAGGGAGTGGTTGGAATAATAGTCTCCATCGAATTTTTTCTGAAAAAGAAAACCCACAAAACAAAACAAATAAAAATATTTATTTCAGTCTTCTCCCCCTATCTCTCCTTCTCTCTCTCTCTCTCTATCTATCTATCCATCTATCTATCTATCTATCTATCTATCTATCTATCTATCTATCTATCTATCTATCTTAGTCCTTTCATTATCTATCTATCTATCTATCTATCTATCTATCTATCTATCTATCTATCTATCTATCTATCTCAGTCTGTTCACTGTCTATCTATTCGGCATGTTCATCATCAGTGGATGTTTGTGAGACAAGAACTTTCTTTAATTCTTTTAAAAAGTATTATTCTTAACACATTGTCTACTATTCTGAACAAGTTATTAATTGTCGGTGCCATGTCAAGTAACATTCGATCAGATTTCAAAAGTAACATAAATCGATTTCTTAAAACCCCTTAAATATTCTTTTCTTACCCCACCTCCCACCTCTGATGATGACGCAAGTTTGGATTAAATACAAATGCTATTTTGGGCGTACCAATATTTGAATAAATTTCGTCTACCGGCCTGCGCATTCGAGACACCGACTACTGAAGATGTGCTCTCAGACAGGCTTCGAAATGTAGGAGAAACTAACCTCTGATCTGGCTGCCTAAATAAATAAATAATTATTATGAATAATAATAATAATAAAGGTCTGGGAAAGGTTCCAGAAACGAGTTAATAGACTGGAGCAACTAGAAAACAAGTGAAGATTTGGTATTGCTGAATGACTACGATATCAAGAAGACTGCTGGGGTATTGAGGAGACTTACTTTCACTTAATATTCAGTGTAATATGCCAATGCGTGAAGAAGAAGAAGAAGAAGAAGAAGAAGAAGAAGAAGAAGAAGAAGAAGAACAACAGCAACAACAACAGTAACAACAACAACAAAACAATAATAATAATAATAATAATAATAATAATAATAATAATAATAATAATAATAAAATACAAATATTTGTGCTAGGGATCAACGTTCACATACTTACTCAATCTAATTTGTAACTTTCTAACAAGAAAGTTATTTTTTCCTTAGGTCTCAGGTGATTGCATCAAACGGCAAATCAGCAAAACTGAAAATAATAATAATAATAATAATAATATAATTGTGCTTGTCCTTGACTTCGTTAGTTCGCACGATCACTACTCCCTGCCAATACATAATAAATGATGGTCTATTCCGATTTGATCGCGTGGGAAGAGGGAGAAGACGCTACTTAGTTTCAGTGAGAAAATGTAAGGAAGAAAGAAAGAAAGAAAGAAAGGAATATAGAACAGTTTAACGTTCTGTTTCAGTGAAATGGAAAATATTGTCAATTTCAAATCTTTTCATTTGTACCCACTTCTTAAAATTACGACCAGCATTCATCTTTATGATTGTTATTGCGATATTTTGTTAAAGTTGTTAAGCTCAAATACTTACCAATGCAATAGGGGAATTTCTATGGGTATTTTATTGTCGTAGAACTTGCCATAAACTTGCTCAATCATTAAGTGAAGAATTAAGATTCATCAGAGTATCAAAGTAGCAAACCGTGAAATTTCTTACGGGTGCGAACTAGTAATTATTATTATTATTATTATAATTATTATTATTATTATTATTATTATTATTATTATAGTAACAGCAAGAGCAAAAACAACAACAGTGTCTGCTCACTGGAAGGAAATGATTGGGTTTTAAATAAATAAATTGCCGGATATTAATTTCACGTGATTTGAGATGATGTGGGAACGGAAATTGTTTATTCATATTAGTAATTGATTTCGGGATGTTTAACATTTTTAAGTAGTTATGCTTTTTGTTGGATTGCTGGTAATCAAGATTAGGATCTGTTCTTTTCCACCATAATGGAAAAAAGCTGATTTTGTATGTCTAAACTTTCTTGATGCAGCCATTACTTCGCTGAGCTGGTCATGTTGCAAGAATGAGTGACGACAGAATACCTAAAGTCCTCATGTATAGCCAGCTTGACAGTGGACAACAAACTGTTGGTAGGCGCTGACTCGGGTATAAAGGCAAGCTAATGAGTAACCTCTCAGCTGTCAAGGTGCCTCATACTAAGTTCGAGCGAGTTGCCCTGGACAGAAATAACTGGAGATGTTTGGGTCAGAGTGGTATCAAAAATTTCGAAATCAGTCGTACTAACCGGCTAAAAGACGAAAAACAACGGTGAAGAGCGTCAGCAAATATTCCTGCTACTATGTCTCGAGATCCTCGTGGTTGCACAATATGTGGGCATGTATGCAGGTCACTAGCGGGACTGAAGTATCACGTACGACATAAATATAAATACTGAATGAGGCTGTCGGATCCTCATACGTCGAATTAATAGAGTATTTAATTAACCGACATGTTTGACTTGTGTTAGTTCATTTGCGGAAATTTTCATGTGGCCCTAAACTGGGGGATCAGTCATATTACACTTGTTTATAACTTTTTTCCAGTAAAAGAAATATTTTCAAATTTGGTATCAAATTGTGTAAAATTTATTCATTTGTCTATGTTTACATGGATTTTTCATTTGGTCAGATAGTAAAAAGTACAGCTTTCACCATGTGCGCGGTATATCGTCTAACAATTTACAGCGTCCGAAATCCAGTTTGCACAATAAGACTGCATTGAAATAATGTTGAAATAAGGTACATTCAAATCGCGATAATTAAAGAAGTCAAAAAGAAAAATAAATCCTGTAATTGAATGATGATGTTATGGGGACACCGTTTACACTCAACTGAAAAAAAGTATTTTTCAAGTGAGATAAGTACTAAATACTACTGATGGAGGTATATTTAATTATTTGCATATCGATGCGAAAAATTGGGGCAACACTGCAAACTAGCAGCATTGTTGGCGCACAGGACGTAGCATAAGCTGTGAAGCAGCAACTTCAATGATAATCTTTTGTCCATTAAAATGATTTTTCGAACGGTGATCCGTTGAGTCAGCCGGATGTCTCTTATCTTATATCTTTACTTACCTGCTATAGACGAAAGACTATGCGGGGAAGCTTTAAAAATATAACCCCAAAACCTAGTAGCGAGGAGGTTCACTCGAGGCAGTATCTTACCTTTGGGAGGGTGCTGGGTTTATTGTTCAGTGCCCTCAGCGTCCCCAAAAGGAGAAGTATCAAGGGGGCCTGGGCAATTTTCCGACGTTATAGCCGTTAAATCCTCTTTAAACTGATGTTGTGTCACATTCGATAGCGACGTGGACACACTGAAAAATTCCTTTATATCTTTACAAAAACAAATTTGACTGAATACACAGACACACATACGTATATATATATATATATATATATATATATTCAATGACAACAAAAATTTTCCATCCATTTTCAAGCAATCATCTGTTTACTGTTATTTTTTGAAAATGGGCAAGTGCTACACCATCGCTTAGCCCTAGATGTTACAACGAGGATAGCTTATAGTGCTCGACAATACCGTGTCTTCAAAGTGCCCCAAATCAGAGCATATAATTATCTATCCACTATTCTTTGCTATAAAGGTCTGAACTGCCGGAAGTGACGAATGGAGCTGGTCTAAACATTTGCAATCGAAGTAGCGACACAGATGTAATAGGCCCGCGACGTAGCCTCTAATGGAAAGAGGCGACATTGTGATATTTCAGAAGAAGTAGCGTCATTATCAAAAATATAGTTTGTTGAGATGTGTCGGCGTCGACATTTGGCTTCCCAGACAAGGACAGAGCTGCCGGCCAGCCGACTGCTAGCAACCAAGAAACATGTTTAGCCATGCTTTCTTTTTCTCATTTTCTTCATTGACTGTTATTCACCGGAAAGTAAGAATTGGAAGCAGAATGAGACACCCACGTTTAAGATACAAACAGATATGCGTTTGTACACTCATATTTCAGTGCGCATGGGCTTTGTCTTATACTCACGTGAAGCTAAGTGGAAAAGATGTTCTTTACTGGAAACAAGTTTTGTTGAGCTAATTGCCCGTATAATCAATAGTCTATTAATATTTGATTTGTCCTCATGCAATGAACGCCAACGTCTTTTTAGTCTTTTGTCCAGTTCAACATAATCTTTATCGTTTTCTTCTTAGTGCTACATATCCTCGCCGGTGTTTAACTTTATCTTTTCAGTTTCTTTTTAATTGGCTTTCATTTGATTCTGTCTATCACTTTAACATTCTTTCATATTAACATTGATTCACTTTATTCTTTCTTTTACTTTTCTTACTAGTTTATCCTTTCTGTTTACGTGTTTGTTTTCTTTTCTTTCTTTACACGTTTGTATTCCTTTCTTTTTTTACGCGTTTCTTTTGCTTTTTTTTCTTTACCTGTTTGTTTTCCTTCTGTACGTGTTTGTTTTCCTTTCTTTACGTGCTTGTATTCCTTTCTTTCTTTACGCGTTTGTATGCCTTTCTTTCCTTATCTCCTTGTTTTCCTTTCTTTCTTTACGCGTTTGCGTCCCTTTCTTTCTTTACGTATTCCTTTCTTTATAGGTTTCTTTTCTTTTCTTTCTTTACATGTTTATTTTCCTTTCTTTCTTTTCGTGTTTGTTTTCATTTCTTTTTTTACGTGTCTTTCTTTCTTTGTTTCTTTCCTTCTTTGTTTGTTTGTTTGTTTGTTTGTTTGTTTGTTTGTTTTCTTTTATTTCTTTATGCGTTTGCTTTCCTTTCATTTTGTGTTTGTTTTCCTTTTTAATTTGTGTATTTTTTCCTTTCTTTCTTTATGTACCTGTTTTCCTTTCTTTACGCGTTGCGTTTCCTTTCTTTGCCCTTTTGTTTTTCTTTCTTTCTTTCGTCTTTGCTTTTATTTATTTATTTACGTGTTTTTCTTAATATTTTTTGCTTTTTTATTCCTTTCTCTATTCTCCTTTCTTCATTGTGTATCATATTCGTTTTGAAATATGCCGAAGTCAGAAAAAAAAGTGATTTGCATTTGACCAGGTTAAATCACAATCTTCTCGGTTTACACCTACTTATTTATCAGCAATAACCCACAGGTATCACTTTTTCCGGCTGTACCAGTGTGATAGCTCTGATCAGAACAGACGCATCTTTGTGTCCACTCGCTATAATTGCAAACGTCCTAAACGTCTTTGTTCACTGACAGTATGAAGCACCCTATAGCCTATCACAAGTTTAGTTCTTGTGACAATGATGACTCTATAAGAGTTACTCTCAACAATCCCTTGTGTCACAGTGACTTTATTGCCTTACATGGGGTGAAATGATAAAAATGTTTAGTAATTCATTAGAAATCATTCTAATGAAAAAGAAAGAAAGTACGAGAAAAAAGTTAGAGAAAGGAGACAGAAAGAGATGAGAAAACAAAAAAGAGCGAGAATGAAAGAGAACGAATGAAAGATAGAGAAAAGAGTAAAAAAAAAAAGAAAGTGACAGAA
>OZ038477.1:112907577-112919610 GCA_964036315.1 Acanthosepion esculentum | reverse complement strand
AAGACGGATAGGAAAGAGAAAGAAAGAAGAAAACGAATGAGTGAGAGGGAAAAGAAGGAGTGGGAAAAGAAAGAAAAACAGAGGATGTGAATCAAAGAAAGAGAAAGAATGACAGAGAATTAAGGAAGGGAAATAAAGTGACATAAAGCGAGAGAAAGAGAGAGAAACAGAGAAAGAAAAGGGAGAGAGAAATGAAAGAGAGGAAGAAAGGGCAAGCGAGTGAAGAAGAATTTGAGAGACAAAGAAAAACAGTCGAGTAGAGAAAGCAGGTAAAAAGAGAATGCGAGACAGAAAGAGAAAAAGAAGAAAACGTGAAAAAGAAAGAGAATGACCCAGAGTTAACCAAAACCGGTCTGCATCTCAAGAACGTGAAGCTGTTTATATTGATTTTCTAAGAGTAGCTTAGATGTGGCACAAGGCCGAATGCATGGGCCACCCAGTGAGGATCGAATTCGCTATTCTGTCGTAACTGTTTTAGCGAGACAAGCTTGCTAACCATCACACCGCCCAATAAGGAAATTTACCCCTGTACTAGGGGTCCGCTTACAGTACCAGATGTTCCCAAGAGGTCCCCCCTATCTAAGTACTGACCTGGTACTACGATGCTTAACTTCGGTGATCGAACGAGAACCGGTGTTTTTATCGTGATTTGACCGTAAGAAAGTAATACTGTTTATACGTTGGAATTGGAATGACATTCTGTATTACTAGCTCTTTTCGCAAAATCAGATGTTGGATTCAGGCAAATTCTATTGCCAAATAGACTGATTAAAGAAAGCAAATGATGAAAATCGTCCGGAATTGGTCAATCGGAAGTGTGTCGTTTTCCATCAGGACAACCCGAGACATTACGTCTTTTAGCAGATCCAGTAGAACTGGTGTGTCCTGATCTTGCACCTTTCATTGAACACTGATTTTGATACCTTCAGAATTCTTTTAATAGGAAGAACTTCAATCCTCTGGAAGCAAGTAAAAATAACTTACGGCAATTCATTACCCAGAAAGGTGTCAAATTCTGAGAGGATGTAAATGGAATCTCGAAGCTACTCCGAAGGTGTCAAAAAGTAATGGTACAACATGGCGCATATGTAGTTGGATAAATCCATGTCTTGATACTGTTTAAAAAATTTAATTAAAATACACTACGGACGTTTGTTCCAAACTATTATATATATATATATATATATATATATATATATATATATATATATATATATATATATATATATATATACTAGCAGCATGGCCTGGCGTTGCCCGTGTTTGATTCAAAAATCGTACGACTCATACAGCAATTGGTATGACTTGACTTAAAAGGAGTGCCCTTTGCTGTGCTGATGTTGCTACATGCCTTACTTCTTGTCTATCTAAAACTGCGAATTTTTTTCTAAGCTCTATACTAAACATTAAATCTGTTACGTAAAAAGAACTAAACAAAATCAACACAAAACGATCAGCTTTAAAAAAGGACTCGTAACTAGAAAAACCGAATGAAAAAAGAATGTTAAGAACAAATACTTTTTCACACCTAACCCAGTTGTGCGAAATCAGAATCAACGTTGAGTTTAAGCAAGCGAATGAGCCAATTGGAGTAAAGTGCCATGCAAATTAAAATTTTTCCCACTTGTAACGAATGCAGCTATCGATTTTTTTTTTGCATTCTAGTTAACATTCGTGTCAGTCAGTTGTTGGCTCTCACGCTGGCCAATAGAATCTTTCTGCCTATTTGTGGCAGCCAGATATAGGCTCTCACCCTGGTCAGTAGAAAATGGCCGCAAACTACATGACAACTGCCGTAGAAGCATGAAAAAATCGATGGGAGATGGGAAATGCAAAGTCGGTCTTGGCCTCTTTACTAACTTGAATCATGTGCCTGTAAATTTTGGTGCAAATCCGTCGAAAATTGCGGCCGTGCATTCGTTACACACACACACACACACACACACACACACACACACACACACACATCCTGCCTTTTATATATATATATATATATATATAAGGCATATATATATATATATGCCTTATATATATATATAAGGCATATATATATATATATATATATATATATATATATATATATATATATATATATAAGGCATAATTTAAATTAAAAAAAACAGACAGCCTTAAGAATTCATTGATTATATTTTATTTCCCCAGGTAAGTGATTTTACCTGGTTCCTCTGATCTCATTTCTAAGCATAAAAAAATGGTTTAAAATTTACATATTATTTTTGTACAAACTTTTGAGGGCTAGTTTTAAGTTGATATAAGGTGACAGTGAGACGGGGAGGAGGAGGAGGAGGACGACAGATATGGTCGAAATTATAGAAGGAGGGGAGTGATAGGAATAATTTTAAATCTATTTTTATTAAGATACTTAAGAGTAAAGGAGGCTGGTAAGGAATAGACATTGATCTATTTAATAAGTCCTCTCACAGGGAAAGAGACAAAGAAAAAAATCAAAACATATAAGAAAGTAAATGGGGGAGCAGGGGTGGGAGAAAAAAGTGGGAAAGAAGAAAATTAAGAATAAATTAACATAAATTAAGAATAAATTAACATATATGGGCATATTGCAGTTAATTCCAAAAATACAGATCAATATAATATACAGTTAACACTTGACATTATTTTAAAGAATACCATCAAAATACCAACAAAATAAAATAGAAGAGGGAAAATAATATGAATATAAAATAATAGAAAAAATATTAATATTATTAATAACAACTAATAGTTAAAAGTAAAAAAATAATATTTAAAATCTAAAATTTTTAAATTAAATTCAAAATTTAAAATCTAAAACAATTTAAAATTTCAAATAATATCAAAAAACATATGGAAATGAAATAATAATAATAATACCAATGAGAGGAATAACTGTAAAGTAATAACGATTAAAATGTAATATTAGATCAGTTATAACCCATTCAACAATATATATCACTGCACATATATACATGCAAATACATACACCCCACACCGATATATATATATATATATATATATATATATATATATATATATATATATATATATATATATATATATATATATAGGGGTTGGATAAAATAATTGAAACACTTGTTAAATTCAAAGAAAATTTATATAATATGAAGTTGGTCCTCGTTTAGCCTCACATACAGCTTTAATACATCTAGGAATGGAATCATAAAGCTTCCTGACTTCATCCTGAGGAACTTTCAGACATTCTTCCATTAACACCTGCTCCAGCTCTTTAAGACACGACGGTGGAGGATAGCGGCTCCTAATTTGTTGCTCCAAAATGCACCACAAAACTTCAATAATATTGATATCTGGAGATTGGGGAGGCCACTCCATGTGTTCTAGCTCACTTTCATGCTCTTCATACCAATTCTTAACCACTCGAGCTGTATGTATTGGAGCATTATCGTCTTGGAAGATGCAGTCACCATCAGGGAATAAAGTCTAGGCCATTGGATGTACATGATCTCCCAAAATGTTCAGGTAATCTTTGCTGCTGATTCTACAGTGTAGGGCAAATATTGGACCGAGACATTTCCATGATATGGTGGCCCAAACTATTACTGATCCACCCCCATGCTTTACGGTTGGAAGAAGGTAATCAGGGTTGTATGCTTCTTTGGGCTGCCGCCACACATAAATCCGCCCTGAAGTTGGGAAAAGAGAAAAACTGGACTCGTCTGAGAATATGACTTGCTTGCATTGATCTGCAGACCAGGCATTGTGATCTCTGCACCACTTCAACCTCTTCTGAATGTTGCGAGCGGAGAGAAGAGGTTTCCTTACGGCGGCTCTTCCATGATATCCAGCATTATGGAGCTCACGACGAACAATTTTCGTAGAAACTGGATTATTCAGATGATTATTCAACTCAGCAGTCCTGCCCGAATTGCTGTTTCTCGAATAGCGTCATAGTTCAAGCAACCTTAGTGATCGAGGCTCCTGCCATGCGAGCTCCAACAATTTACCCTTTTTCGAACTCGAAGAGGTCACGCATTTAGCTTAAATTTTATTAAATTTTAAAAAATAAACAAGACAAAGACAGTAAATTAGATAAATAAATGTATTTACAATATATATAACCTGCAATTACGAAGTTTTAGTAAGGTTCTTAATATGATAGGTCTTTGAAATATAGGAGTGAAATTTGCACCTGTTCCAATTATTTTTGTCCAGCCCCTATATATATACACATACACACATATACGTACATACATGCAAGTAAATACCCCCATATAAACGCATACATACACATACACACATATGTGTATACTTATAAATACCATATAACCACCTACAAAGGTCAACACAATTATATGAACATATATCAATACACATATACCAAACACCGTGTGTAACAGCAAAAGTGTCCAAATCCTGTAACTGCAAAATTGTTAGATTTAGCTTTGAAC
The DNA here is from genome assembly GCA_964036315.1 of Acanthosepion esculentum. NCBI lineage: Eukaryota > Metazoa > Mollusca > Cephalopoda > Sepiida > Sepiidae > Acanthosepion > Acanthosepion esculentum. Next base: position 112,915,186 of record OZ038477.1, on the reverse strand, counting down.
CGTTGTATCTTAGAAATGATTAAAGATATCTTACTGGAATTATCCGAGGTTTTTAAACATTACCGAACCGTACTTTGAACAATATCAATGTTGAAATGATGGACCTTCTTCCTGTTGTGACATCCTGATCTAGTTTTCCTTTCTACTGCTCCCTTTTTTAAAACTTATTCATCGTTCTCTGGATGCTTCTTGAATGACCTTTGAAGATGGTAGCAAGAGCATGAATGTTGGTACCATTTCTGACAACCTGAATGATATTTTTTCATAGTGGGGCTGACAGAAAATAATTTTAACCTGTTCTCTTTCTAACTGAATGACTAAAAGAGTATTCAGTGATTCTTACGACAAATTGTATCAAGATAGCTAAATGTCTTATCTGTAAAATTGGAAAAAAGAAACTTAATTAGTTTATTGTTTGTTTTAGATATTAAACATCTTGTGGGATGGACAATTATTCCATGCTGTTACACGGTTTGGACAATTTTGCTTCTACACCCGTTCAAAATTCGCTTGACGAGGAAATGGAACTAATGTCTTTGGTTTAATAACAAAATTAAATTCAGGGGCTTTAGCCTCCATTTCTGAAACATGGTATCACTGTGTAGCGAAAAAAACATATTTTAAATCAATTAATTTATAATATATATATATATATATATATATATATATATATGTGTGTGTGTGTATGTGTGTGTGTGTCTGTGTGTAGATATTCTCAGAAAGAATGTATCTGTAGAAGAGACAAAATGAATAGAAAGAGACAAGAAGAAAAGTTTTTCTTAGATGACGCGTTTCGACCTCTGACGGACTTTATCAAGGCAATGTCCCTCAGAAGAAGAAACGCGTCAGCTAAGAATATTTTTTCCTATTGTCTCTTTCTATCTATCTATCTATCTATCTATCTATCTATATATCTATATATATATATATATATATATATATATATATATATATATAAGTGGACATTGAGGTCAACATCCAACATATATACACACATACATAACGTTAACATTACGTTAATAACGTTAATATTTGGGATACCCGTCTACTAGGGTGGGGGGTAGCTAATCTTTATTGCAGACACTTGCTCAGTCGTATTTTGTTTTTGTTCAACACCGACTGTGGTTTATACTGCAACTCTGCTGAGCAGACCTTTGTTACATTTTCTGGGAGAGAAGCGTGTTATTAAGTGTATCAACTGTCTGAAAAAGGCCAGCACGCTCAAACCCTCGGTCACGATGACTTGTGATTTTGTGCCAGCACAGCTATCGACGGTTCACAAAAGTACTGGCTACCCAATTTCACTCGCTTGGGTCAACCCCTGGTATGCTTTTCAGGCACTTTCCAATGGTGCTGCACGCTAGGATCGCTTCCTCCAGACCTTTCTGACAAATCGATCATAGTGAGATTCGAACCCGGGTCTCATGGCCAGAAAGCGAACCAATCGGCCACGTACCGATACATATATACATACACACACTAATACATAAATACATACATAGACACACACGCATACATAGAGACTCATACGTACACATGCATACATACAAACACATCCGTACACACACACGCATACACAAACATGCATATAATTGGGTCGCAATTTTGATTGAAGAGCAACAACTGTTCTTTGTTAAAGTTCTTTTTCTATATTTCAGATTATTTTCTTAGTTTCCGCGGCAAATTTGAATAACTACTTTCGGCTTTCATAAGCAATTATCAACAATTTTTTTTTGTTACTATACGGTGTATTGTGCTATTTTGTATTATGTTAGTTTTTTTAAGTAGTTTATGGAAATAAAATGAAAAAAGGAAAGAGTGGAGGAGAGAAATGGAGAGAAAATGGAAGTGTAAGAGAGAGAGAAAGAGAGAGAGAGAGAGAAAAAAAGGACAGGAAAGAGTGAACGAGAAATGGGGAGAGATGGTAAGAGTGATAAGGCGGAACAGTGAAAAGGAGAGAACCGTGAGTGACCGAGAGAAAGAAGAAGAAAGTGGGAAAATAAGATAGAGAAATAAAAGAAAAGGGGAAATGAAACGTGCCAGCAGAGAAAAGGGTAAAAATGGGAGAGTCACAGATAGATAAGAAAGGCGGATTGACAAATAAAAAGAGAGAGGGAGTGTAAGAGAGAGAGACAGAGAGAAACATGCAGCATTTGACTGTTCATGCTATGACCGCAAATAAGAAATACATCAATTTGCATGAATTTCTGGGATTAACATTTTTTAATATTATACATTGATTCCTTCGGATGAGTTTCCTCGTCTCTCTTAAGAAACTTCAATAAATTTGCCTGAATGTATAATTGATGAGGGGTTAGAACATCCGCTTTTCAACCAAGAGATCCGAGTTCGAATCTAATCATGGTCAATTTTTCAGGAAGGTCACTTGTTATTATTAACCTGGTGAAACGATCCTCACGTGTGAAACCTTTCAAAAGTGCCTAGAAATCATACCACAGGTTGATAATACTGTTTGGAAGACATGAATACTGGTGCTAGCACGAAGGCACAAGCCAGCGTGACTGAGGATTTGAGTGTTCTAGCGTTGTTCAAACTATTGATCGGGCCAGATGATGCGTTCTCTCTTAGTAACTGTAACTAAAACTTACCTTGCATATTTGCAATGTAAACCAGAGGTGAGCTCTGTGACAGCTGAAAAAACACGAATGAGTTTGAGCAGCTGCCTGCAACAGGGATTGTCTAGTAGCCGGCTATTATTATAATAGTAAAATTTTGGCTCGAAAATTCAGAGAAAAGTTGTTAGAACGCTATGGATCCGACGTAATACAGGCACAGCGACAATTAACAAAGTTACACCTAAAGCTAACTTGAATGTACAATTATTTAGTATTTCTCTTCAGGTGTTGATATCTAAAACGAATTACATCCGGTAGAATTATGAAAACACAGGTAAACACTATAAAAGCCTGAATTATTTCAAGAAGGTCAGAACTGATAACAGGCAAGCAGATAATCCGTTACAATGAATGAATAAAAAGAACGCCATCATTCACTCTCTAAGAGTCAACAATCACTTCCGATACAAACAACATTGAAGATGTTTTAGAAACTCAAACTAGAATGCTCAAAACGGAGATTATATAATAGATCTTATAAATAAAAAGAATGGAAATAATCTGGAAAAATAGAATTGTAAAAGATCTGTAAAAAGTTGAAATCTAGAAGGGTCTGAAAAACAAATATAATCGACAAGGATCAAGAAAAAAAAACAACAACCTAAAAACGAGAAAATTTCCAAAAATTTTAAACCCCAAATAACTCTGAAAAAAAAAAACACCCCAAAACAAAACAAACAAACAAAACAAAACAAAAAACAAAATAAGAAACAAATCAGATCCAAAGGACATCTGGAAAAAAATCAACACATCTGGTGAATAAACAATAGCCATACATCCAGAAACATGGTTCGGGCACTTCGATGTAGCATAATGGTTAACAATTTTGTCTCGCTAGAACTATTAACACTAAGTAGTGAGTTCGATCCTCACTAGGTGCCCCATACTTTCGGCCTTTTTTCGCATCTAAACTAGGCTTAGAAAATCACCGTCTAGACTTATGATCCATTCTGGAAATCGAACGAGTCAAGTGATGTAAAAACCCAGAAACTATTGAAGTCAAAAAACAAAAATATGAATTAAAGACATCAATACACTGAAGCAGATGTCTCAAATTCAAGGAGACAATGTTGAATGATTCGTTTTCTACAGCTTATCAACCCGTTGCAGGTTATTTGAAGCCAGAAAATATTTTTAGATTGTAAGAATTTTTGCTTAACTTCGGTGATCGTACGGGAACACGTCGTTCAATGAGATGAGACCCTAAGCCGTTAGAATTAGAATTAGAGTTGACATTTTGATGACACATAATGAGGAAAGATTGTTTGGAGAACTTGAAACTCATAGGTCAGATTGAAGACAAAAGTAGCAGAAGGAAATATCGTGTAACATAAATAACGAGCTTGTGTAACAAACTGGATGGCAGAACAGAGATTGAGAAGAACAGTAAAAAAAAATGTACAAAAATTGCTACAAATAGCTACAATGATAGGAAGTTGTAAAGAGCCATGATTGCGACACGTCCTGAAGGGACACGGTGCATAAAATTCGTTCTGCTCTCAGCATGTTCAATTATCTAAAGTCACACTACTTTCGATTAGGTTCGGTATCAAGATTTCAGGGCAGGACTTTTTTTAATCAGACCCCACCCTCACTCCAGTACATGCGGGAAAATAAAGGAGAATCTTTAAGTGGCAGTCGAGTATTTTGTCGGTCAATACTCTTATTATCGAAATAAGTAGCCCTATCTCAATCCCCGGAGAGGGTTTACGGCATTTAAGTGTTGGTAGTAAGGCGAGGCTTTATGAGTAAATACACTTCGCTCGTTCACACAGTTTCATGTTGTTTTTTCTGAGTACCTCGTTCTTGACAAGGTCAACATTAAGTAAAAACAAATCTTTGCCAAATATGTCAATGCGACACGGACACGCACACGTACGCATATATATATATATATATATATATATATATATATATATATATATATATATATATATGTGTGTGTATGTGTGTGTATGTGTCTATATATTACCTACCTCTTTCTCCCTTTATCTTTCGATATCTTGTCTATATCAATTTGTTTATGCGTCTGCTTACTTTTGACATCTCTCTTTCTCTTTGTATATATATATATATATATATATATATATATATATATATATATATATATATAGAGAGAGAGAGAGAGAGAGAGATACATAGATACAAAAAGATACAAACATTTAAGTAAATGCACTGGTTATAATAAACAGAATTTCCGAGAAATCTTACAGAAAATATGTTCTCCGACAGGATTCGAGCCTGCATTCTACACGGAACCGTCATATAGCCTGACGTGCTATACTCTTTAGTTACAGAAGAATCGTCTTGTTAGCAAGGTCAAATTACTGTTTTTAAACTACAAACATCCCATGATTACTCTCGAACGCTCATATTTGCTCGAAGTAAACAAATGACATCACATATGAAATAGACTAAATCAGACAATTATTTTAATATATTTTCTGTTCATACGTTACTTTTACAGATATAAATAGTTAAGTAAATGCTCTGTTTATAATAAACAGTATTAACAACATTTACCGGTCTGAATGTCCGAGAAATCTCATAGAAAATATGTGTCCTCCGACATACCATTTAGCTATAGAGGAAGCATTTGATTAACAAGGTCAAATTTATTCATTATAAATAGAGCATTTACTTAAATATTTGTATCTTTAAAAAATAACGTATAAACAGAAACTATATTAAAATAATTGTCGGAGTTAGTCGATATATATATATATATAAATATATATATATATATATATATATATATATATATATATATATATATATATATATATATATATATATATATATGGACCAACTCCGACAATTATTATAATTAATTTAATTGTAATAATTGTTTTTTTAAAATAATTGAATTGTTAAGTTAATTAAAATAATTATTTTTTTTAAAATAATTGAATTGTTAATTAAATAATTGTTTTTTAAGTTAACTTAACAATTATTTTAATTAACTTAACTTAAAAATTACGATAAGCACTAAATTAAAAAATGTTAACTTCCTTGATATAACATTAGATTTAATGAAAAATGTATACATACCTTATAAAAAACCCAATACCAATCCTTTATATATATATACCCTAAATTAAATCATCCTCCATCTATAATTAAGCATATACCTTTATCTATCGGAAAAAGAATAAGTGAAAATTCAGCAAATGAGATTTTCTATGAACATATTAATTTCTATAATAAAGCTCTAAAAGATAGTGGCTACAAAAATCCAAAAATAACTTATATAAAAAAAGGAAAATGGAAAGCATATAAAAAACAGAAGTAGAAAAATAATTTGGTATGCACTCCCATACAACCAAATGGTAAAGAAAAAAATTAGGAAAAAATCCCTTGCATTAATAGTTAAGCACTTTCCTAGAGAAAGTAAACTAAGTACTATTTTCAATAAAAATACAATAAAATTAAGTTACATCTGTACTGAAAACTTAGAAAAAATTATTAAGAAACATAATGCTAATATCTTCAATAAACACTTAGACCAAAACCAAAGAAATTTAGACAATATAAAGATAAAAATAAAAAGAGATGAAGATAAACAAAAATTATGTAACTGTAGATACCCTCATAACTGTCCTCTGCAAAATAAATGTCGCTCGGAATCATTAGTATACCAATGCAATATCTCATCTATTGAGAAAACCGAAAACATAAAAATCTATATAGGTTGCAGAAGCCATGAGTTCAAAAAGAGATTCAATCAAAATTTAGGATAAATAAATACAGAAATCAGACACCCTTTCAAAATTATTCTGACATTTAAAAGAATCCAATAAAACACCTACAGTAAAATGGAAATTAATAAGAAAAGCTAGAATTTGTAGGTCAGTACGTTACCCATGTCCTTTGTGCATACATGAGAAACTGTATATTACTAAGTTTATAAAAAATAAAAATTTATCGAATCAGAGAAATTGCCGTCATTGTCAAAAATTTTCCTTAAATAATATTTAAAAATAAAATTAAAAAATGGGAGCTGGTAATATACATACTTATATTTGAAGTGAAAAAATAATTTTAAATAATTCAAGTAATTCTATTACATTTACTTGTTTTAAAAAGAAATATAGTCTATTAGTAATTAAGAGTAAAAATATTTTAAAATTGTAGTTAAATAAAACGTATTCTAACCCAAACACCCATAGAAAGAATCTTTAAGTATACAAGTACGAAAAAAATGCCGAAAAACCTTTTGCCGTTAATAAATAAAACAGACGGCATGCATTTAACAGATGTCAGAATTCGTTGAAAAATACACCCCTACCCTCCCTAAACTTAACCTCTTTTTAGAAAGTAACTCATAATTGATACAACAATAGTTAATAAAAATGAACACATTACCGCCCCTGTTTGAATGATTGGATTTCTCTGTAAATTTTTTGGGAAACAGGAAATTATGAATTTATATGTGCGTTTAAAACTCAGTAAATTTAAAATAAGTTATCCCAGTATTCTCTTGAAAATGAAACGGAACTAATGCTTTTAATTTAATTATATAATTAAATTTAAAGTTTTTAGCTTCAGTTTTTGAAACATGGTTATTAAGATGTAGCGAAAAAAACCCATTTTAAATCAGTTAATTTATAATATTTATGCTCTGTAAAATTTACATTGAGCACTGTTTTGTAAAAATAAAAATAAAAATATCAATAAGAACACCGGATTATATATCTTACTGTTCTTTCTCTCTCTCTCTCTCTCTCTCTCTCTCTCTCTCTCTATATATATATATATATATATATATATATATATATATATATATATTCCATTAGACATGTTAATGTCAAGAATGTTAATTTAAACACACACGGTAATCTACCAGTCTCCGTCCGCAACATACTCGTAGGAAATACAACTTTAATAACCTCATCCACGTGTAAAAAAAGGCTAAGCAAAATGGAAGCATTAATAATAAAAACGAAAAAGCCAACACTCAATAATATCATCCA
>OZ038477.1:112837577-112905077 GCA_964036315.1 Acanthosepion esculentum | reverse complement strand
GAGGAATATCCAACTTCCTCATATCTTTGTATCTCTTGCTTTCAAATATTTTTGAACGAAACTCGTCAGAACATTCAACACTGAAGGAAAATATTTTGCCTGTGTGGTAGACACAGTCATATTGAAAATGCTTGAGCTATGCAAAATACAGGAAGTTATTTTCTCTCGTGGAAAAAGTAACTGCCAACGTGTCAACAATCTAGGATACGGTAGTTAGTAAATGTCCATGACAGAATATTTTATTTTGGTACAAATCAACACTAAACAGTTAGTATCAAACCCACAATACTGGTAATTTAGGTTGCAAGTCGAAGTATTTGTAACAAATTATTTATATTAGTGATGTTTAAAATGTTCTTGTTTATTTTTACTAAATTTGGTTCATTGCAGCGAATAGTGAAAAATATTGCGGTTTTGTTCTTAGTGGGTGGTTGGTTTGTCGATTTTATGCTTGGAAAATAAGCACTAAAAATTTTGTTTTATTCTTCTGAGCTTGAAAACTAACCGTTGATTCTAATAGAAAATAATCTCAAGATTTAGACTGACACATAGATATGAAATAGATTTAGATCAATATGAACTGAAACGCACGTGCGCGCACATACACACACACACACACACACAAATATCTTTGTATATATGCTTGCGTTCTCATATATGAGATGACATATATGGGCAGATCGAGATGAATACGATAGATTTGAACAAAAGTAGATATAGAAACACCAACAATTTAAAAAGATAAACGCATCATGACATGTAGATCTAAATATACGAGGAGACTGTAACAGAACCTCATTGAACACCAAAACTAGCATAGATAGATAAATAGACAGATAGGAACATAGTATATATATATATATATATATATATATATATATATATATATATATATATATATATATATGTATATATATATATATATATATATATATATATATATATATATATATATATATATATGTGTGTGTGTGTGTATGTGTGTGTGTGTGGGGAGAGAGAGATAGAGAAATATAAAGAAACCATAAGAGTTATATAGCTATTAACAGACACATATATATATATACGTAGATGGTCTGATAAATAGATAGATAGATAGGGAGAGAGAGAGAGAGAAAGAGAGAGAGGAAGAGAGACAGGCAAACTGGTAGATAAGATAAGATTATAGCATCTATATGAGTATTAATATACTCAGATATATATACAGAAGTGTTCCAATATATATATATATATATATATATATACCCACACACACACATATATACACAAACACACACACAACACACACACACACACACATATATATATATATATATATTTGGTCTGATGAAGCGAAAATCGAAATCTCAATTTCGCGAAATAAAATATTACCATTGTTTTCCGAAATCTGCGCTTTCTTAATTATCATTTGCTCTGTTATGACATTGAGCGCTTTGGATCTATATCCTCTTTGGAATTATCCATACCGATTACCAATTAATTTTATCATATTATATATATATATATATATATATATATATATATCAGTGGACATTAGTGTCCAACACAAAGAGGCGACAGACTGTTTCGGGCTAAACGCAATCGTACGATGCATCATAGCCTGAAAATTGCGTTTAGCGTGAAACAGAAGCGACCATATCCCTTAAAGAAAATATGGATAATAAAACTGTTTACACTGGAATTTGCGCGGGGGATTGGAAACTAAGGTTTTTATACACATAAGCATTCATTCTCTAACCCTAATCTTAAACCCCAAACAGCTCTTTCAAAAACATTTTCGGAACTAAAGGACAAAACGTTAAACCCAAAAATAGTTTGTATTATAGGGTCTGCACAAACTCCTCAAATTTTAAAAGTAGATATAATTTTGCTTAGAAGAAAAAAAAAATACAATAATGAAAGCAAACTATTGACTCATTTGAACGAATTACTTTTCAAATGTCGACATAAAAACAGATTCAAACGTCTATAATATAATTGTGCATTATTTAGCTACCCTAAATGGCTCCTCCACTTCCATCTCCTGTAACTGTTTCTTTTTTATATTATAATAATTAAAATTTACAAAAGTTCCTCTGTTTAGAATATTCCCCTAATTCTCTTCTCGTTAATCCTTTTACGTCTTTGTAAGCTTATATATCTTTTACTTTTAATTGTCTCTATTTGTAATATCTCCAAATTGTCTTCATAGAGTTAATATTCTCTGACATCATTTAATACACCTTCTCCCCTTTAAGATAGATATTAACAACCTTCCTTGACCACTGTCCAGTGCCCTCGCCTGATTTATACATCGAAAAGTGTGAACTCTGCATTTGGTATTTCTGGGGTGTTAAATTTTAAGTTGACCCCTTCCCATATTACTTCCTTATAGTTCACTTTTACTTCCTGCTACCTCTAGCTCCACGGAAGCGAATTCCTTTTCATATCGGGGTTGAAAAGACGATAAAAGTGATCATCTGCCGAAATAGTATCTTCCCTACATGAGGTGTAAACAATTTTTTTTTGATTGTTCATCAATTTGTTATGTTGTTGAGCTGTTGAGCTATCTTTTTGTGGACCAATTTTACTAGTTTATATTACTAGGACCTACTTGCATAATACACCCACGGAATTTATTTTACCTTTAATATATATATATAGATATATATATATAAGGTATCATACATTGAGGGCTGGTGTTAAGACAATAGTACTCTATGTGATATAACAGCTATTAAATATATATAAATAAATATACATGTTTCCCTTACTGATAACAAACACAAGGATAAAAAAATTCCGTTGTGAGTAAACATGTATACTTATTAAAACACCCACCCACCGACCGACATATATATATATATATATATATATATACCAGTGGCGACTCTAGATCATCAATGTTTGTCGGGCTCATTACAATCTTTAACAAAATATATTATTTGTATAACTTAGATGCCAAAATGATTCCAATACTCTAACTAAAATTTATAATTTAAAAAAATCCCTGTGCATGAAATTAAAAGAAAAAACAGATTTTGGTATTTTAATATTAATTGTAATAATTCCAATTATTTAAAATTTTTTCCCAGATATGTAAGACAAAAAGAGTGAAGACAAAGCCATATATGTTATTTTAAAACGTGTGTATTTATATGTGTGTTTATGTGTGTTTGTATATATGTCTATGCGTTAATGTGTGTGTATCTCTCCGTGTTTTTATGTATCTCTCTGTCTGTGAATATTGCTGTGTGTTTATGACCAGTACTGCTAAATGATATCCTATTTCCTCAGCACCATCCCAGTCACACTCCTCTCCCAAGCATCCAGTAGACTAGTTAAAGCCACCACTTTAATATCGTCGAATTAGGTAGGGCTAAATTTAATTTGCCCTTTCTTAAAAGATACATTCCGCTAAAAAACCTTATGCTTATAATAAATTATTTCAAATAGACATTTCAAATAAATAAGTTGTAATAAAAATGGGTTCTTTGAAAAACAGGATATATAAGTCATTAGAGATTTTAAAAACATTATTTATAAAATTAAATCAAGAAATACATTGTTTATTAAGTATGTCTGCAGCTTCGATCAGAGTGAGATCTACTAAGCCGGACTAGGCACATTATTTTTCTTTCATTCTTTTTATACTTACTTTCTTTCTTTTGTTTTTTTTCGTTCTTTCTTCTTTCTTTCTTCTTTATTATGAACAATACAAACGAAATGTATTCGGTTAATATTTTGAGGCACGGAGTTAAAGCGGAATAGCAGACGAAAGTCGTAAATTTATAATGCTGATCTATGACGTCATATATGACCCCGTGGGAGAGAAATGTATCAACAGAACCATGTATTTAAATGCATTGTAATATGTTATGACTGGTTTTCAGAGATAGAATTTTCGATGATTATGTGTGTATGTGTGTATGTGTGTATGTGTGTGTGTGTGTGTGCGCGCGCGCGCGCGCGCGATCGCACGCGTGTGCGTAATTACCATCTACTCGACTGGAAAATCAACCGTCTTGATAAAGCAGTAATGTCTTTCGAGGGTGCGCCTTAAATCGGGGAAACCACATTCGAACCAGAAAGCTCAGCAAGGAAAAATTCACAAAGATTTATTACTTTTTTGTGAAATGCACAATCTCATGTTGGAACCTTCGGATTCCCATATGCAAAGTTAATGTCGTCTACAATATATATGTATATATATATGTGTAATTTGGCAGCAACTTTTCTTTTAAACATGTAGTATTGAGTGTTAAAGACAACATAGTCTTGCATATTTTCTTTTGAATTTTGTCATATTCTCTAATGAGACTTTTTATTTGAAAATGATTTCGAAATATGTATTGTCCATTCGAAAGCGCTAGGTCATCGTATGGACAGTACATATTTCGAAATCATTTTCAAATAAAAAGTCTCATTAGAGAATATGAGAAAATTCAAAAGAAAATATGCAAGACTATGTTGTCTTTAACATTCAATATATATATATATATATATATATATATATATATATATATATATATGTATATGTGTGTGTGTGTGTGTGTGTGTGTGTGTGTGAGAACAAAGAAATAAACAAAAAAAATCTTTTATTTCCCCAGAAATCGATCGAGTATGTGTGTCAAATTTTCGAAGCCTTTTTTCTTCATTATGTGACCCCCCCCCCCACAAAAATTGTCTCTTTCTGATTTTTATGTATAATTGTCCTTTTTCATTCCATTTTCCTTAAATTCCTCACTGCCAACATACTCCATCCAGGATATTCTTAGTATTCTTTTGACAACCCACGTCTCCGTTGCCTCAGATATTCTCGCTATCCGTGAGGAAATTCTCCGTACAGGAAGGTCGATACTGCATAACAGTTTAGCACTCTTTTCTTTGTTTATTTTTGTTTTCGTTTTTGGAAAAAAACAACTTTTGCTATTCAATTCGCCTTCGAATTTCGACGTGGCTTTTTTCATTCTCTGTTTTTAGATATTTGAACTTCTGTACTTGCTTGATTTCGATATCTCTACTTCGTAATTCGTATTTCGGCCAGTTCCTCTTGTTGACAAACCAACATTCTGTCTTCTTACAATTGATTGTTAGTCCTTTCTTTTCACTTTCCTGTCTAGGGATTCATGTAGATTTTACCCCCGTGACTTCATCTTTGTATTTTACATTAAGACAATAAATCTTGGTGAAATCTCCCGCTTCGTAACTCAAGAAATAAACCTATGGATTCGAATAAGTATTTTATACTTCAACGTAACATGAAATGATTTATAGAGTGAGATAGGTTAATATTTAATGATCGATTGTGTCTTTGACATATTAACCCTTTGCAGGTTATTTAAACCCAGGAAAAATCTTTTTTTTAGATTGCAAATTTTTTTTGAGATCATAAGGATTTAGTGATACAAGTCTTACTAAATAACCCATAGCTGGGGGAAAGAAGGTGGATTCATTCATTTTCCACGGCTATTTGCGCGTAAGTGAAATATAACGAAATCAAAAAGAATTGGAACGTGTCTCTCCAATTAACAATACTGAACCATTATCCATTACACCACCCGCACATCCAAGTTTGCAACATCTCGTATTCCCAAGTGGTCACCCATCGAAGTACTGAAGGGTTTGACGTTGCTTAACTATGGTGATCTTATGGAAACTGATGTGTCAGCGTGATGTAGCCGTAAGCCGCAGCGTAATTCAGCATGTGTTGGCTTTAAAATAAGAGAAATATGCTTTCGTATTTTTGGAGGCCAGACTATATCTGACGTCACATGATCGGTGATATTTAGTAAGTATGCAAGTATACAAATATATATTACTAAGGTTTAATACTAGAACATCTAAATATTACCCACGTATGTCGGTTCCATATTCTCAGTTGGCCACTTTAAGTGCTATTGACCTTTTCAATTCTCATTCCACCCCCCTTCTAGACGAATGCAGCGTTTCCGCGGTGTGTGCTCTTTTTATTTTGTCTGCATTTATTTTCTTATTTCTCTTCCCGCGTCTCGTCTGCCTCTTCCCCATTACGTTGCTACTTCGCAACGCTCTGAAAAGTTCGACGTTGTTCTTCCTTCTTAAGAATCTCCGCATAGGTGAGAAGACAAAAAGATTCCTGACAGAAATCTACATTTGGCGTGCAAATATAGATATCTCTTCTTTTTTTTTTACAGGTAATTTTGTAGCGTAGATCTTCCGTATGAGTTGTTCTTGCTTCGAAATACAGTATTCGCCTCCTGTTTTCAGACGTTTGGTTAATGAGATTTATCTTTTTCATGTGCCGTGTCTCTTCGGGTCGTAGGTGATCATGTCTTTCCACGATTCCCTGTCCTTCGTAGCTCTTAATAAATTTTGTCTTTTGTTTCGTTCACTATTTACATTATTCGGACTATTGTCCTCATCCTTGTTGCCATATTTATCACAACGTTTCGGCCGTTGTACGCTTCGGCCTTCTTCAGGTGGTTGGAATGTCGAACTGAACCCTTTATTTCGGTCACTGGGGTAGACTGTTCTAGTTCCACGTGCCATATCTAATGGGTGTCAGTTATCAGTTATCTCCTGTTAATTCCACTCTCCAAGTTCTCCACCGCCATAACCAGATATTGAACTCACACTCTTTGGGTTCTGTCACTGGATCTAACTAACGCCTTTATCCACTGTGCCATGTGTCCTTAAGAAGGCCGGAACGTACAAATAATTTTAATAAATTTACTTAATAAATTTTTTTTTCGTTATTTCTCCTAAACCTTGTTCCGCCATCTATTTACTCAAGCTCGCTAAGTATATTATGTGTTGTTTTCTCTATCTCTCTTGCCTTCAATCTGTCCTGTGAGTATCAGATTTTCGAAGCCCTCTTTCCTCATTATATGTACTGGAACATTCAACTGTCTCTTCCTGATATTACGTATAAACTTCCTTTTTTATTCCATTTTCTCTAAAAGTTATCCTCAGTTCCGCATAGAGATCAACTGTTGATTTGTGTCAAGAAATAAATAATTTATTATGCATTACATGTATATGCTGAGATCAGCTTTTGGCCGTAAGATAACAGGAAACTAATCCTACCCACTACACTATTTGATGTCCCATTAAGTACATTTTCAAGCAAGTAAATAAGTTTAAATGTCTGGGAAGACCGAAATCCGAAGCACGCATTGGTCGAGAAAATAATGCATTCGAGATGCTAAGCAAAATATTAAGAAACCGGAAAGTATCATTAGAAACAAAAGAAAATAAGCTAGATTTCTATGTGATCAGTCAGTTATGTGCCATGCATGATACACGCTTAGGCGATCATGTATCTTTCGATACATGACTGACTAGGCATAATTTTTTCCCGCAGTTTGCGATTTCTTTCTGCGGTAGACTAGTTGCTATAAAAAACTGTAGAACCCGGTCTGTCCTGCTATTAACCCATAGCTGGAGAGAGAAGGAGTGGACTCTTGCCTTCCCCAAGGATATTAGAACGTAAGTGAATGTAATGGACTCGACAGGAATTCAAACTCGGCTCTCCGATTCCTCAATCCGAGCCGCTATCCATTACGCCACCGTGCCTCCCTCTATGGCAGTCAATGCTGAATGATCTCCCCACGGATGAAGAGAAAACTGGAGGCAAAAGGAATATGGTTATACAGTAGGATACTGGAAATTCCGTGGACGGCGCGAGTAAGCAACTAGGGCGTCTTAAAGAAAGTGACAACAAAAAGAACAGTTCTATTCTGGAAGAGACAGCTGAAATTTTTTCGACACATAATAAGGAAAGAGAGCTTGGAAAATCTAACGCTTACAGGGCATATTGAGAGCAGGCGAGACGAACTTGTGGCAATGATTGGCGGAATAGGGCGAAAGCTTTAGTAAAGTCAGAAAACTGCCACAAGGGCTGGTAAGTTTTGGAGAGGCATGATCGCTCATGCCCTGAAGGGACACGGAATAAAGAAGAAGAAGAAGAAGAAGAAGAAGAAGAAGAAGAAGAAGAAGACGATGATGATGATGATAATAATAATTACATTTCAAGAAATCACATAAGTTAGTTTTCCATAATCCATATGTTTGCCAACACTCGAAGTGGCAACACACAAAATCTGCTGTGTATCGCAGTAAACATTGATATAATGTTGTCGATTAGGTGGGAATATTAGGTGGGAAAATATTGGATTGTTTTTAAAAATATTAGTATCGGCTTCCAACAGAGACACTTAGGATATATTGTTTGGTTTATAAGAAACTGAACTTAAATTTGTTAAAATCGGAAATAACTTCACTACTGACGTTAGTGCGGTTTAAGCAACTCTAAAAATGAGCAAAAAGGAAAGAGAAAAAGAAAGGAAAAACGTAAAGTTAATAAAAAAGATTAATAAATACGTTATTTTATAATATTATTAAATATTTTATCAATTCTACTAGTTTAGTTGCATTGAAATTTCTTTCTTATCTACGAATATTTATTTGACCAAAGCATAAAAAATGAAAACAATTATTAAAACGACATCAGTACAAATTCTTATGATTTCTTATAGAATTCTTTTAATAATTTCACCCAAGCAAGGGAATAAAGCCACTAAGACGCAAAGTGTTACCGAGTGTTGGATAATATGAGAAAAATATGAGAGAGAACAATAAAAGAAGAAGGATTAAGAAAACAATAGATAAGGATTTTCATTGCATTTAATTTTTTGAAGATCAAGGTTTACTGGGAAGCACGAAGCCAAAAGAGTTCCACAAGCGAGAAGTGCGATCGAAAAAATAGCAAAGAACTTACGGTTACATCTAGCCACTTCAACTGTAAAATGATGAAACCTTTCCGCCAATCTAGTATCGTGCTTAAATTCATAACGTTTGGGTATCAAATAGGCAAGTTAATCAAAACAGTAACCATGAAACAATTTATGGAAAACGTCAGAGGAGAGCTATATTACGGACGATAGGAAAGTGACTGAAGCTGAGATGATAGGGCAGAACCAATAACATTGTGGATTCGCCTTTGTATTTTTTCAAGATTCTCTAAATACATAGCAAGGGAACCAGATCAGATATGGGCGAATGATAGACTTATAAATATGTAAGATAGATTCTGGAAGGAAGGATTGTCTAACTCGACACAGCGAACCAACTTTCCTATCAGCAGATCTTGCAATTGTCTGAATATAATATTTCCACTTCATATAAGCGGAAAACGTTAGTCTGAGAATGCGCAATAAATCATTCTCCTGAACGTTGGCATCAACCATGCTGAAAATTAAAAGAAAGCAGCTTTCTTTTGGTGGCGTTAAAATTAACAAGTCATTCCTTGGCCCAGTTAACAACAGCCCGTAGATAACTTTTAGATCAGCTGCCAATTTGATGTTATCGAACCGCTCAGACTTATTATGAAAACAGGAATAAATGGTTGTGCCATCAGCATAGATAACAAGTTGAGAACTGATGCCATCAGGAAGGTCGTTGATGAAAATTTGGAACAACGTGGGTCCAAGAATAGAGCTTTGGGGGACGCTTGTATAAATGTAAAAGTTGTAGAAGAGTGTTTCTTAATGTTTATTATTGTAATTCTATAAGAAAGACTGAAACAGTTAAAAAAATTCGTACAGAAACCCTTTTCAACTTGTGAAGAAGACAACGTACTAAATTTTGTCAAATGCCTTCGAGATATCCAAAGCAACAGCCCGAGTTTCACTATTCTTATCTAAAGCTTGATAGTCTCTTTCAGCAATAGCCGTTAGTAGACCATCAGTTGACCTAGAGAAGCGAAAGCCATATTGTTTATCTGAAAGAAGACCCTATGAGGTGAGATGCTAAACCAATATACGATAAAGTAATGTCTTAATCCTATGTGACACACTGTGTGTTAGACTGCGTTACGTCTCTGAAATATGATATAACTTTCCATATGAAATTCCATGTGTGATACGCTAGCGTTTATCAATCGTATCCAATGGAGAGACCGAGAAAGATTCATTTTTTATTTCCGTAAATAAACTGAACCCCGTTATCCGTTCTATGGAACCCTTTGTGATTACAGGCTTCGCGTGTTTATTTTG
This sequence comes from Acanthosepion esculentum, assembly GCA_964036315.1. Classification (NCBI taxonomy): domain Eukaryota; kingdom Metazoa; phylum Mollusca; class Cephalopoda; order Sepiida; family Sepiidae; genus Acanthosepion; species Acanthosepion esculentum. The sequence continues at coordinate 112,895,061 of OZ038477.1, read as the reverse complement.
AATTTGTTACTTTTTTCCAGTGTTTCACGGCATAATAAAGAATTCTGTTTGTATATATATATATTTTTAAAACGATTTTCTTCATTTTGTTTTATACAGGTTTCTCTTTTTCATTTTTATTTCACGTTACTTTAGTTCACTCTCTAAAGAACCATTATTTTTTAACCACTGCTTATTAATCTTAATGAAAAGAAATTCACTTTCCTCTGATAAGAGTTATTTCTCTTTTGTCTCGTTTCTCCCTATCTTTTTCTCGCTTTCTCTTTCTTTATTTCTTTGACTTTCGTTTTTCTTTTCTTCTTATTCTAAAATTATGTTTTCTGATTTCTATATGGCGTTAAAATTTACATTCAAATCAAATTATTCACTTACCTGGCACAGGCGTTAGCCATTAGCCAATAAGAGTCTATTGAGGCGTGGTTAACGTCCCCTGTACTGTATGGGTGCTATGATTCCTCTTATTTAACATGGGAGAAGTTGCCCATCCGGGGGTATTCCTACCTTGTGGCAGTAACTACCTCATTGCACTAAACAGGTTGGGTCGGTGTAATAGTGTTCGCTAGGATTGGGCAAAAATCAATTTTTGTCCTTGGCCTCTATGTATAAGTAGGCGTATGGAGCACCCCACGTTGAAACAACATTGTGTCACATCCGGCCTTGGTGGGAAGCACGGCTAAATATATTTATTTACGGATGTGCGTAGAATATTTTCACGGAAATTGGGATTGCAGTGGCGAGTTCAAATTCCAGGCAAGACTTTTGCATTTGCTTTCGCAGGAATACTCGTGGACAGTTTTCATTCCGAGCCTTATTCCTTGCCGAGCCTTATTTCTTGTCACAAATCAATTACTTCCATGGGACATACTACCACTTCCTTGAGTAGACGCCTCACTTGTTACCTATCAGTTCTATAAAAAACATCTATCAACACATAATTTTTAAGAAACCTTAAAAAAATTCTGATCGAAAACACAAATTTTACATAAATCACATTAACAGAAACATCTCGTTATTAGAGAGGCCCTGTATATAAAAAAATTCCCTCATACTATCCTCCTTGCATTATTTAACAGTGGAAACGGAGTGTTAAAAGATTTAAAAAATAGAAAGATGCTCACTCGAATTGGAGCCGTGTGCAACATGTGAAGGCTCGATATGAACGCTGATATCCAAAAGAACAGAAAAATAAATTACAACGTAACAGTCAAAACACGGGGAAAAATAACAAGACCACAGACAAAACAACCTTGAAAAAGGCTGGAGAAGTGGGACAATGAAAAGTATGGAAAATGTTTGTACTCCCTTACTTCTATAAAACGTAAAAAAGCAAGAATGCTGATAAATCGTAATAAAATTCAATTATATCTTTCTTGTCAACCGTATGCAATGAAACTGCCCAAATACAAATACACACACACACACACACATATATATATATGTACTTGAACAAAATAGACTAAATCATTGTACATTTAGCGACCTTTCGGCCAACAGTTTTTCAAAAGGTAATCGTTGGCGATATACAATCAAGACACATTAATAATAATAACGAATGAAGAGGGAAAGTTGGAACGCGATTAAAATAAATTTTAATTGTAAATAAATTCACGAATAAAAACAAAATTGGGATGTTCCAAAAGAGTATAAAGTAGAAAAATAACACGCACAGTCCCTCAGTCAAATGTAAGGAACACATTAAATGCTCCTTTTGTTTGCATAGGCTCGGCTGGTATGATTTGATATACACAGCCTCGAGGCCTCGGAGATAGTAAACCGAGCGAGCACTATGTAGAGTGGAAAAAAATGTGGCCTTAATACTCGGCGGCACAATCAAGATTTTCCGGCGAATGCTGCCCGATTGACGAGTCGGGAACTGCTTGAGTAGTTCTTAAAATACGGCTTTGATTGCTTGAACGCAAATACGCAGGTACAAGTTGAGTAATCCGCGTTTCCAACCTCTGATTGGTTCGTCCTATGTACACCGCTTCGCATTTGAATTTATAAATAACTAAACTTTTCTGAAAATAGGACAAATGATCCTTACTAAAGGATTTTGTTTGGAACGCAATACGCAAATTAACAGCATTTTAGCATGAAGAAATACAAACTGAAATTCTGTCAGACAGCAGCTGACACTTCCTGCCGAGCCAAGGCAAGTTTAAATAAATCGGTCACCGACTTAGTTCTAGAAACTCTGGTTCCTTATAACGTCTGATTTTATCATCTATAACGCGTTTGATGATATTGGCAGGATATCCATTACTTTAAAAAAAAATTGGATACTAGCAAGTTCTTCGCCTAACAGATCATCAAAGCACGAAGAACCAGTTCGGAAATTAGGCCAATTTTGGGGGCTTTGGCAAAAAAAAAATTCCACCTTGTGTATAAGCCTATAAATGTGGTTTTGCGGAAGATGCTGGTATAAAAAAACACTATCCTTACGTTCAACGAGAACATCTAAAAAGGGTAATTCCCATCGCTCTCAACTTCAATAGTGAACTGAATGGATAGATAGAGAGAATTGAATTCCACAAAAAAATCAGTGGTATCACTGGCGGAATCAAAAATTGAAAATGTGTCATCAACGTAACTCATGTAAACTTATGGTTTATGAACCTTGTCAAACAAAAGTCGCAAATGATAACCTACGAAAATATTGGCAAATATAGGGCCCAATGGCCTACTCGTTGTAACACCGTCTTTTACGGACTTCTCAATTTTTAAACTTTTTTTGTTCATGAATTTATTTACAATTAAAAATTATCTTCATCGCGTTACAACATTCCCTCCGCATTCGTTATTATTATTAATGTGTCTTGATTGTGTTTGTATATCGCCAACGATTACCTTTTGAAAAAGCTTTGACCGAAAGGGCTCTAACGGTATAATAATGACGTCTATTTTGCTCAAGTCTATGTTCTGTTTCTGTCGGTACAAGTCTCTGTTTATATATATATATATATATATATATATATATATATATATATATATCTGTGTGTGTGTGTCTGTGTGTGTCTGTGTAATTAACACATTATATATACATAATTAACACAGTCTAGCTCATCACAGATATGATGAACACTCCAAATGTAATTCTTTCTTTTTAATTAGAATTTACAACACATGCAGGTAGCACCTTTGGAGAGAACAAAATTTTTCCTAAAAATTACTATACTTTGGCCATGCATTTTCCTTATGGATACAAAATAGCTGTGTTCATATCCACTGTTTAGTTTCCGTGATCACTCAGCAAGTTTAATGTTTAATTGCAATAGGGACAATTTTTTTCTGCACAATGGAATTTAATGATACACATTTATTTCGTTCGCACTTTCATGTCAGACTCTATTTTACCAGATTTTTTTTATCTATAACAAATAAAATTGTGGTATTGGCAGAAAGTTTCGACCACTATTGCCACACAAGCCTCCGCCTCCGCAATATGCAGAATAATAAAGGAGGCATTACTTTTAGAGCAGTTTGCCTTTAAAAAAAAATCTTTAGAAGAATAAAAAAAGTGAAGAAATAGAAATCGAGAGAGGAGGATAAGATAGCGAGAAAAGCATCAAAATGAAATTACTGTTATCAAGGGAATATGAATTTCTTTAGAAGGATGCGAATTTCACAAAACAGAAAACTATGGATTGTGGATTTTAAATGTAAGACGGTTGAAGGAAAGAAAATAAAGAGAAAAATTGGAACGCTTTTTGTTTTCGATTTTTTTGTTAAGAACCAACGGTTAAGAAGAAAACAAAAAGTGGTTCTTTTGGGAGTGTTCCAACATAATATTAAAAATATAAGCCTGCGAAAAGAAAGAAAAAGAGAAAGTATATATAAAGAAGGACATATATACAAACAGAGCTCTTTGTTATTCCGTGAAACACTGGAAAAACCTAACGAGTTTAAAATAAACACGCAAAACCTGCAATCACAAAGGTCTTCATAGAATGAATAAGCGAGGTGTAATGTATTTAAAGACATAAAAACGCATCTTTTTCGGTCTCTCGGTTAGATTCTGTCGTCATAATTGACGTCATCGGACTGTTTTACATTTACAAAAGATATAAAGAATACCATAATTTTAAGAACATATCATAATAGTAGCTCAGGTGAGATATTTCTTGCTTTGAAAGGATATATGAACCAATTTAAATCGGAAAAAAATAAAACCTCTAATTCACTTCCATACATGACCACACGTAGAGAAATACATACACACATCTGTTTTTTTTAAACAATGAGTGTCAAACTGTAAAAGTTCAGGGAGCCATTCGAGCTAGAGGGTTACAGAGTAAGAGCTACTGTGTATAAGGATATGTGGGGTAGATAATGGTTAACCCTAGACTTGAACCGGTTAAGTTTGTCGTCGGTTCCCCAGAGAGGCCGTTCCCCAGTGCAGTTGTTCACGGGAAGAAGCTGCTCGAGATGAATCCACTTCTCACCAGTAGAATACCGTAGGGAATAAGAGTGTTTCGCTACAATGTGTGTAGCATGGTGGGTCTTAGCCGTAAAGGGTAGAACTGGTGGAACTAAGAATTGTAGTTCGTCCGAGCACTTTTCATGGACGTAGCAATACAGCAGTGAGAGGCTTGCGATATCTCATCTGTGAGAAATGTGTTGCAGGGAGGAAAATAATTTATCACGCACAAGGACGCGAAGACGTTTTTGGGCTTTGTCGAGACTGGTGTTGGCCAGGTATATGTACGAATGTAGCATCCATAAGAACAATAATATTCTTTATATACAATCGGCTCTTTTGTTCGTCTACTTCGGGTCAAAGTGTCGCTGTATTGCATTTAGCTTAGTCTCAGAGTAATGTATTTTGGCTCCGTGTCCTGCATGCACGCGCGCGAAGACATAATAGCGATCAGCTTTCTATATGTTCATTTCTGCTTTACAACACGATTAATAAAGGGCAAGTGAATGAAGGGAAAATGGAAAGAAAGCTGCGCGGGTAGTAAGTGAGCAATAAAGCTCGAGAAAAACGAAAAGAAAAGCGGATGAAAGGAAAGACCGAATGAATGGACGGAGACAAAATGGCTATCTTAAGTTTTATTACTCCTTTACTATTTTGCTCTTTTAGGGTGGGCGCAGCTTCATTTGACTTTTATGAAGAAGGGCGTGACACATTGCGTAGGTGGGTATTACGATATTAATCTACAGGTATTTATACTGCCTCAGTTGGTTAATACTAATTTTATGGCAAAAACATGACTTGTATAATTAATATAACCATAGTGTACTACGCTTCTTCCGCAAGATTAAAAATATTGAGCCTCCAGTATGATTGAATTGACAATTTCCAAGAGCTAAGCAAAGTCTTAAGAAACAGGAAAATTTCGTTAGAAGCAAAGAAAAGTGTACTAAACTCTGTTATGTAATATCAAACTTCGTGCATGGCAGAGAATGTTGGGTATCCTACCAGAAGAAGGCTTGAAGCAACAGAATGTTGTTCTACAGAAACATGTTGGGAATAACATGGCCTGAATACGTGAGTAACAAGGTATTTTTATGGAAATGGAAACAAAACAGAGGTGTTTAGTGGTCAGTTTACTGTCAATAGGAGACATCGGTTTATAAGGGGTATTTTTTTAATGTCCTGTTTTTAAGACAAGAAGTACAATATTTAGATTTTTCGAATTAATGAGTTGTTTTGTGAAATAGGTTATCTTTAATAATAAAAAAACGTGAAGGACTTGTTGGAGTTAAAGGCATATATTTTGTCTGTTATATTTTGTCAAGGTTGACAAAGAGTGTAACTAATTTTATGCAATTATTACTGCCATTGACGATACGTACGGCAAAGTGGTTTCATTAAGTTCAAACTGACCCATTTCTCCGATAGCAATTTTTGCATACAAGTAATGTGACATTTTTGTGAAAATATTTGACGATAGGGAAGAACACAAGGATGTTGTTTCATGCCTTTCCCAAGTGTAATTGTGCTAATTTAATATAAGCAGCTTCAGGTTGAATTTGAACTCACTTTGCCGTTTTTCTGTCTGATTGTCCTGCTTCCCGCCACTTAACCGCCAAAGTAGGAACTCTTCGATTTATGTTATTTAAATAATTATTCTTTAATAGATTTCGCTTTAAATTCTCTATGGTCCTTTCGATATTACCTCATAAAACATGGGCATTAAAATGGTTTTTTTGTATTCCTTATTATAATGTGAAGAATTTCTGTTCAGCTTGGACGTTACGTTTTATTCTGATGATCCAACCCACGCGCTGATCGCCATTTTGATAATATTGAAGATTTTCATTTAATTTAATGCCATCTTGTTATCAGAACGACATTAGAAATGCTCAATTTAAAATGTTTTTATTTTAAGATTGATGATTTTCTCTATTATATACGTTATTTAATTGAATTAAATATTAAGATGGGAGAGTCATGTTACAGTTAACGTGTCACAGTGGAGACAGCGTGTCGAGTTCAAATTCCAGCCCAGTTAGTTGTGCTCACTTTCATATTATAATTATATAATTATATTCCTCATCCTCAGCTCTGCGTTAGATAGCAGAGAAGGGTGGGCTTTTAGACTTTCGTGACAACCAGTCTAAGAGAATCTATCTCATAATTCCAAACGGTGGGGCATTTCCTTGAAGGCATGGCAGTTCATGGATAATAAATAAATGGACACTGAAAAATCTGGATTTTATTTACACACAATTAGACCTTATCATATGTAAAATGTATATATTGTGTGTGCGTATCTGAGTACATATTCATTTGTATAAAGACATATACAGAAGCTCGTGTATAAACACAATCATACTTAGATGTATGTAACATATAGATTTTTAACGGTAATATGTGAGGACAAAAGGAAACATTTTCTTTACCAATGCGTTTAGTCCTCTAAGGAACTTTATCAATATAAATATAGGGATTTTTTTTGCAAATTGTATTTATCAGAAGTTAAGTGAAGGAAAAATATCGTTATGGTTTCAAATTTAAGAACGCTCTAAAATATTTAAAAAATATTTTTAAAACCAAGGAAAGGTAAACAATTATCCCCACGATAATCAATTTATATATGCTGGTGTCTGGCTGTCGGTTCCTAGGAACTGATCTACTTGACCCTCATACGTCGGAAAAGTCCACCATATATGTATGTATGTATATATATATATATATATATATATGTGTGTGTATATATATATATATATGTGTGTGTGTGTGTGTGTGTGTGTGTGTGTGTGTGTGTGTGTGTGTATTTTAGTTTGTGGCACTCTCAGCACTTTTCGGTCTAATTATTTTCTCTTTTAATAAGCCTGCCATTCTTTAGATCATAGGTGTGGTTACAAAATAAAATACACGTTGCAAAATAATATCTTCATATTTACCTTGATAAACTTCATCAAAGAATGAAACGCGTTGGTAAAGAATAGTTTTCCTTTTGTTTTTATTCATATTGTCTTTCTACGCATACATTTGTATATCAGAATTTTTTACATACACACATACAAGAAGTATATAGATGATGCTCTGAAAATAATATCCCCTATTTATTTCCGTAGTAATTACATCATCAGGAGCAGGACTTTAGCTATTTTGCCAATAAACAATGGCCCTGCAACGAATTTTATTTTTCTTCGTTCACCATTTCTTCTCGAAGAAAACACTTCATCCCTGTTTCGTTTTGTCTATTCTTTTCATTGGTTTGTTGCTAATAACGTCATGAGAAAGCAAAGTTTAAAAAAAAAACTTGGCTCTTATATTTGTTTTTTCCATCTTTCTCCATCGAAATATTTTTCCATTTTCTCCCATTTGGGATCTTATTAGCCGTCTTCGTTTTTTTTATATTCTTCCCTATGCAAAATGTCTCGTCATAGATGTTACAGACAGTTATTGCTTTGACGAGTGGCGTTTTGTTCTCCTCTGGGTAAATCTGTCCAGCTTTGCCCATCCTTAGTCTGACACTTCAGATGGTTCATTTTGAAACTCGACCGAATATCGTGAGCTACCGCGATCACAGTGAGAAATCAGCAGTCGCCTGGATGGTCAGTGAATATAAGGGTCATCTTTCCGTGGCCGGAAGTTAATGAGATAGCAGTCGACTTCGACGAAGCCGGAATGAAGACATAGACGACTAAGTGAGAAATCGTATTATTGCTATTTCCCAAACAGTATCTTGAAAAGCATTTTTCGTTATTCTTTATTGAATTCGATCGCGGGCAAAGAAACAAACCTTTGAACATAGGTAGCCGGGTGTGTATATATATATATCATACAACCGATCTTGGATGTCACCACAGGTTGTGCAGGGAACGATGTGCGGACTACGTCGTCACACAAGGACTAATGGTAAAACTGGTGTTTGTCTTGATAGGTGTGATATACACGGATCGTGTTGCAGATCATTTACACCCTTTGTTCTTGATATATTTTCTGGAGGTGATTGTTTGCTCTATCAAGGAAACGCACACACCAACGTAGGCGGATAAACAAGAAAGCAGGTTCCAGGAATCCTCGGCTGATTTCTAGTGACCCTATTGGTCCCAGCATTCTCTAGCATACACAACTCAATAATGGAAAGCGTTGAAAACTGCCTTGAAAGATATACTGACGAAACAACTCCGACACCTTTTATATTCTATTTCACATTACGTAGCTTCTGTTATTCAGAAGGTTCAGTATAACAGAAAATATATATTATACAAATTTTAAAAAACAAAAGTTTAACAGTATGCTAAGTATTAGAGGTATTTTATTAATATATTTCTTCTTCTTCTTCTTCTTCTTCTTCTTCTTCTTCTTCTTCTTCTTCTTCTTCTTCTTCTTCTTCTTCTTCTTCTTTGTGCGGTTTCCATTCAGGATATTGGCGATAATGGCTCCCCACTATTTCTGGTCCTTTGCAGCTGTGAATAAATGTCTTTTTGTTATCTCTCATAAACCCTGATCTGCCAACCATTTACACAAACTCGTTAAGTAGGTTATGCGCTGTTTTCCTTTGTGTCGGTTACCGTCCTGTGAGTGTCAGATTTCCCAAACCCTTTTTCCTCATTATGTGCTCTATAAATTTCAACTGTCTCTTCCTGGTGATAAGTATAAGTGTTCTTTTTGTTTCCATATTCTCTAAAATATTGCTCACATGGTCAGTCTATGGTATTCTCAGCATCCTTCTGTAGAACCACATTTTTGTCGCTTTAAGTTTATTCTTCATCTGTGAGGAGATTGTCTAGCATTCTCTATCATATATGAGGATTGATATTAAATAACAGTTCAGTACTCTTTTATTTGTTTCGAACGAAATTTTCTTGTTTCTTAATATTTTGTTTAGCCTTTGGAAGCCATCTTTCTCTATCCCAATGCGTCTTCGGATTTCAGTCTCACACTTACTGAATTTTCATATCTTGCTAATCTTTAGTTAATCTGACTCATGCCTACGAATGTTAGGTTGGCCTAGAGAAACAGACTTGCCACTATTGTCTTCTAGAACAGGTTGCTAACAACTGCTCTATAGCGAATCAATTGCTACCGTTTGGCAGCAGGATATTTTGTTTGGCAGCAAGTCCATAGTGGAGGTTACTCAAATGAAATCGAGCACACTACAGTATTGCAATAAAGATATTTTTTGAAGAATTAATACGGGGCTCGACAGCTACTCAAGGTAGAGAGCCAATGAATGAAGTGTGTGATATGAATGAAGAGGAAATAGGAGGTGAAAATTATGAGGATATAAAGGATAGATAATAAGTGACCCGTGACTTGAAGAAACAAGTCTAAAGTGTTCAGGGAAGCATCGACACGGAAGTCAGTTTCACAAACTATCTGTCTTCCTCCTTACATTTGGAATACGGGGGAAATGAGGGAGATTCAAATACGTAGATGTAGCATGGCTAGTTCTAGCTGTAAAGGTCTGAACTGATAGAACTAAATAGTGGAACTCATCTACACCTTTTCCATGGAAATGGCGATAGGATTGTGAGATTGAATTTTTCAAAAATAGTTCTTCCTCCACAAGGCCTTCCTCTACTTACAACATTCATCAGAATCTAAAAATAGTGTTTTTAAATAATTTTAGAAAGGGGATCGTGTTCATAGTATGCATACATTAAGGTAGATCCACCAAGCAAAAACAATAAGATTACCCAACCCACAGCCAACAGACCACACAAAAAGATATGAAAAATAGATCCTCCAGAGGTGGGCCCTATAAAGGAAAAAATAATACATCCGCAGCCGTTGTAGGGGAATGCAAAGAAAATGAGCAAAAAGAAAAAGAGAAAGGCCCAAGTATCAGCATGGCGGCTGACGAAGTCAACGGTGTAACTCCTGGAGAATCTAAATCTATTCGGAGTTCCCCACCACCCGAAATGCATTGTCAATGTAGCGGAGTACGTCAAGTGAGCCAAACAGTAAGCTCATGTGGTACTCGATGGCGTGCTTTTGGTAGACCACGATGCACAAGACCGCATTGCAAAAAGAACAGTGTCAGTTTTTGTGTTCGACAAGCTCGCGCGAAAAATTCGTCGGTGCACAAAAGGTACAGTCATGAAATCACTGATTTCTTTGGGAGTTAAATCTCAACAGATCATTAAAGGTTTAGGATTCTTCATGTGTGACATACTGTTGTCCCCAACAGAGGATTGTAGATGTAACGTTCCGTGATTTAATCACAAAGGGTTATATCATCCGCACAGAATACCGAGGATGGCGTAGGACCAAGTTCGCAGTCGACGAGATTCCTGACTATATTCTCGGAGAACACTTAGGGATATATCTTATGCAGTATGGCCAATTAGTGACTGTTACTCCAGAATATGAGACATGTGGGTGAGAGTTCAAACTGATGTTGGACCGAGAAGCCTTCATCTCCATTTCCAACAGCTTGGAGAAAGGCAGGAAGGTCCCAGTTTTTTTCACTCCTCCCTATATAGAGCGCTAAAGTTAACTTTTCCGTGGGATATCGGGTGCCGCGCGATTGACGGTCACATTAAGGCTGAAATAGGCCAGGGGTCAATGGGCAAGGCCATCGGTATCCTCACCCGGACAATGTTTAAAGCGGACGGCCAACCATCGGAGATCTGACAATGACTCTCTTTTTAGCGAGTCTGAATGTTCTGCGGTTGAGGTGATTCTCGAAGTGTGAGACACGATCGCTACCTTCAGCTCCTGGCAATTAATATTTGTGCTGTACAAGAGACTCGTTTAATTTTGGCGGTCATGAAGTTATACTGTCAAAGAGTTTTGACTTCTCAGCGAATTATACTGGCCGTTCTGGAAGTCTTTTGGAAAGTTTTATGTCGTGGATGCGACCATAAAAGATCAGGCATGTCATTTCATTGGGGTTTATGCGTCCAAAGACTCCGGGGAGCGGGCCGCTTTTATTCGGCGGCTCGATCCGTTTCTGACGATATCTCGTTGGGTAATTTTAGTGGGTGACTGGAATGCTGTCCTCGATCCCGATATAGATAGCATGGAGACTAGGTTGGGTACTAACAAACCGGGCGTAAAACCATTTCGGGACTTTATCAACAGGCTGGATCTTGTCAGGTGTGATCTTCCCCGGGAGATAGTGTGGACTTCGACGAATAGGAGAAACTCTGCTTCGGTGTTGCTTACAAGCTACATTGACCGAATCTTAGGATAGTGGTCTCAGATAGTTTTAGACTGTCCAAGTCTTCATTCCATATTTTATTCGGACTATAGTCTTGTCCCGCTTCGTCTAAACTTGGATAAGCCTAGGATTAGAACGGCTGGCGACTGGAAATTCAACACATCTTTGTTTTATGCGAAAGATTTTCAGGAGCAGCTTTTACTTATTCTAATGCGGAAATTGATGGTGTCTGGGGTTTGAAATAAGTGGTGGGCTCACCTTAATGCAGCCATTAGGCCGTTTTCCCCTGAGTATAGTAAGCGACAACAAAGATAGATTAGCAGAGCAAACGGCACAAAACATCTAGAGTAGAAAGGTCTATAAAATCGGGAGAGTGGGGAAATAGCTGCAGCTAGGACAGAGTTGGCCTCCTTGCTTATAAAGATCAAGCTATTGTAGTCAGGGTTAGATTACAAACGATGTCTTCCGAGGCAAAAAAAATGTCCTCTGAATTGCGAGCTGAAGAAGTTCGGAGTATCGCTGACCGACACATCGCTAGCGTTGCATTGCTTGCAGTAGAATATAGCACAGAAAATAATTTTCTTGAGAGATGTAATAAAATGCACTGTCTTTTAAAATGGAATTGTGTGATGCGTCAGAAATTAATAGACAATAACAAACAATATGCATCACACAATTACTAAAAAGCGTTAAAAGAAATTAATAACAAGTAGCGCTGACTCTATGGTCAATTATTGCACTTCCTAACCCCTACCAATCAGAAAAATATAAGAATACTAGAAAAACTCAATACTCAACACACACACACACACACACACACACACACACACACACACACACACACACACACACACACACATACACACACACACACATATATATATATGTTGAAACGTAAACAAAGATAATTTTATAATGGATTTTTTTTATTTATCCGACAAATTTCTTATCAATTTAAAAGTTATTTTTAGTGGATACTGGTGTTTGAGTAGGCGCTCCATTTAATATGGTCCCCATTTATCCATCAAACAGTATGTTTATTTATTTTCGAACGCTCAGATCGGTAACGAAAATAAATGATATACTGTTTGACGGATGAACCTAGTGCCTACTCAAATACCAATATCCACTTAAAATAACGTCTAAATATATATATATATATATATATATATATATATATATACACACACATATATATATATATGTGTGTGTGTATGTGTAATTTTAAAGGTTATTTTTAGAGGATGTTGTTATGAAGAATAAATTATAATGTATACATTAAAACAAGTCCACATTATAAACAAAAACGTTTGCGGTTTCTCACTTATATATATATATATATATATATATATATATATATATATATATATATATATATATTCAAGTCGTCTGAAGATCGCGTTAGCGTGAAACTCAGTTTACGACCAAATCCATCCTTTCATAGGATTTAACGTTGTTCAGCGTTATTTGCTCGGTTCAGGTAATCTAGGTTTCGAGTACTTTACAGAGTAGGTAAGTTTACCTTTAGGCCTTATTTCTCTTCATTTTTTTTCCGTTAGGCGTTCTTATTCAAGACTTTACGTCAGCACAAGGATCGACGACTCCCAAAAAGTTCCGTCTATGCAATTTCACCTATAAGGCTTCGGTCAATGCGTGCTATGGTTTTCAAGTAATTTCCATCAGTACTCCTTGCTAGGACCGATTTTATCAATATGCATTGCTTTACACGATTAAATAAATAATTTCACCTATTATGGTGGTGCGGCTGGATTTATGTCTTTCCAAAGGTCATTATTTTCGAAGTGAACGAAATTGTATAAGCCAAGATTTGAACTGTGTTCGCCTATGTCTTCACCGTCCTTTAACCCTATGGCCTGGGAGTGACAGCTCTGTCATCACGTAGCTGTAAATGTCAGGAATATAAACAGGATACTCGCTGTCATCAACAGGACCTACTCAAACAAGTCCATAGAAAATATGATGTATAAATCACTTGTAAGACCTATCCTAGAATATATTCACCAGGCTTGGTATCCCTGGCTTATCAAAGATATGCAAAAAGCTGTTCGGAGGTGAGGCACTAAAATGAAAAATATCTGTTTTTCTTTTTATAAGTATATGTACCATTATTGACTGATTTTGTGTAACGTCAAGTCAAATTGTAGATGGTTAATATGACCTTCTTGTTTTTCATTACCTCTGTCAGTGAATCATTAATAATTGGAATGGACTTCCAGACAAAGCAGTTTTTACAAGAACAGTTCAGGATCTTAAACACGTGCTAGAAGAAACAAATACAGGGGAAAGACGGGGAACTATTCGGAGGTCAATAGGATTCCTGTCTTTGTTCATTTTTATGGTAACTTAAGTGCAAATTACAAATCGGGGATACAAAAACCAAACAAATATAGAAATATAAATACCTGGGACGTGTTCTAACAGAGGACGGAAAGTGCGACACTGAGATCCGAAGACGTATTGAGCTGGTCAAAGATGCATTTCAAAAGCTAAGCAGAGTATTAAGAGACGCACAAATTTCGTTAGAATAGAGTATTGCACTGTTACGTTATACTTGTCCTCCTGTATGGCAGCAAATGCCGGACAATCTTCTCAAAGATGAACAAGTGACTTGAAGCAACACAAATGCAGTTCTACAGAAAGAAGCTGAAGATACCGTCGATCGAACATGTGAGCAGCAAAGAGGTTTTACAGAAAATGGAAACAAAAAGTAAACTTATACTTGACATCAGAAAGAAGCAATTGAAATTTCTAGGGCATGTAATAAGCAAAGAAGGTTGGGAAAACCTGATACTCGCAGGACAGATTGAGGAAAGGTGGGAAAGAGGAAAGCAGCGCGTTAGTTATTTGATGAGCTTGCTGGTAGAACAGGGTTTCGTAGAAATAACAAAAAAAGACAAACCAATTTGAGAGTTACAAGGAACGCCTTGATGGGTCATGGCGCATAAAAGAGGAATAAGTTAAATCATCTTGCAAATAAGTATTTGAAAATCTGGCTTTTATCTGGATCTATATAGTGATCTCTAACGCAGATTATAAATATGAACATATAGAAGTAGTCAGGCTGGTTCTATTTCTTTCTTTCTTTCTTTCTTTTCTTTTTCCTTTCTTTTTTTTTCTCTAAATTATTAAATTTATATGCAGTCATATCCAATGGGCGTGAGAATGCTTAAGTGTGTGGACATTTACTTTTAAGGATGTCGCGTATGTTAGTTTTTAAATAAATATTTGCTTTTGATGTTGAACTTGGAAATTTCCCAGCATTGGGTTTTATGAAACTCAAGATGAAAGATTGAATTATTACATTTCTCCTTGTATTTATGCAGCAAAAAATGAATACATTTGAAATCTTTCGTTCACAGAACACGAAGAAAACTGTAAGACTGTTTTAGATTAGAGCTTCGAAAGAACCAGTTTCATTTCTGAATAGTCGTCATTACTGTAAAAGGATATGAAAACGCCTCCCATTTTCAAGATTGTGTCTATTCTATGATATAAAACGCAATGTAATTATATATATATATATATATATATATATATATATATATATATATATATATATATATATATTCCATAATTAATCGTATACATATATATTTGTATATATTCGAATATATATAGATGCTTGTATATAAATGTTCATATGTTTGTTTATATATATATATGTATATGCATATAGTATATGTATATATGTATATATAATTATAAAAATCTAAAAATTATAGAAAAGTAGATAATAATATGTCTGAATCGATAAAATTAATGAAACTAGTAAAAATACTACTGACAAATCCCTTCGTTTCTTTTATAATAAGCTGAAAATGTATCCTTTTGTCAGGATAGTATACAAATTTGCTGATTGAATTAGCAACAGAATGAATGAATCTGAAGTTTTTGGTAAACAACTCCAAAAACTTCTGTTGTTGTAATTGCAATTGTCATTGCTGTTCCGTTTGTTGTTTTTGTTGCTGCAACTGTTGTTGTTGTTGTTGCTTCTGTAGCGCCAAAATTTGAACCATGATAGCTTTTAGTTCTTCCATTTTGGTGTACTTTGCTGAACGAATCCTTGTGTAAGTTTAAGGAATTCTCGCGAATAGCTGTCGACACTTTTGTGATGTCAATGAACACTCGTTGTCATTTTTGTGATACCAACGCATACTCGTTGTCACCTTTGTAATGCTCGTTGTAGTAGAGACTTTGTAATCAAAAGTACACTGTAATACGCCGTTGAAAGATACTGGTGTCAGACGCCTTCGAATAATACTCGCACTAATAATACTTGCTCGATAATACTCGCTCGAATAGTAGTCTGTATAGTGATCCGAATAGAGAAATAGCATAGCGCGTAGGGAATAGCAATCCGTATAGTATAGAGGATAGATTAGAAATCCAAATCCGTATAGTATAGAGGATAGACTAGAAATAGCGATCGTTAGTTGTCAGCTACTTCCTACATATATGCGTTTCCTTTATGACGTGGTCTACTTAATTCAAAAATTGGATTGCCTGTGTTTGCTCACTGGCGATCTACGTTCAAATGAATCTCTTTACATTGGCTTTGGAATTCGCCACCGACTACCTCGATCTTTCAAACGAGGAACTGGACATTATTATGAACTCACGTAAGTCTGTCCTTATCCATAACAAAGAACAATGGATTAAAAATAATGCAGTTGACCAATTTGATATTGCAGTGGGATCGTTATATTCGACTGAGTCTTCTGACTTTGTTGGTTTGTTCATTTTATATAACTTTAGTGCCCACCATGATATCAATATAGAAAATATAGGTTTATATAGAGATGACAGCCTTATGATGGTGAAAAATTCAACAAAAATTAAAGTTGACAAAATTAGGAAGTTAATACATAGGGAATTTAAAAGTGTAAACATGAAATTTATAATAAACACAAATTTAAAAAAGTAGATTTCCTCGACGTAACATTAGATTTAGTCAATAATACATACCAACCTTACATGAAAGCCAATGCAAATCCATTATATATCCCCCAAAATTCAAATCACCCTTCATCCATAATTAATTACATACCCTCCTCCATTGAATATATAATCAGTAATAACTCTTCCAGTAAAGATGTATTTTAGAAACATAGCAAATTTTACAACACTGTTTTAAGAAATAGTGGCTATAAGTGCACAATCAAAAGAAACATAAAAGTGTTAATGGGAAAAAATAGAAACAGAAGAATCATTTGGTACCCCCCCACATTTTACCAAATTATGAGTATTAAGTTAGGAGAGAAGTTTCTCGATTTAATTGAGAAACACTTACCTAGTAATAATCCACTCAGTAAGATTTTTAATAAAAATACACTTAAATTACGCTGTAGCTTTACAGATAACCTTGAAAAAAAGTTTAAAAACACAATAATAAAATTTTAAATCAAAACTTAAGCCCAAGTAACAATATCCATTCCAAAGCAACAAGCAATAATGATACCAACCTCTGTAATTGTAGAATTCCTAACGACTCTCCATTACAAGTCTAATTCATTCGCTTGTTTAACTAAGTACTATTTCATCTAGAGAAAATCCAACAGTTAAAAAATTTTAACCTGTAGTACCAAAAATTCCTTTAAAACTAGGTGGTATCAACACATATCATCTTTCAACAACAATGCGTATGGTAACAGAACGTCTCTTTCTAAATATTTTTGGCACTTAAAAGAAGCTAACAAAACACCGACGGTAAGTTAAATGTAAGAAAATGTTAAAAATAACTAGAATCTGTAAATCCTTACATGATCCTTGTTCTCTATGTTTACAAGAAAAATTGCATATTATAAAGTTTCCTAACAATAAAAACCTGTTTGAATTAATTACTGTTAGTAATATTTTGTGACTGCTCCTTTTGAGATTACAATGTCAATCAGTTTTTTTCTATAATTTTAAAAACGATTCTGGTAGTAGTGAGTGAGTGACGATTTCTGACTATTCTCCTTGGCAAAACTCCAACAATTGCTTGATTTTAGTTGTTTGTTTTGCTTGCACTCCTTCGTTCACTTTAATCACAGATTTTCAGTTGGGTTTAGATCAGGACTTTGCCTAGGACGTTCCTAGATAAAAACAATTTCTGTTTACGGACCCATTCTATTGTGGATTTGATTTGATACTTTAGATCATTGAGCTGTTGGAAGTTCCAGCCCCGACCTAAACCCAACTTTTGAACTGAGGACAAGACACTTTTGTTCAAAATTGCTTGGTATATTGCAGGGTGCATTGTGCCGTCAATGCGTACTATTTTGCCCGTTGCAACTTCAGTAAAGCGCCCGCAAATCATAGTGCAGTCACCACTATGATTAATAGTTGGTATCAAAGTCTTCTCCAGAGAGAATTGGAGAACCGCAATGGTTATATCAGGATTTGCCTGGGCTTTGTAAACTAGATGTCTTCTTGGTCTTGTTGCTATTTTTCGTGGATGACCACTTCTTGAGTGTGATGCCGTCATAGTAAAGGCCTCCTATTTATAAATAATTTGTTGCACAGTGGAGAAGTGAACTCAAAATCGTTTTCATAGCTTCTTGTATGCTTCTACATCATTATAAGTTTCAACGATGCGAATTATTAAAGCTCCAGGAAGTTCTTTTGATCTTTACATATATATTTAAAAAAAAGTTAAAACTGAACAATTATGCATACACAATGAGTTCTATTGTTTGACAAGAGTATACACAGCTTACCAAATAAATGAAAACGTGTAATTTTCATTTTTACATGTATACAAAAAATTATTTGAACTGGCAACCATGTAAAACAAAAATACAGAGTGTCAATGTAAGGGTTCACGTATTTTGCACAGATTCATTTTTAATTTTGAAATAATAATTTTTAATCCAGCTTGATAAAAATCTTTGAAAGTGGTTGCAAATCATTAGTAAAAGTTTGCCTTAAGTAATATATATTTTAATTAAAATTTGTTGATTATCTGGAAAAAAGGGACAATTATTTAAAAATATTAACTTTGATTTTCACTAATATTTGTATAGCACTATATATATATATATATATATATATATATATATATATATATATATATATATATATATATATATATATATATCTTTGATGGACACTGAGTACCAAATTTTCTTCAGCATCTTGTCCCAACGACTTTATCTAGGTGCCATCAATTACGTAGACACTTCAGTACAGAAGGGAGGGATTACCGGCATCCTAGGTAATCTGGAGCGTATTGGCGTAATAACACAGCTCCTAAGAGAAGCAAAAGAAGGGTAAGGCGATCTAGTCGTACTGTGGCTGGACTTTGCTAATGCATATGGATCCATTCCACACAGATAAGTCAAGGAAGCTCTCAGAAAATACCATATCTCTATTTGTTAAGGAATCTCATACAAGATTATTATAATGATTTTAACATAAACAAACAACCACTGATTATAACTGGATGCACTATCTCAGTGATATTATTTACCTTAACCATGAACATGTTAGTAAAATCAGCAACAGTTGAATGCCGAAGTCCATTGATGAGAATACAGAGTACGACAACACCCAAGTCGTGCATATATGGATGACATAACAGTTACAACATCCACAGTCCCTGGATGTCAGTGGATATTGCAAGGGTTAGAAAAGATAATGACGTGGGCAAGAATGAAGTTTAAACCGACAAAATCCAGGTCATTAGTACAGAAGAGAGGGATTGTGATAAAAAAGTTCCGTTTCAAAATTGCAGGAACTATTATCCCGTCATTAAAAGAGAAACCAGTTAAGTGTCTGGGAAAAATATTCAATGCTGATTTAAAAGATACTAATGCTACCCAGAAATGTTTTTCAGACCTCGAAACAATGTTGAGTAAAGTGGACACGTCAAGGCTGCCAGTCCGTTTTAAATCATGGATATACCAACATAACATTCTGCCAGAGATTCTGTAGCCACTGATGTTATATGAAGTGGAATTGACAAGAGTTGAGAAGATGGAGAAAAAAGTGAGCGGATATTTGAGAAGATGACTCGATTTACCGAGGAATTTAAGCAGTGCAGCTCTGTATGGAGTTTCTAACGCTTTGCATCTTCCCTTCAGAGGATTAGCGGAAGAGTTTGAAGTGGAGAAGACGAGGCAGGCAATCCTATATAGGGATTCAAAAGATCCTGAGCTTCCAGAAGCAGGAATTGAGGTTCGAACTGGGTGAAAGTGGAAGGCATCGCACGAGCTCAGTACAGCAGAGCAAAGGTTGAGACAGAAAACGCTAGTAGGAACTGTAGCAGTGGACATATCAAGCCTAAGTTACTGATCCAATGCACGAGGGAGGGAAAAAAAGGAAAGATCATAAACATGTCTTCAATATGAAGTGTGAGCGGGTGTGGAGGAAATTAGATCAAGTAAAATAGTGGCTTTAGGACAACAGGGGGCCTGAACCGAAATGGGGAAACCTGGAAAAAAAAGGAAGATTATACTAATCCCAGTAATACAAGCTTCCTTGTTCAAGCAGTGTATGATACACTACCCGGTCCGGCAAACCTCCGCACGTGGGAAAAGAGTGAGTCGCTACTTTGTCCATTGTGCCAGAAGAGAGGATCCCTCCAGCACATATTGAGCGGTTTCCCCAGGGCGCTAAGCGAGGGGAGGTACCGGTGGCTCCATGATAAATTTTGAGGAGTCCTTGCAACAATAGTCTCAAATAGTCTAAAACAAAACAGATATAAACCGAATAAGAAGACGATGAATTTTGTCAGAGCCGGGGAAAAAGTAAAGACATCGCAGAAGAAGAAAACATCTCTCCTCAGCTCTGCCCCGGACTGGCAAATGAGAGTATATATAGGCAAGCAGCTTAAATTTCCAGTGGAAATAATACAAGATAAGCTTCGTTCAAACATGGTTATTTATTCTGAAAAGACCAAGCAAATCATCGTGTCAGAATTAACAGTCCCTTGGGAAGAAAATATGGACGAAGCCTATGAAAGGAAGCTTGGGAAATATTTACTGGTTGTAGAAGAATGTAAAAGACGCGGTTGGCGAGCTCAGTGCGAATCGATTGAAATTGGTTTCAGAGGCATTGCTGGATGGTCACTTGTAAGATGTTGACAAAATTAGGTGTAACAGGTGTTTGGAAAGAAACAAACCTATTCGCACAATAACATTGGAAGCAACAGAAGAATCCTCTAGATGGCTGTGGTTGAAAAGATCAAGTGATGGGCAGCCAGTAAGGAAATGAAAGGAAGTTGCGGTTGATATATTTTTTTATTGTATTTGGGGGCGCGGGTAGGTATGACCTAAAAATACACACGACAATGGAGTCTCGAGTAGGGGACTGAATTTTATTTATTTATTTGGATGTGTATGTTGGTATGTGTGTGTGTCGGCACTGATATGTGTGTGCATGTGTGTAACTCATACAGAGGGAGGGTCAAAGAAGGAGGAAAAATGGGAAGGGGAGGAAAAATGTTTTTTTTTTATTTACTTCGGGCGGATGATTAAAATGAATGGAAATGGGCTAAATGTAAGCAGAATGTGATTCTTGAGCGCGTTTCCGTGCATGTACCTCTGTGTATATCTCAATGAGGGAGACAAATTTATACGTAATACTTCAAGCCGAGCACGCCGCCATGTTCCTTGCCAGAAACGGTGGCTGCGTTTGCTTCCTTTTTTATGGAAGCGCGCACATGGCTGGTGAACCGGAAGTCATCCGGGATTGGACCACAAATTGCCAAGAGGAGACGCAGTGTGCAGTCTGGAAGATCGAAAAACCTGTAGCTAACGGAAGGTACACAAGTCGATACCCGATCAGTATCATCTGGGTCACCGTAGAGAGGGGGTATGATGTAGAAAGACCCGAAACCCCTAATGAACCACGGCTAGAAAATCACTGATGAGGTGTACTAAAGCATCCGTATATATATATATATATATATATATATATATATATATATATATGTGTGTGTGTGTGTGTGTGTGTGTGTGTGTGTGTGTGTGTGTATCTGTGTATGTGTGTGTGTCTGTGTTTTAACAACCACAGTTGGCACTTGGGTATGTTTTGCAGTGAATCATTGCGTTCCTGAATATTTTGTTGATAGTTATATAGTCAATTTGGTTTTTAGTTTCCCCTTCTGGGCTCCTCCATGACCATAATCGTCACGGATGTTGTTGGAACTGAGCGACCCAAACCTGGAAGAAAAATATATGGACGATGTGAAAAGAAGATACGAGGCACACAATAGAAACTCTAAATAGGACGCACTAAGAGACGCTTTAGTGACATAAGCAAACGATATCATCTCCAAGGACGGAGAAAAAAAAAACGAATGCATGACTGATGAGATTTTCGACATGATGGAAAGGAGACAGAAAACCCTGCCAAGACACAACGAAATAAAGACCAAATGCAAGCAAGTTAAAGAAGAAAAGCTAAACGAAAAATGTGCAGAAATAGAAAGATTGAGTACCACCAACAAAAGAGACATGCACAAGCAAATAAGGCAAATTAGTCAAAACAGGACAGAAGACATGCTCGTCAACAGGCTGCCGAAAATCAAAGGATGGAACACACTTATTAGAGAAGGAAAAATTATTCAATGCTGGAGCGGGTATATTGGAGAACGGGAACAATCAGCAATACACAGAACTACCGACGGACCGGAAATTCTGAAAACCGAAGTAGAAGCCGCACTGTCCAAATTGAACAGAAACAAGGCGGCAGGGCCAGACGGAATTGTAACGGAAATGCTGGCAGCCTTAGATGACTTTGGCATAGAAAGATCACAGAAATAATAAATGAAATCTACAACGGTGGGGATATACCAGAAGACCTCAGCAGATCTATCTTCATAACAATGCTCAAGAAACCAGACGTAAACTCCACCGAATAGTCAGCCTAATGAGCCGCGTTACAAAACTCATTATACGTAGTTTGATGAATAGAAAGCACAGAAGAATCAGTTCAGAGATAGGACATGAACAGTGCGGGTTCGTTAAAGACACTGGGACAAGAAACGCTATATTCATGCTCAAAATGTTATCAGAAAGAGCAATAGAAATGGAGAAAGACGATTGCCTATGTTTCTTAGACTAATGCATGGTCATCAGTTCATCGGTAAAAGAATGAGACCGAAATGCGATTTGCAGCTCGGGGACACTAAATTCAAGCAGGTGCGGAAGTTTAAATATCTGGGAAGCGTCTTGACATAGGATGGTAAGTGCGACACTGAGATCCGTAGACGTATTGGGATGGCCAAGAACGCATCCCAAAAGCTGGGCAGAGTATTGCGAGAGAGGAGGATCTCTTTGATAACAAAGAAATGAGTACTAAGTTGTTACGTTCTGTTCTCTTTTACGGTAGCGAATGTTGGACAGTTTCCTCAAAGATGAAGAAGAGCCTCGAGGCGACGGGGTTGTGGTTCTACAGAAGGATGATGAGGATATCATGGACCGAGCATGTGAGAAACGATGAGCTCAAGGAAAGAGTTCAAACAGCTGAAAGTTCTGAGACACGTAATGAGTAAGTAGGTCCTGGAAAATCTGATACTCACAGGTTGAATAGAAGGAAAGAGAGACAAGGAAAAGCAACGCGTGACATACCTGGCGGGCTAAGCAAATGGATGACAGAACGTGGTCTGAGGGAGGTTGGAGAAGGGCAAAACTTATTGAGAGCCACAAGGATTAAGGCGGGGATGTCGAGCCATGATCGCCTACGTCTTGAAAGGACACTGCACATAAATAGAAAATGAAGAGAACTGAACAACCAACAACTTTGGCTTCAAAAACTGCCTTCCAAATTTTCCACTATATATATATATATCCGACTCCAAGAAAGAATACTCTGACTTTAGAATTTCAGTTTTTCTCTTTCTGACTAGTCCTGTATATATCGTCTCTTCATCTAACTTAAATCTAATATAAATATGTCTCCATTAACCATGTCCTGAAGAAGGTCTATTTGATCGAAACGTCTGACGTCGACAGAATAACAAAAACAAAAACAAAATAAAAATCAGTAAACTCACATATTCGGATTTTGCTTTGTCTTTTCCACATTTTCATCACACACACACACACACACACACACACACACACACACACACACATATATATATATATATATATATATGTATATATATATATTTACACACACGCATATATATATATATGTGTTTGTTTATATATATGTTTATATATATGTATGTGTTTATATATTTAGGTATATATATATATACGTTTATATATATAGTTATAGGCTTGTATATATGTATTTTTATGTTAAATATTTATATTATTATATATTGTTTGTTTATATATATATTTATACATATATATGTTTATATATATATATATGCTTATATATATATGCTTATATATGTGTGTATGTGTTTATGTGTGTGTGTGAGTGTGTGTGTGTGTGTGTCGAGAAAGAGAACGAGTGAGTGACTGGATGCATAAGAATCAATTGCGTGGTGACTCTTCTGTTCACTCTGTAATATGATCGTCAGACTTTGTCAGAATGTCGTAACTGAAGCGTGAAAACTGTCAGTCACCATACATTGTTGATACAACATTCTTACGTCTATAAAATCTTTATCGTCGATACTGATTGCACTTTCACTATAAATATAGCGCATTTAAGCAATATACATATTGTTCAATGACCTAAAAACTCTCAGGGGAGAATTATTCTGCTGGAACATCAGATTTCCTTCCAGGTGCAAAAATGGCAGACCATCTTCCAAGTGTACGAATGTCAGCAGATCGCCTTTTAAGTGCGTGTTTAAAAAGTGTTATATTTGTAAGTGATGAGTGGTTAGTGATGAGTGCTCAATTATAGGTATATAGTCTGTTTAGAAATCATCAGTGTCCACTTACTATCGCATTCTCTCTTTCTCTCTCTCTCTCTCTCACTCTCTCTCTCTCTCCCTATATATATATATATATATATATATATATATATATATATATATATGAGAAAATCGCCTAAATGCTAGCTGGCATATTTGCATTTCTTTTAGTCTATCATCTTGTGTGTCTATTTAAATTTATATATTCGTCAACCTATGTAATTTTCAGCTGATCCTTGTATATATATATATATATATATATATATATATATATATATATATATATATATATATATATATATATATATATATATATATATATATATATATATATATGTGTGTGTTACCCCGTTAAAAGTATAGAAAAATTAAATAGATTTAAGCAATATCACTAAAAATCTTAATCAACTCATTTTTGTGCAAAACATAATCTCCAGATTTAAATTTCCATTCGCATTTATTAACCAATAAGCGACGTTATTTCAAAAGCGCTGGTCTTTGAAAAGTCAAACAACCACGTTTGTCGTCTGCTATAAAATTTGAGAGCTCACTCGACAAACTGATCGAAAATATTTTTCCTCCTAAAAATAGATAACAATTGGGAAAATATTAAATTAACCAATAAACGTCTGAGTTTCGTAAGCTAATTTTTAGCTTCTTCGAGTCTATTTTGTATAAATATTCGTGGTGTTAATTTAGTATTCCATTTTCATTTTACCGTAAACTTTTGACCGGGGTGGGTTGTTCGTTGTTATGGACAAGCCGAATTCTCAGACCATTTTAATTATTGCTGAACCTTTTCATATATTTTATGGAAGTAACTTCTTACTTCGACTTCAGAGATTTCATGTTGGGGTGGCTTTAAAAAAATAAACAGAATTAAACCATTCTTTATTATTTTTAAAAAGGATTCATCGAATTATGATACAGGAAATCAATTATTTCACAAAAAGTCATATCACTAATTTATATATATATATATATATATATATACATATATATATTTATATATGTATATGCACAGCACCCCCCACAAACACACACATGCACACACACACACACACACACACACATATATATATATATATATATATATATATATACAGGGTGTCTATAAAATTCGTGTGCACTTTAAAAAATTTATAACTTTATTTGTATTTGCGATAGAAATAATCTGTAAAAAATGTTATAAAGTTTAATGTACCTAATTTTAAGTATAGCTAAAATAACTAATGTGATTTCAGGCATTACTGTAAATCAGTTGGCAAATGTTTTCCGTGAACTGCAAAATCGTATTACCCTTTGTATTGCTAATGATGGAGGACATGTGGAAACCTAAATAAAATTTAAATAAAACCTTAAAAAATATAGATTTACTTCTTTCTAATCCTTTTTACAAATTATTTCTATGGCAAATACAAATAAAGTTATAATTTTTTTAAAGTGCACACGAACTTTATGGACACCCTATATATATTTATGTATGCGTGTGTAAATATTGTCAGAGTGTATCTGTTGAAGAGACAAAATGAATAAAAAGTGACAAGAGGAAAAACTATTCTTATCCGACGCGTTTCGTCCCTGAGGAATTTTATCAAGGCAATGTAGGATTTTTTTGCTGCGTGTTATAAACAAACGTGAGGATGTAATTTGGTTTATCAAGTCTTTTAAATTTGAGAACGTTCATTAATTTTCATCCGGTAGCTGAAAGGTCAGTCAAAACATGTGGGTGATACAAAATGTCATAATTCAAAGTTTAGCAACAAGTAAAGTGTGCGAGTAATATTCAAGAATTTTCATTTTTTTAATGAATATTGTTTAGATTGTGATTAGATTGTTATGGTATGAAATGGACGTATGCGCTGTATATCTTCAAAAAAACTAGATGATGAATTTAGCCATTTTCTTTCGATTTTTCAACATATTTGTGGTTGTGTGTGTTTGTTTGGGAAATTAGAAATTTTTTCAGGAAAGGTGAAATTGGGACAAAAACTAGGGCGTAGATTTATATTTTGATAAGATTCGATGGCGAGACTCTCGGGAATTTTCCTTCTGAATATATCACTCTCTCTTTTGATGTGTGTGAAATTTTTCAGATCAAAATTGTGTTCGAATTTATTTCTGTGCACGACTAGTACAATTATCAGTTTGTTATGTATGAGATCACTTTTGTGTTCATAGATACGTTTTTTTTTAATTCTGCCTGTTTCCCCAATGTATTGTGAGGAAGAGTTTTGACATTTTATTTTATATATAACTGCTTCTGAATTATTACTGTTATGGCTGTTTTTAGTTCTGATCATATCGATAATTGTTTTGGAAGTGGTGGTGGCTATTTGGATGCTGTTTAGACCGGAAAAGTTGTTCAGGATAGTGGATTTTATGGAGTTTATAGCAAGTGTTATGCATCTGTTTTTTGTTTAGTTTATTATTGCGGATAATATTGTTATTTTTGTTGCGGTCGTGTGTTTTAAGTGCCTTTCTTTTGCTTTGTGTATGAATTGATAAGGATATTGAATGTTTTTAAATGTGTTTCCTATGTTTGTTTCTTATTTAAGCTGCAAATTCTTAATGCTCTTAAGCAAAAAACAATTTTCAGCCCAAGTGTCTATCCTTGTTTTGTTTTGTTTTACAGCATATCAACTTCGATAGGTTATTTAATGCCGACAAGATTTTATTGTTGGTAATATTTATTTTCCAAAAATGTATTGCTGGTAATATTTTTTTTTTTCAAAAATACATTGCTGGTAATATATTTAAAAAATGTCTTACTGGTAACATTTTTTTAAAAATGTATTGCTGGTAATTGTTTTTCAACAGTGTATTGCTGATAATGTTTTTTTTCATAAATATATTGTTGGTAATATTTTTTTTCAAAAATGTATTTCTAGTAATATTTTTTTCAAAATTTATTGCTGGTATTATTTTTTGTTTTCCAAATTTATTGCTAGTAAGATATATTTTTTTTTCAAAAATGTATTGCTAGTAATAATTTATTCCCAAAATGCATTGCTGGTATTAAAAACTATTTTTTGCATTTCCATAGTATTTTGACCCCAGTTTTGGGGTTGACTATTTGCCCATGTGCTGATGGAATCAGTGACGACCAGTCCGTGACAAAGGCGATGTTTAAATCTTTAGATATTGAGTTTGGTTTGTATATGGAGAGGAATGGTTTCCGCCAGGTATACTTGCCGTACACGCTACGCATTACTGAGTATATTTCTGGATTTCAACCCAAATATGTGGAAAGAACTGCTAAGGTGCCTGGTTGCGCAACGACCCTATGACCATACACTGCCATGTGACTGATAATGATGATGATGATGATGATAATGATGATGAAATGCGTCTTGTTAAACATCTGGCGTACGATATATATATATATATATATATATATATATATATATATATAGAGAGAGAGAGAGAGAGAGAGAGACAGACAGACAGAGGGGGGGAGAGAGAGAAAGAGATAGATAGATAGAAATGTGTGTGTGCATGTGTGATATGTACTTGAGTAGAAATATGTAAGCGTTTTCGTAAAACATGATTTCTTTCCTATCTAGTATTTTATATGAGTAAATAAACAGCTTTCTCCTTCAGAAGATTCTTTTGTATTTTTCGCATTCTCTTTTGTGTGTATATATATATATATATATATATATATATATATATATATATATATATATATATATTTGTAAAGATGTTATAATGTGACCACCATTAACTGGCTTGATAGATATTGACTAGCCGTAGGCAATATTCATGATTCACCTCGCTTTATTTTTTATACCATTTTCTTCATTTCAGAAAGCAACTAGCAAGGTCATAAAGCATTGCCGTTACCACGAACATCACCTGATTATACAGGTATGTACATCTGAGACAACATTGACGTTAATAGAAAAATTCGGGAACGTCTTGGATGTTGTCAAATAATGAATTATATATTCTTAACGCACTTTCAGCGTGAGTAACATTTTGTTAACATCGCTATTTTCAGGGTATGATTATCAGTGATTTTGCAAGAACATAAATATGATAACAACTAACATATTAGCTTCATGACTGTTTTGCACCATGTCTTTATGTATATATATGTGGGTGTGCTGAAAAGATATTAGCAGGAAACACGTCCAAAAAGTTGATCAAATGACAAGAAATCAGAACAGATTTTCGTTCAAGTTTACAATTTTTCAACACTCTACATATAAACAACTTCTCTCTCTCCTCATATCTATCTATCTATCTATCTATCTATGCGCGTGTGTTGTATGATATATAAAATAAATTATTTTTTGTAAATTATTTTTTGATTGTCTATACTCTGAAATTTTTGTCGTATGCTTCTACACTACCCAGATTTCTGTATCCACTTTATTTTGACGCCTCCAATACGTAATTCACACATTAGGATGAGTATTTTTGTTGACGGCCATACGTTTTGTCTTCTTACAGTTGATAGTTAATCTCTTTCTTTCTTTCTTTCTTTAACTTTTTGCTACATCGAACACTTTCCTTTCCCAATGTTTCATTCAATACGGCTCTAACATCTCTATAGGAAACGATAAGAAAAATATTGTTTTTTTAATCGTTTTTTTTTGTTCCCAAGCAAGGGCATAATAACACTGAAACACAAGATAGAAGATGAGAAAGCATTAATGGGTAACAAGGACAATAAAAGAAGAGGACTGAGGAAGACTGTTGATAACAATTAACATTACATTGAAATGTTTGAAGATCGGAGGCGACAGGGACGCATGAAATCGAAAGAGAGTTCCACAGGCAACCAATGCAAGAAAAGGAACTATCGAAATATAACTTACGGTTACATCTAATTATTTCAATAGAAAAACATGAGACCAAATTGTCAATTTTCAGACCAAAGCCATGTCACAGCGGTGGGAAGGTGACTTAAGTCGAGATGCCAGATCAAAACCGATAACTTTACAGACCCTTTTCTGGATTTTGTTGAGAATCCTGGGATATATAGCAGGGCGACTAGACCAGATATGGCAGCAATATTCAATTCACGGAAGAATACTAGATTTATAAATGTGCAAGATGGATTGTGGGTAGAAGAAATTGTCGATATCAGCACAGTGAACCAACTTTCGTAGCAGCTGACGTAGCAAATTATTCAATATAATCTTTACACTTCAAAGAAGATGCAATGAGTTGCCCGCCTGGAGAATAGCAACAGCAATGCTAATGGAAGGCAAAACAGCTTCTCAATGTTTATTAAAAAGTAACAGTTTCGTTTTGGAGGCATTAAAGCTTTCAAGCCAGTTCATACCGCTGGTGCGAATTATTTGGACTGCTGATTTTCTAACTTAACAGGCGCGGTATTAACTCCCCCCCGCCCCCAGTTGGACGAGATGTGACACAAGCTCTTTTTTAGGTGGGGTCCCGAGCGCGTACAGCCGGCACTATGAAAAAATTGCCCACAGCCCCTGCAAGCATCGGTTGCGCTGTCCTCGGTTCAAGCACCGATCCCTCCCTCTGGTGCAATGGGAGGGCGCGGCCTCGGGTAGCTGTTCCCCAGCGCTGGGCACCTCTCAGCATAATTTTCTCAGTTACCCCTCTGTCCTTTGACAGAGAAGTCTCTCAGTGCACTCTGCTCATAGACAGAGACACAACTGAGAGATGATAAGCCATGCGTTAGAAATCGCTCCAAGGAGGAATTTATACCCTACTCGCTTGGTAGATTAGTCCATTAGAGTCTTTCTAGTTGAAGTATTATCATTCTACCTTCTGTGGCACTAAGCTAGGCTTATTAAATATTTATCCCCGTCATTATTTTGCGGTCACATTAATGACGCATTTTAATTCGGATGCAAGTTACATATCGACAAAGATGTCTAGTATATTTGTCGTATAAATCCTCTGAAAATAGTTTAATGGTTCATTTTTTTCTCAATGTTGCTTAATTGACGTGTTGCTGAGGATCCTTACTTTCTTTCAATATTTGTGGGTATAGGACTGGTGAAATCTATGGAAACCTGGCGAAATATGAACGAAAAAATAAAATAAGACACACACAGATGCATGCCCACTGGCGCACCCACACAGATGCACGTACGTTGATGTACACACAGATACAGACAATGATAAATAAAGTTTTCAGTTTAAAGCTTTCAAGCCAATTCATGCCTCATTTAACTACTGATTTCCGAGTGAAGTTGCCAGATTTAATCACCAACTTAGGAGAGGTTATACAGTGTTTCATTCTATCAGCGACTTAGCTTTGTTGAGGATACGCTTGCAATTATCGGATACAAAGTGGTGTCTGTTATGATCCGAACTATGATGTCGGTACAGCCGGAAGAAGTGATTTCTGTGAGATATGGCGACTGAACGGACAGGGGTGAGCCAAGGAAAAGATTTCAATTGCACAATATTCAAGAGAAAGATTAAAAAATCTCATTCTAAGTTGTATCACGAAGAAAATCGTTAAATGTATTCGAGTCAGTTCGTTGGTAAAAAAAATGCATGTTGTCTCAGTAGCCGGTTCCTTACAAATAGACAAGTTCAAAGAAATATCAACAGACACTACAGCAGAATTACAAGTAACGAAAAAAGCTCGGAGAGTGGGTAAGAAACAAAATCACATATCAACAAGCAGGCATAGAAAAATCTATAATTATTGATCGATCAGTCAATTATTTCAATTGACTGATCGATCAATAATTATAGACTTATCTTCAAGGACAAATCGAACAAAAGAAATACTTTCTTGTCATTTTATATATATAGGCCTGACAAATGCGTCTAGTATGAAAGAGCTTGTCGCCTCTTATATATATATATATATATATATATATATATATATATATATATATATATATATATATATATATATATATATATGATCAAAATCCGAGTAGACAGTGACGGCTACAACTGCTAGTTTCATGCGTTTGCACGCAATCGTCAGGCGGCCAGTGGCTGTATGTTATAGAATGGGTACTCTATATACTAGCGGTGGGTGAAGTCGACTGGTGGTATATAGGGTACCCATTCTATAAACAACACCCACTGGCCGTCCGCCGTCGGCAGCGTGAGCTGGCCGCGTGCGTGGCTCAGTTCTTGACAAAATCTCTGTCTTCGGGCAGAGAGGAACCCAGACGAGGTTTTGCCGAAGGCAGAGTCTCGTCTTAGGTGGTAGACAGACAGGACCCCGTGTATGTCGGGTCTAGATTTTTTGCTTGAGCCTACGCGCTCGATTTGACCCACGTAAAACTTGGCCTTGTGCCACATCCTGAAAAGTAGGGAGGTTGCGTGCAAATGCATGAATCGAGCATTCGTGGCCAGTCTCTGATTTTGATTTAATATTAAAGCTCTGTCATTTCTTATATCATCGAGCACTTTTCTCCCAGTAAGTAGCTTTTGGGCAGACTATTTTTGGAGCTGCTCCTTTTCTAATATATATATATATATATATATATATATATATATATATATATATATATATATATATATATATATATATATATATTGTGTGTGTGTATTTTGGCAGCATGTTTTCATTAAAACAAGTTTCATTGAATAATTTAGACATGTTTTATCTGCTTAATTTAAATAGGATCCTTTCATATTGTCGGATGAGCGTTTTGGTGTCGTTATTAAAAGATGAGAGAAAATTACCGTGTTGATACATATCGTTTTATTCTGAGTACTTTCGATATTAACACAATGTCATCCTTAGGGTATGTTTTTAAGACAAAAAATGTAGTGTTCATTATTTCCAAAGACAAAGTTCTTATGTTCATCTGAAAAATATAATTTTATGTGCGAGGTGAGGACCGCTAATTTTTATGCCATGTGGTGTATGTTAACGTTCTTGGGGAGGTAACTAATTGACACAATGCCTATGGACTTATTAAATTACTAGATGTGTAACGAATAAGAAAATATTATTCCCGAATAAATCTTCCCAGTTTTATCTTAGATTAATTTCGATTACTAGATGTGGAACGAGATAGAAGAGCTATTCGGGAATCTTCTTTGTGCTGTTATTAACATTTCAACTTACGAAGGGATGAATCAGCTATAATGGGAGTGATATCCAGTATCAGATAAGTGCCTCTTGTTGATTTTACGTCTGCTATCTTACAGTCTCTCCCTATTCAATTGTTTTGTTATTGTTATTGTTATGGGTCCTTACCTATAAATACAGAATGAACTCTTCCTAACACTATGTATACTACGCCTCTCAAGAGAGAGGGACGAATCGAGTCGAGCCGATAGTAGTTCACTCCAAACCAGACTGATAGTCATACTAACATCTTCCACATCTTGTATTATTATTCCGTGTAATATATCTTCGGTATTTCTACTCTTGTTTTCGTGTTGTTCTTCCTTGGTTCTAACCTGGACCATAACAGTGGCGACGAGGATATTGAAGGAACGAATTCTACGCGATGAATCTAAAAAAAAAACTTTTTGCTATCGGTCGTCCATAATAGAGGCGACGGAGGTATTGAGAAAAAAAAAACAAGTTCAACCCGAAGATAAAAAAAAAAGAAAAAATATTTTGGACACCAACCTTAACAGTGGTAAGGAAGAGAAACGAATCGGGAACGTGATTTACATAATTCAGGGTCCGAATTTTTCGCATAAAAGTCACTTAAATCAGATCAGAAAGAGGCTGTTACAGGATTCTAACGGTCTACCTCAGGAAGAGGAGGAAGTAATGGACACAATATTTGACACATTCAATATGCAAAGGCCTCAAGCAATTTCAGAATCGCGGAAATCAAGCAGAAAAAGAAAATTTACAGAGCCTTTGATGATTAATCCAAAGAGGAAAAAATATTAAAGATCCCTGCGAGGGAAAAGCTTGGGAGGGGGGTGTTATGGGTCCTTACCTATAACTACAGAATGAACTCTTCCTAACACTATGTATACTACGCCTCTCAAGAGAGAGACAGAGAGAGAGAGAGAGAGAGACGAATCGAGTCGAGCCGATAGTAGTTCACTCCAAACCAGACTGACAGTCATACTAACACCTTCCACATCTTGTATTATTATTCCGTTTATTATATCTTCGTTATTTCTACTCTTGTGTTCGTGTTGTTCTTCATTGGTCCTAACCTGGACCATAACAGTTATATAAAATTGCTTTTAAAATTTCATCCTGTGTTTGTTACTCGCTGATATCTGTGTTATGCGCTTCTATCTGAGTGATCCCATTTTCCTTTAATCTTGTGCCCACATCCAAATGTTGTCAGTTCGTAACAATATATATATATACAAGTTTCATATATTTCCAATATAATTATTCATGAATTTGGTTTAATCAGGAACGCAGTTCCTTAAGGGCCAAGGGAATTAATAAATAATATTTTTTCTCTATATCTATATCTAGCAGGTGTGTTGTTATTGTTGAGATTATAATGTTTGCTGATTTAACTTTTTTTTATAGCAGCTAATTTAATTTTCTTGTTCTGGTTTTCTGGGATTGGATATTTCTTCCTAATATTTCTAAGAGAAAATCGTTTTCCTCATAGTTCACCTTAACTTTAGCCACCACTCTTCTCATTTTAATTTTCCAGTCAAGTTACTCTTATAAAATAACCCCCAGCCATTTGAACAGATATAAAACGCAAAGAAGTTATTAATAGACAGCTTCATCATAATATATATATATATATATATATATATATATATATATATATATATATAATTGAATATGTTAGCTCTATCACAGATATTGAACGCTTTCCACTAAGTACTGCTCATATAACATTATATATATATATATATATATATATATATATATATATATATATATATATATATATATATATACAGTATAGCTAGCCGGCCTTGCTCGTATCTCTAAATATCTATAACGCGTCGAATCATATCAGTTCACTATATTTTTTCTCAGTTGCTGAAAAAAGTTATGTCGATTTGACCCAGGATGCCTGTCAGAATTGTTGCTACCAAGTAATTAAGAATAGACTAATATCTTGTATAAAAAATTAAACGTAATCATGAATAAATAAATATAGAATCGAAAATAAAAAAAGTAACGCAATTTTGTAAAATCTGTGAGAAATCCTTTTTTAATACTGGATTACACAGATAAAAGCAGATATAGCAATACACAGATAGATATTGAACATATTATTTTATTTATCAAGCAATGACGTCAATTCCCTGACACCTCGTTTTCGTTTGAGACTAAAAATTTCTTGTGATGTCCGTCGTTTTAAATTGTTTGCAGCATCAAGGATCCTAAGTCCACTCAACTGTCTGCTCAACGTCACAGCTTATAAGTTATAATCGGCCAGTGTGAAAATTACCCGTCACCTTCCTTTAGTTTATAAAGAGGGTCGAACAAAGCAGATATAAGCTTAACTTAGGACGGCATAAAACAAAAATGGTGGAAAATGCTGAAAAAGTAAAAATATTACTTTTTTTTTTCAGGAG
The DNA here is from genome assembly GCA_964036315.1 of Acanthosepion esculentum. Taxonomy (NCBI): domain Eukaryota; kingdom Metazoa; phylum Mollusca; class Cephalopoda; order Sepiida; family Sepiidae; genus Acanthosepion; species Acanthosepion esculentum. The sequence continues at coordinate 112,860,225 of OZ038477.1, read as the reverse complement.
CAGTGGGCCTGCCTGTGGGTTTGTAAATTAGCATGCGGAATCTAGGTATTCAAAAGTTATCTTCGCGGGCTCATATGGAAATACACAACTACTCCAGCTACACATCAGGTTGCTAGGTAACAAGGATTTGGCAGCGTCGAATATGATCACATGTTTTCTGGCTAAACCTTTTTTGTTGTTTCGTAGTATGTCAAACTCTAGGGGTTATTTAATGTAGAAATCTAAATATTTTGAACACAATTTTATGGTCTCAACTAAAACGTATTGGCCATTTTGCTATAAAATATATTGTTTGTAATTCTATAAAATTGTATTACTGTTTATTTTATTATAGATAGGTATTGGTCATTTTACAATATAATAAATGTATTACTGGTAACTTTACGATAAAAATATATTTTATTACTTTCATAGTGTTTTGTTTTTGTTTGGGGTTTTACATTTGACCATAGCTGGGACCCTAACAGTTGCTCCCACCTCAGGTTAGGGTGGACTTGGGAAGAACAGCAATTAAGAGGTGATTCCACACTCTTGAAAACATCTAATCTCCTGATCAGAGGTCTTGCTGCAAAATGTAGTTGATCTTCATACCGAGGACTGCTGACTTAACTAGTAAAATAATTCCTACGTGAGAGGCAGGGTACATTGTCGTGTAAATTATGCAAAAATGAAAATGACACTGATATCTCATTTCAATAGATATATTTACCAAAATTACAAAAAAATATCTTGAAATACTAAAGAGTAAATTTATTAATGAAAATCGCCATTGGCTTCAAACAAGGCATACAGACGACTTCGGAATCTCCTACAGCTCTTCTGGACGGTCACCCTGCTTAAGTTAGTGAATGCTGCCATAATCCTTGCCTTCGGTTCATCTTTGGTTTTACAAGTTTTGTTGGTCTCTCGCTCAACCGCGCCCCACATATAATAATCAAGGGGCTTACTGTCTGGGGAGTTAGGTGACCAGATATAATGGGTGATGTGGTTGCAGAAATTATCTGACAGCCATGATAGGCTTCTACTGCTTTTGTGGCATGGTACAGAATCCTGTTGCCAGACACAGGGTTTTCCATCAGCCACCCACTTAACCCAGGTCAGTACTACTATGTCAAGACACTTGAAGTAGGCTTCCGTGTTGAGTGATTCCCTCACCAACACATTCGTCAGTTCTTTTCTTATCAGAGCGATCAGAGTGAGTTTTCCGGTATGACGTACCTTCGTAATCAACATTAGACTCATCCAGCTCTTTCCGAATTCACTATACTGCCCTCAGATTGACACCCAAACATTCTGAAATGTTCATATTGAACCTTCTGGTGCGAATTATTTGGACTGCTCAATTTCTTACCTAACAGGCACTACTCGCTTGGCAGATTATTCCACTAGAGTCTTTCTAGTTGAAATATTATCATTTTATCTTCTAAGGTAGGCTTATTAAATATTTATCCTCGGCATTATATTGAGGTCACGGAAGTCACATTAATGACGCATTTTAATTCGGATGCAAGTTGCATATCGACAAAGACATCTAGTATATTTGTCGTATAAATCCTCTGAAAATAGTTTTCACAACTAGACAGTGATTTAATGGTGCATTTTCTCAGTGTTGCATATTTGACGTGTTACTGAGGATCCTTACTTTCTTTCAATATTTGTGGGTATAGGACAGTGGTGAAATCTCTGGAAACCTGACGAAATATGAACGAAAAAATAAAGTAAGACACACGCACAGACATAGATGCATGCACATAGGCACATGCACGCAAATGAACGGATGTAGACGTACACACAGATACACACAATGATAAATACCATGAAGTGTCCCCCAAAAACGAGAATTCTAACGTGGCGCGAGAACTAGGTCTAATTATACAGTGCGCCGCTGTGTGTCACCAATCTATATTCTTCTGGGCCATGCTGTTATGTTGCGTTGTACTGTATTTTCTTATTTGTTTTCTACATTTCTTCTGATAATTTGAAGCAATTTTGACACTTTTGAAAATTTCTGTTGAAACAGGACACTCAAAACACACACACACACACACACACACACACACACACACACACACACAAACACACACACACACACACACACACACACACACACACACATATATATATATATATATATATATATATATATATATATATTGTTACGAACCCCCATCTAAATTTATTATAAAAACTATACCATTGCTTATATTCTGGAAGCATTCTGATATAAAGAGCCCAGTACGTGCAGAAATGTAAAGACGGTAAGCCCAAAGAGATAGGTAGACACAGTGGCGACAAAGGTTACCCAGAATGTACCCTTTCCTTCTCTTTTGGTCAACGTGTTGACAGCATGATTTACACGGATAGATTCCAGATAGAAGAAGTTGAAACACTTAACCTGTCTCTGAACCTGCAGGTGAGAGAGGGGGCCAATGACCTCATTTCCCCCATAATGGGAAAAAGTTTGTATTTGAAAATTGACCACGTGACAAAAAAAAACAAAAAAAACAAAAATGGAAACGAATAGTGAAACGGAAAAGTCAGTTTCGTCTAGGCCTGCGGGCCGAAAAGACGTGCTCGCGAAATTTGTCTAGGCATATGGGTAGAAAAGACGTGCTCGCGAAATTTGTCCAGGTCTGAAGACCGAAAAGACGTGCTCGCGAAATTTGTCCAGATCTAAAGACTGAAAAGACGTGTCCGCGAAATTTGTCCAGGTCTGCGGGCTGAAAAGACGTGTTTGCGGAAATTACAATAGTTTTGTTCAGGAATAAAGGCTGAGAAGACGTGTTCGCAAAATTACGGGAAGGAGAATTCATCTCCGAGTGGAATAGATGGATCCGCTTGACGACGTATGTGGAATACCGCTACATCGGGGTGAAAGAGAGACAGAAGACAGCTTATAGAAAAAGAAAAGAAGAAAGCGAAGAAAGATCTCAAAAGGAAATACTTATGGGAAAAGGAAAGAGAGGAAGAAAATATCTCGAAGTATGCCACACCAAGATGAAGGAGAAGGAGAAAGAAAGCAGTTTCAACTGTCACCAAGCCCTTAAACAAAGGACGAAAGGGAAAAAAAAGAAAGAACAGACCACCTCGAAGGAGAATGATGCTATAGTACACCGAGCCGAAAGGGAGAGGGAAGGAATTTTTAGCTTAATCGTCGGCCAAGCCCCAAGACAGGACGAAAAGAGAAAGAGAGGAAGTAAGAAAAGACCTAAAAAAGGAGACGCTTATGAAAAGAAATAGAAAAGATAAAAAGAGAAAAAAAAGGGAAAGTAGATATAAGAGACATTAGTGGAAAAGAACTTTTATTACGAGTTAAGTTCTTTGTTTTTCTTGTGCTTCACTTTTGTTTAAATGTACTTCTTTTTCATGTTTGTACTTTCATGCAAGTTTAGCATGAGATCTTTTTATTACATGTTTCTTTCTACTTGTCTTAAAATTTTGATGTTTTGTAAATTCGTGAAAGTATAGAACATGTTCTGTAAATTTATGGAAGTATGGCATAAGGCCATACGTTGATTTGTGTTTTACCTTTCTTAGAGGATGTTCTCCTCCCACTATTTTGTCCACAATGTTTAAATGTTTATTCTTGACATATTGTCATTTTTGTTTTGGCCGTTTCTTTTCATTTTATCTTTTTCATGTTTTTATGTTTGTTAATAAATTTATATTTGCTGTCTCCATTGTTGTTTGTCGCCTATCGCGTTTATTCCTTAATCGATTTCGCTCGACTGTGTTTGATCAATCGGAAAGAGACCCTTTAGAAAGAAATATATTTTACGAAAATTGAGTAAAATGTAAAAGTTAAAAGAAAAAAATAACACAGATTACGATTCTCCTGTACCTCCGCTATCGATAGGGTTGGAGGAATTCGGCGGGCCGTAAGAATATATATAAAGAGAGATATGAACTGCTGCAGAAATTTTTCTCATACGTTAAGTTGTTTTAAGAAACGAACTGAGGTTAAATCCCAAGTGATTCGTTGGTATTCGTGTTTAAAATTTGGTAAAAAGTTACTTGAAGAGACGAAATGAAGATAATCATTTTAACTTGATGATGCAGTCAACGGATTTTTTTCTCGGTCCATTGATGAGCTATCTGAGGTGAGTTGTTTGTAGTGGAATCTATACCAACCAATATTAACAGAAGATCTTCCATCAGACGCTATAGACTGGCGCTACATAATCGCAAACAGCAACAACAAAAGTGGGTAGACCATTCAACTAAGAAAGAAAATAATTATATAATTCATCTGTTAACTTTCCACAGTACAAAAAACATTTATAAGTGTTAAGGGGTCTCCCCTTTTCACACAAATGGACTCAACCGAGGTATACATATACTACCACCAGTGAATACCCGAGAGTACGTTAAGACAGTCGAGAAGTCTGTATCAGAGTAGTATTAGAGGAGGTTAACACAAGAATCGCCGTCACAGCACCTAGACTCAGTAAGGAGTCATACCGCGATACTTCAATATCAAGACTGTATGTATATTATTGCTACTAACCCGCATTCCTGGATCTACTAACCCGTATTACCAGTTTGTATTATTACGTTAATACATTTATTTTCCTTATCTATTCCTGGCGTTTGTTATTTATTGATATCGGATTTCATCCCGGAACCCACAACAAATTGGCGACAAAGGATATCGAACTCACACGGGAAGGAAAAACAACAATTCTTCCTCGTCGACAACAAATTGGCGACGAGGATATCGAACTCACACGGAAAGAAAAAAGAAAAATTCCCCCTCGTCGACAACAAATTGGCGACGAGGTATTGGAACTCACACAAAAAGAAAAAAATTGCCGTTTTTGCCAGTATCCACATCAACTTGGCGATTTACGAGGATTAAAATACGGAAAATCGAGTTTTTTTCGTAAGACTCTTATCATGGAGGATTTTAAAAGTATGTTAGTAGAACTTGTAAAATACCAAAACGAACAGCAATTACAACTCCAAGAAAGAATGGAAGAAAAGTGGCAAAATCAATTACTACAAACGCAGAAGGAAAATCAAGAAATACAAATGCAAAATGAAGAAAGACAAATGCAACTCCAGGAACTAATATTAAAGGTAGCGGGTAAAAAACAACAAAATATCGAAAAAGAGGCGACTTTTTCCCAAGACAAAGTGTGGGATACGATAGAAACTTTCAAATACTCTCTAGAAGAGGATAAAAATTTCGGGGATTATTTTAGACGCCACGAAGATATCTTTAACATCGATTGTCAAAACTGGACAGAAGCAAAGAAGCTACGTCTGTTGCTCAGAAAATTAGGAACTGAAGAATACTCAAAATTTGTAGATTACATTTTGCCAAAAAAGACGAACGAATTAACGTTTGACGAAGCAGTTACATGTCTTACAGAGCTGTTCAGTCCAAAACCGTCACTCTTTCACAAGAGGTGGAAATGTCTTAACTTGGTAAAGGGCGAAAATGAGGACTATTCCACGTTTGCTGCAATCTTGAATAAACATTGCGACGACTTCAAGTTGGCAGAATTAACACCGGACAATTTCAAGTGTCTCATCTTTGTTCAAGGGTTAGTTTCAGCAAAAGATAGTGAAATGCGCAAAAGAATGCTTTCAAAACTACAAAATGAACCTGGACTAACACTACAACAACTATCAGAAGATTTCCAAAAATGCCTGAGTATAAAGAAAGACTCGAAAAACATTGAGGAGTCAGGAGTTTCTCATATACGTAATTTAAACAAAAGTTTACGTTCTTCACCCTCCCCGGAAAGAAAACAAAAATTCTATAATAAGGGAAAAAGTACAACATATAGGGCAAATTATGACGGAAATCGAAGCAAATATAAGCCCCCATCTGCATGTTATCGATGTAGAGAACTACACTGGAATAAAGATTGCCGTTTTAAATATAAAAACTGTCTTGTGTGTGGAAAAATGGGGCACAAGGCATCGCAATGTAGGAACAGAAAAGCTACTAGTAGCATAAGAGCTAATAGGATGCATGACGAAGACAATACCAACATAAGGAAATATGTAGAACTTGAAATCTTAAATAAAAAGATAAAATTGCAACTAGACTCGGGTTCCGATCTAACGATAATTAACCTACAGACATGGAAAAAGCTTAACAGACCAACCATGCTACATACACAAAAATTTGCTAAGTCGGTGACAGGAAAGCGTATAAAATTCGGAGAAATAATCGTAAATGTTAAATTTCACGGGAAAACAAAAAATCTCAGGATATATGTAATGAAAGATACAGAAAATCTAGTGGGTACAGACTGGATGAAAAGTTCGACGTATGGGATTCACCTATCAGCTCGTTTTGTAAGGATGCAGCTAGAATTGAATTGAAAGAAAATGTCCAACCAGTATGTAAACAGAAGCGAAACGCGCCATTTGCTACCACAGATGAAAACAATAAAGAGTTATACAAGGCAGTAAAGGAACTACTTGTGACCTTGCGAGAGATAAGAAAAGAAGCGGAAAAGGATGAATTTATTCAGAGGACGAAGGAAAAAATGAATAAAAACCGGTATACACCAACAGTGCTCGAGAGATCATTTAAACAAGAATGGGTCTATTTCAGTAACAATATGGCTTATGAGGAACCAAATACAATAATTAACAGACAAGGAAACGTGATGTACACAAAAGGCGAAAGATTTACCCACAGAAAACATATTGACCAAATACAAAATAGACGGGTTGAAGAGCCAAGCTCGTTACCCGCAGAAAATGACGAGTCGATGGAGGAGATCTTTGAAGTTTTTGAGATTCAAAGACCACAAGAAGACACAGATATTGGAAGGACTAGCAGGAAGACAAAATTTACAGTGCCTCTAATTGTCGACTATAAGAAAAAGGAAAAAATATTAACTCCCAATAAAAGGGATTTAAGGAGGGGGTGTTAAGGGATCTCCCCTTTTCACACAAATGGACTCAACCGAGGTATACATATACTACCACCAGTGAATACCCGGGAGTACGTTAAGACAGTCGTGAAGTCTGTATCAAGTCTGTATCAGAGTATTATTAGAGGAGGGTAACACAAGAGTCACCGTTACAGCACCTAGACTCAGTAAGGAGTCATATCGCGATACTTCAATACCAAGACTGTATATATATTATTGCTACTAACCCGCAATCCTGTAAGGAAACTCCATTCAGTATTAGAAAGAGCTATACCATTTAGTGAATTTGAAAACTTCAATTTCCTGAAAAAATGTTTTAATAAAAAGCGATTTTATAAATTTCAAGTGAGAATAACACTAACTGTTTAGTCAATGAATATCGAATGTTTCCTGTATGGAAACGGATAATTTCAGCATTACCATTTCCGCAAAATTCGAGACTCGTTTTCTCAGAAAAAAGATTAAATACATTCATCTGAACATGGGTCAAGCTTTTAGATCTTAGCCTTGAAGTTACATAGTTTATTTTCGAAATTATGGCAGAGTTCCGGTTATATTGGGACATTCGCTCAGATTGGCCAAAATGTTCGTTGTGTTTAGCATTAGGGGCGATTACATGAAACTAATGTCAGTCAAGTGGATGTGAGGGTAGCATAACTGTTATTGGCACGGAAAGTGGTGTTGAAAAACCGAGATTCGATCTAGTTTCTTGCATTCACTTCGTTCCAGTGCACATGGGAAAGGTATGATTCCATCATTCTGTCTCAGAAAGACTGGCTTAAACAGCAACCCAGATTGTGATCTTTAACCTTTGGGGGTCAAACCTGTCTGAGAGGACGACGTTAAATTCAGATCGATAGGGAAACCAACGAAAAAGAAAAGAAAGGATATCGGTAAGAGCTACAAAGGAAAAGAAGTTGTAGCGAGCCATGATCACCGACATCCTGAATGGGCGTGGCACATAAAAGAAGAATCTATGGAGAGACCTGATCACTTACGTTCCGATGAGACATAATATTTTAATAAAAGAAATAAAAAGAATCACTTTTGGTTGTATTGTGAAGCTGCATGTTAAACGTTCCTTAAAAAAAAGGGTCAAAATTCACGCATTTTTCTTCGTCTAGTAGACATTGAATATGAAATAAATTCAGTTTATTTTTGCCATAGAATTTTTTTTATTTTAAGAATGGCAAATGTTGAATCAAAACATTATAAAGTCACCAAAATTCACAATGACCTAGGGTGTTTTTTGGGCGTTTGCAGATAACACTGACTGTGGACGAATGTTTGGGCTCAGAGACAGATGACGGATTAAAAATAATATCCCTTTAGGCCAATGCATTGCAAGAGTAAAAAAAGAATGTACTGTTATGATTAGGAGACGCGATTTACACCGAGGAAGGAGAAAAGAAATGGAAGCTTGCCGCCGGGGAGAAGCGTGCTCGAAAGAAAGGAAACAACACGACGACATCGAGAGGAGAGCGTTTTGACATGCATTCCTTGAGACTGCCACTCACGTGTGGCCTGAACAGCCATAACAGAAGCTGCGCCGCCATCAGCAGTTGAGGCATCTGTCATTGGGCTCAGATCCATGGTCTCTCGAGACTGAAAGATACCACATAACACATCAAAATTAACACAAACAAAACAATTTATTATAATTTGTAATAAAGAATATAATAATTAAAATTCTTAAAAATAAACTTATTTATTTTTCTGTTTATTATAATTCAGCATTTAATGAGATATGTCTTTTGTGTCGTCTTCTAATGTTTGCTTATAATTGAAAAGTTATGCTTATTATTTTTGCTTATAATTGAAAAGTTATGCCTATTATTTTTGCTGATAAATGAAAAGTTATGCTTATTATTTTTGCTTATAATTGAAAGTTATTCTTATTATTTTTGCTTATAATTGAAAAGTTATGCTTATTATTTTTGCTTATAATTGAAAAGTTATGCTTATTATTTTTGCATATTATTGAAAGTTATGCTTATTATTTTTGCTTATAATTGAAAAGTTATGCCTATTATTTTTGCTGATAAATGAAAAGTTATGCTTATTATTTTTGCTTATAATTGAAAGTTATGCTTATTATTTCTGCTTATAATTGAAAAGTTATGCTTATTATTTTTGCTTATAATTTAAAAGTTATGCTTATTATTTCTGCTTATAATTGAAAAGTTATGCTTATTATTTTTGCTTATAATTGAAAGTTATGCTTATTATTTCTGCTTATAATTGAAAAGTTATGCTTATTATTTTTGCTTATAATTGAAAGTTATGCTTATTATTTTTGCTTATAATTGAAAGTTATGTAATACAAATTAAAAATACGCTCAGTACGAGCTTCACGTCCTCAATTCTTCGGGTACAATTAAATCGGTGCACAATTCAAGATTGTTAAGTCGGTGTTCATCGGCAAGTCTTTGTCAAATCGGGTCATCGATGTACGTGATGTGTGGCCTAATTTTGCACACCCCACCCACTTTATATATTATGTAAACGTTTATTTATTATTGCAATGATATACTTGAATAATCAATTTAAAGGCGTTTTAATTTTTTTATATATACTTATTGTGCTTTGGACTTCTTTCGAAAATTATTTAATTAATGTTCATTAAAAAAATTTGCTGCGCTCTTCTCACGGCATACCAGCGTGATGCGGCGCATTGGTTGGAAATCACTGATTTCGGCTGTTGCATGTTTCTTTGGTGGCTATAAAAACGAGTCGTGCCAACTTTTTTTCAAAACATTTAATCTTATAAATAAAAATATTATATTTTTATTTTCGTATACCGAAAATAAAAATACTATATTTTTATTTTCGTACACCGAAAATAAAAATACTTTATTTTTATTTTCGTCTGAAAATAAAAATACTATATTTTTATTTTCGTACACCGAAAATAAAAATACTTTATTTTTATTTTCGTCTGAAAATAAAAATACTATATTTTTATTTTCGTACACCGAAAATAAAAATACTATATTTTTACTTTCGTATACCGAAAATAAAAATACTATATTTTTATTTTCGTATACCGAATGAACTTTTAAGTTTACTCATTATTTGAATACAAGAATCTGATACTAAACTTTTATTTACTCACCAAATTATCTTTCAACAATCTGGGTCCGGTCCAATATCAAGTTCAAGTCAAAGACATCGTTGTGATGTTGGACAAGATGAAGTAAATAGCTGTTTTTATAATCCGGTTTGAACGTATTATCCCAGATCATTGACCTGGTCAGGAGCCGAGTTCTGATTGAGTTTGAATTTCCGCACCTTTGACCAAGACGGATTAGCAGCCATTGGTTTGCTTGTGTGAAAGGCAGGAAGTACACGCTAATACAGACGTACATTTTTATATTAGCGAAAAAAAAACCATTTGGCAGTGGGTCTTTTGTTGGGGGTGGCGAGCAAGAGGGAGTGTAAAAGTGTGGATAATTTAATAAGAGCGCGAGACAAGAATTAAGAAAATGTCTTTGATTCCGTCAGGCAAGACACCTGATCAGATATAACTAATGCGCATGGCCTGTTAATCTGAATGTCTCTCTTCAGATATAGACATCTTAATATCTACATCAGCAATGTTGAAATGTTCTAACCGCTACTCAAGAACAGGCTCGTGCCGAGTAAAAACAAGATTACCATCTATAAGAACATATTGCGACCACTTCTTCTGTATGGAAGTGAGTGTTGGACACAGGCAAGCGCCAACCAAGAGTCGTGTGCAAGCAGCTGAGATATGGTTTCCTTCGACTGATTAAGGGAGTCACGGGTTGAGGAATCAGACAAGAGATAGGCGTGAAGAGCATTCTGAAATTCATTTTGGAAGCGCCACTGAGATGCTATGGGCATGTCCGTCGCATTGTTGACTCAGAAATCCCTAAAACGAAGCTACAATCAAAAACCCAACACCAAGAGGCCAGTGGCAAATCACAGGAAAAGATTAATTCAGAACATCAGGGAGGCGGTAGAGCAACGAGGGCCCACTATAGTAGTGAGGAGTTGATAGATTCACCGATTGCCCGGTTCATACTCTTTCTCCGTCTTATGAACAGGAGTCGGGGTTTATTCTTTGTTTCTTGTTTAGAAATGAGTTTCCGGTTTCTTTAAATATTTTCTAATTCTCTTTGACTCTCCGTAAACCGTTGTATATTAATCGCATTATTGTCTTGTTTGAGGTGAAATGATAATAAAAAAAGACAAGGAAGTTCTCAAGCTGTTTCAAGACAGAAGAACATCGAAGTATTTCTGGACGGACAGGTCGTAAGATCTACCTGGAATTGGCTAATAAGAAAATAGGCATCTTAGCTATGATATAATCTTTGCGTAACCATTTCGAACAAAAAATTAAAAAGTAGCTACTTATTCGGTGAATATTTTTACCTTTGAAGATTTTTGCTTAGTTAAGGTCTTAAGGAAAATGAACCTTGCATTGTTAGCTTTTTCTTTCAATTGATATGAACAATGTTAGCATATATACAACAACTATGCGAATATTATATAACTACAATTCTGATTAGTAACATTAAGATTCTAACCTTTATTCGGAAAACTGAACATACCCTACAATTAATTACCATTGTTCGAAAACAATTATTCGAAAAACATTTATTCAAATTGTAAATTGTTTGAATGAAAATTAATTGAAAGGCCAATTATACTAACTCATAATTATTCGAAATGCAAAATTCTTTATTGTAATAAAAACGTAAAGATTAAAAGAAGAAATACAAAAATGGTGATTATTCGAAATACAAATATCATTAATAAAACAATTTAGTAAGAAAATATCTTTATAACCTTAAGTTATATGATACTGCACGTAGATAGTCAACTACTAAAGAGTACTCATTAAATGATGCCACAATTATTTAAAGTTTCCCATTTATGTTGCAGTATTTTTAGCGCTCATGATATCTTAGCAACCTGCTCTTACGTTTGCAATATGAATTTCATGCAAGTCCTGTTCTCTTTAAAGAACATCTAAGAATTTCCATACTGTGGGATGATGGGATGACATTTGCAAAAAAGCTCTATGCTATCCTTCAAGGAATTTATTAGTTCTCGGCAAATCACCAATGAATCTCAAAGCAAGACCACACATACGTATTTCAAACATAGGTATTTCGAATAATTATTATTTAGTATAATTAATCTTTCGATTAGTTTTCATTCAAACATTTTACAATTTGAATAAATGTTTTTCGAATAATTGTTTTCAAACAATTTTTTCAATATGGTTTTTACCGCTTGCGGTCGGCTGATACGAGGGAAAGTAAAGCGGAAATGAATTCTGGTCGCTGAACTTGTGACATAATAAGGTTACACAATGTTTGACCTCCTCCGACAAAGAGCATCGAAGATTTTCCATATTGTGGGATGATGGGGTGACACTTGCTGCAAGAAAGCCCTATGGCATCCTTCAATGGCGTTATTAGTTCTAGTTAAATCAGCCTTGACCCTCCCAAAGCAAGACCACATACGTATTTCAAACATAGGCATTACGAATAATTATCATTTAGCATAATTCTCCTTTCGATTAATTTTCATTCAAACAATTTACAATTTGAATAAATGTTTTCGAACAATTATTTTCGAAAAATAATTCTCGATACGCTTTCTACCGTTTCCGGTTGCGCATCAGTCATCTTCTTCTATGTGCCATGTCCCTTCAGGACGTTAGCGATCATGACTCTCCACGATTTCCTCTCCTTTGTAGCTCTTAATAAATTTCGTCTTTTTGTCATTTCTTCTAAACCTTGCTCCGCCATCCATTTACTCATACACGTTATGTAGGCTTTGCGTTGTTTTCATCTGCCCCCCTTGCCTTCAATCTGCCCTGTGAGTAAAATATTTCCAAGCTCTCTTTCCACATTATGTGCCCTAGTAATTTCAACTTTTCTTTCCTGCTGTTAAGTAAAAGTATTCTTTTTGTTTTCATTTTCTCTGAATTTTCGTCGTTGCTCACATATTCGGTTCATGGCATTCTCGGCAACCTCCTACAGAACAGTATAAAAGATATACACTAACGGCTATAATGTGTAGCACGCCTCCCACTATATAGAGTGAAACATTACCTGATTGAGTTTGACGATTTCGCTCTCGCTACCCAGCAATTTTATAGATCAAGTAGCCCGTTCTCCATGGTATCTCCTCAGCATTCTTTTGTTGAACCACATTTCTGTTGCTTCAATTCTCTTCTTCATCTGTGAAGAGATTATCCAGCATTCTCTGACATGTAGGACAGATATCACGTAACATATCAGTACTCTTTTTTCTCTGTTTTTAACGAAGTTTTTCTTGTTTAAATACTACTTTTCATTGCTATTGTAATCTTTTTTTAAGTTGTTAATCTCAAATATTTAACGATGCAATATGGAAATTTCCACGGGGATTTTATAGTCGTAGATCTCGCAAGAAGTTTATTCGATCATTAACTAAAGAATTAAAATTCATCAGAAAATCCCAACATAAAAATCCTCAAAATTATACGGTCTTTGCTTGTTTTGTTTGTTTAACGGGATATCAACATTTTATGGGTCATTTTATGCGGAAATTTAATTTTCTCGGGAGCTTTGAAGTAATAAAAATATGATATATGTTATTCTGCTGTCACAACTGATTACATGGTAGATGATACTCAGCTTTTGTGAATATACATGTTTGTGTGGACATGATTACTAGAGGTGGTGATATGTGAATTTTATGTTGTAATTTTGTTGAATTATATTTTGGAATTATAAAATTTGATTTCATTATGAAATTGTAGGATTTATGAACTAATGTCATGAATGAGTTCTTTCATGTTGGTCGTTTGGTTGATTTTGTTTAGCAGCATGTCAGCATCTCTATGGGTTATTGAATGCTGAAATTTAAATATTTTGAGCACAATTTTATGGCTTCAACTACAATTGTTGGTCATTTTGCTATAAAATGTATTGTTGGTAATTTTACTATCAAAATGTATTTTTATACTTTCATAGTGTTTTGTTTTTGTTCGGAGGTTCACTATTTGCCTATATCTGGATCCATACCATGTCCTAATAATTTCGTGTCAGGGTGGACCTGGGAAAAACAGCTATTAAGAGATGGTTCCACGCTCTCGAAAACCTCCAATCTCGCGATCAGAGACCTGGTGTACTTTATCGTCATACCCAGGATTGGGCTTTACTTGTTAATATAATTCATAGTTATGAAATATATAATTATTTTAAGAATGCATTCATTTTTTATGTATTTATTTTTGTATTGAGCGCCGCAGTCAAACTTGAAATTTATAACTAACCAATGTAACAATATAACACTCGATATTTCATATTTGCACATGTCGTTCGATCCTTTCCCCAACACTGATGCATATTTTATGAGAAAAAAAGAAAACTTTTTTTAAAAGAACATTAAGCATTATTTACACGTGGACTGTTGTCCTTGTCTCTGTTGTTGTCATCACAACCTTTCGACCATTGTACCACCCGACCTTCTCCAAGTGATTTTCGATCAAGTAATTGAACTCAGTAGAAACGAGGTGAACAGTAACTGAGCAGACGATATATCTCTACATATGATCAGTGGAACGATATGAGGGTTAATCTTCTTTTAGGTAATGCACTGTAATCCCAGATATGTAGTCAGAACATTTAACAGTATAGAAGGTGCAACATAACTACCACCCATATTTTAAACTGTCAGGTCTGTGGTGCCAGCGAATCCAGGAAAGCGGCAATGGTGTCTTCATCTAGCTAGTGTTTTACCATTTATTTCACATGTAATCGATTATCATCATGGCTTCGATCGGTGCACTCTGTGCGTCTGCTGTTAAAAAGTTTTTTTTTTTAAACTGGCGAATCTGTAATTGCAACACAGAGATCTTTTCATCCTCATATAAGGTTACATCGGAATGATGCTGTTCCGAATAAAAAATCGATACTGCTATTGGTTGAACATTTTATGGTCACAGGTTCAACGCACAAAAGAAAGTCACTTGGAAAACCTCAAAGCTCTCGAACTTCCGGATGATGGAAAACTTTAGAAATTTCTGCGACAGTGTATGGTGAATAGAGGCCACAATTTGGAGGATATCATTTTAAAAACCAAATGAATATAAACTGTTGCCCTTCGTTTAAACAAAAAATTAAATATTTTTTAATAGCAGTCACTTTTTTGTCAACCTTTAAGATGTGGAAGATGTTTTTGCCGCACCACGTGTTCATATCAATGAACATATTTTTATTAAGTTCTCTATTTCTTTAGAAAAATGCTTTTATTTTGTCGTTGCTACACTAGGGCAGATGACCAGATCCGTATGCAAAGAATAGTTTTAATTTTCCACACAATATATAGAATATTAATGACTCTTTTTTTCGGCTGTTGTTTATTCCAGGATTGGTTATTTTAGCGTTGATCTTTAGCTTATTTTGGTAAGAAGGATATGCAATTGACTGACAGGATGTACAACGCAAATTATCAACTTTTGATGAAAATAAATTTCTATTCCTTCCATAAAACTTCCTAACACATCTCAGGCGCTGAAGTGACATACAGAATCAATCAAAAGAAAGAGAAGGACAAACAAAAGCTTCATAAAGAAGAAATGTCTTTTTCGCCTCAGGCACATTTTGGAAAAAACAAAGACAAATCCCCACAAAATTTATTGAATATTTTTATTTTGGAAATAACGATTACCTTAGTTTGTGTGGCAATGCATTCGAGCCTTTTTACGACTCACTTTGCGAACACTGTTCCTGTGAGCGGACGTTTCATTCACATTGAATGGTCGTGTTTATGTTCAAGTATTCTTGTAACGAATGTTGATCGTCATTCTATACAAGACCTTCCTGTTTAAGATATACATTCCCTTTTGAATACGTATTTTCTTCTGTAGGGGTTCGCTTCCAACACTTCCCTTGGATTTCGTTTTCTTTTACTAATGCGATGACTACGAATATTTATTATTATAATTGGAGTTGGCAAGTCAAAAGTATCGTACAGTACTTCCTTATTACTTTTTTGTTTGGGTTTTATTTTTATTGGCATATCTTGGTTTTCATTGATTTATATGCTTTTATAGCCCCAGTTACGACCTTGGACCAAATATCGTTCTGCCGATGAGATTTACTATTTCGCCATCTTCCCAACATTCCTTTCCTGCCTTGTAAATCCTTAAGAAAATCTTATCTCAGGCTTTGACAGATTTTATAGTTAATTTCGGAAGATGACAATATTAATTCCGCTGGTGAATTCATGCAGTATTAGGGTTAGGGGGTCAACCTATAAACTCTTCAAAAACTGTTGGGCCATTAGTACTTCATCCCTTCTCCGTTTGACTCCTTTAACGCCCTTTTGAACGTATCAACAAAACGTTCAACCTGACCATTTGATCTTGTGTGGCATGGCGGCGGTGTTATATGTTTAACTGCATATTATTTGCAAAACTTTGGAAGTCACTCGATGTAAATTGCTGCCATTATTAGATACTATAGTATCTGGAACTACAAATTTTGAAAGCAGTTCATGAAGACAATTTCCACTATAAGTGGAAGTAGATCTACACTTAGATATTTCAGGTCATTTTGAAAAACTGTCGACGACAATCAAGTAATATGCACCATTCAAAGGTACCGCGTTATCAATATGCAACCTATATCAAGGTTTATCAGTAGTAGGCAAGTGTTGATCAATTACAGGTGGTAATTTTGCCGCTAAAGTAAAAACCTCTGCATGACTTAAGCAAATGTTGAATATCCTGGTCCATTTAGCCCAATATGCGTAACTTCTCATAACGGATTTCATTCTTGACTTATTTCTAATAACACGTGGTTTATTTTTTCTTTCTTTCTATCTCACTTTTACGCCATTCATCATTTTCAAAATGTAGTCATCCTTCTTGGATTGTATTTTAATTTCATTAAAAGTCTTACACAACACACTTTATATCTCCTTTTCACAAATTAAAAAAAAAAAAAACATCGTCTTCTCAAAGAGTTCCTTAAATCTGGACAAACTATTTGCATGTCCTAATTTCTTTGATTGTAAAATCAAAGGTTAGTCAACTCGTTCCCCAACATTGCAACCTACTGGCAGTAAGTCAATAATGGGTGATGATCTGCTTTCAGAATATATTTCATACCGTGTATCATTTTGTGAAATTTTTTACTGCAAACTTGATAGCTAGCGCTACTTTTTCAATTTGATTATAATTTTTCAGTCGTTATTAGCGTTTTAGATTCATGGGCAACAGCTTTTGTTTTATTTTATCATCCTTGAATTTATTATAAATAACTGCTCCAATCCCATAATCGCTAGCATCTGATGCGACAATATTTCTCAGTCAGGATTGAAATGCGTTAACAATAATTCAAGTATAAAAATGGTTAAGTCTTCAAATGATTTTTGGCATCCATCGGACCAATGTCCCACCGCACTTTTTTTCAATAATATTTTAAAGGTGCTCTCAATTTATGCATGTTCAGCACAAATATTGTAATAGTTTGCAAGCTCTAGTAATCATTGTGAACTAACAACGTTTGTCGGAGCGGGCACATGTTTAATAGCGCTCATCCATGATGGGTTTGGAACTGAGTTTGAACCCATAATCCTCTATTTGGAAAATGTGTTCTGAATGTTGCCGTCTAGTTTCGCATTTTTATGAGTACGTCGTCCAAATATGCAACGACAAAATCTAGCATCGTATCCATTAGTTGCTCGAAAATGCTAGCTGTCACTTTGACCCTGAAAGGTAGCCTGTTCAAACTTTATAGACCCTTGTGTTAATTGCTAACAATTATTGCATTTTTCATTCACTTCAATTTGTAAGTATGCGTCTGAAAGGTCAGCATTTTAAAATTCCACCATTTATTTTTGAAAAAAAAAATTCTGTTGCTGGTAATGGATATCTGTGAGGTAGTAGACATTCATTTAATCCTGTATAAAAATCTGCGCATACCCGAATATCAGTTTTCTTTTTCGCATACACTGTTGGAGCTACCCACTCAAAATAAACAGTGGGCGGAGTAACACCTAGAGTTTCTAATCTGTCAAGTTTTTTTGTTGATGAGTACCACAACCACTAAATGCACACCAAGTTTAGGTTTAAAAACAGGAACTACATTTTCCTTTAAGTGAAAAATTGCTTACGCTTTAGTATATTTTTCAAGACATTCGGAAAGTACAGTAGAAACATTCCCTTTAACGCTTTTAAAAACTTACAGTCGCCATACTTGTTTTAGAGGAGGAGTATTTCGCTTTTTTTACAGAACGAATTACGGGCGGACTACACAAACCGAACAGTTCCATCCAGTCCGCACCCAATAATTCAACATATTATTTTTCAATACGAATGGCTTAAATATCTGTCTATATCTCTGAGATGAGGTATTATGATTACTGGCATTCTTCATTGCCATATTCACAACGTTTTGGCGTAAGAAGGCTGCAGCATATAACGGCCGAAAGGTTGTGAATATGGCAATGAGGATAAGAATAACAGTTCGAATAATGTAAATAATGTAACGCAAGCCTTAAATTTTAAAGTTTTACCGGTACACGAGACATTGCATGCAATTTTACCTCGAAAGCCTCATTTTTTTCTGAGACTCCGCGTGCATTTTTTTTGGCTTTCGTTAATGTAGGTTCAGCAATATTTTCCCATTTTTTTTTCATTAATTATAATCCCGTGTCCAGTTGAAGATTTTCTTCAACGTTATTCAACGTTACTCATCTTAACCATCACACATTTTCTGGGCCTCATTCAGATTTTGAGTTGTCTATACTGCTTTTACTGTATTAAAATGTTTTATATTTTTTTCTTTGTTTTGTTTTGCAATGACTTTGTCTATGATCCAGCTTTCAACATTGGAAAAAACTTTCTATTTTTGAACGAGCCTCCGCCTTAAAATGAAGTTCGCCGCATCCGTAAAGCGCCTCGGTGCAGTCATTTTCCCTTCTTTTTTGCCTTATTCTCGCAATATCTGCACTTGTACAATATCTCTTTCTTTAATTTTTTTCAGTATCGTGTCTTGAATTTAGAATTCTCTGACATTCTTCTCCTACTGTCTGTAAGGTTAATTTTGGGTCCTGCTCAAGTTTTGTTAGAATGCGCGAACGAATTTCTGCATCTATCTATCTATCTATCTATCTATCTATCTATCTATCTATCTATCTATGTGTTTGTCTCTGTCTCTCTCTCTTTCTCTGCGGTGGAGTAGTGGATAGCGGATCGGATTGAGGAATCGGAGAGCCGAATTCGAATTCAAGTCGAATCCATTACATTCACTTATGTGCCTTGGGAAAGGTATAAATCCTTCTCACTCCAGCTATGGGTCAATGACAGAACAAACAGGGTTCTATAGCCTGGGATGGCAACTGGTCTAGGAGAAGGGCAACTCTGAATTCAAAACCAGAAGCAGACTAATGTTTAGAAAACAATGAACGCAACTAAAAAAGATTACTGCGCTGGAAACAACCCAGAAAGTTTTCCAAATAATTAAGGAGCAGTTATAATTAATTAATGTTTCGCTGGAGATCAACTGATATTGTCAACTGAAAATTTATCCATTATCCGATGATACACACATCATTCATTCCTGATTCGAATCTAAATGACTAATTGGCAATTCTAGGATCGAGTTTACTATTTACTAGGATTCATGAAATTACGTTATTTCCTGTAGTATGTGCTTGCAAATAAACCTGTTAGAGTAAACCAAAGTCAATGCTATGCAAGCATGTATACTTCTCGAATAGGAAAGAGGTACTAAATGTTGAGAAATTGGTTTAAAAAATGTACAATTCCATTACGCATGGACTGCTTCACAAACGTACAATTCCATTGTGCATATACAGCCTCAAGGAATATCATATCGTTAAAATTATTAATTTCTGCAACGTACTGAACTGTTACGTAATACCAGTCCTCCTATATGGCAATAAATGTTGAACAATCTCAGCACATATGAAAAAGAGACTTGAAGCAACAGAAATGTGGTTCTACAAAAAGATGCTGAGAATGCTGTGGACGGAGCGTGTGAACAACGACGGAGTTTTAAAGAAAATACAAACAAAAAAAAACACTTATACTTAATATCAGGAAGAGTTAGAATTTCTAGGACACATAAGGAGAGAGGGCTTGGAAAATTTGATACTCTCAGGACAGATTGATGGTAAGACGAATAATGGAAAACATCGCATAACCTACTTAACGAGCATGAGTTATGATGCGGAACAGATTTTAGGAGAGATAACAAAAAGACAAAATTTACTAAGAGCTATGAAGAACAGAACAGTGTGGAGAGCCATGATCGCCAATGTCCTGAAGGGACATGGCACATGGAAGAAGAAGAAGAAGAAGAAGAAGAAGAAGAAGAAGAATGATTTTTAACCCGTTTGAGTTAAAAGTACCTTCAAACTTTTCCAACTGTTTAAGAGTTTCCCGAACCTTGCAGTGCGACGATTAATGGCAAGGAGATCAAATACGAGAAGCAACGATAAAGATCAAGTAATACATTTGCTAACAAAACTTGATTAAAATTAGTTTTAAAGTTGTTGTTTTTCTTTATTTGTTTCCTATCGTCTGTTTTCCACCATCTTCAATTTCCTCTTGGCATGTAAGAAATATTCTTGAGAAAAAACAAGATGGAAGAAATATCTTTAAAAAATAGAAAAGAAATTCGAGAGCAGTTCGAGTCAACAGGAAATGTGAATCTGTAGTAATTAATCCCTTGTAATAATTGCTGAAGAGTAGACGAAAAGGCAGACAAGAGAAAATATAAACACGGGCCGTATCAGCTTACAAAAAGCACATTCTGTCGTCTTACGTTTTCACTGATATTTTTAAAGCTATTTTTTTTCATTTTAACCACAGAACGAACAGGGATCGAATAACATTCGTGCTGAATTAATCTTAATTTTTTTCATTCCATGTCAGAAAATGTCCAGTTTTACGGCTTGTAGAGGAGAATTGTCTAAAAATACAGATTGCTTGTCGCCAAAGTGAAAGGCGACAGACTATGCAAATCTTAATAAAAATACTAGTTGTCATTTGAGATTTTGGAAGAACAAATGAAAGCTGTTACGGAGAAAAAATGAAAATAAAAGATACGATTCGAGTGCATTTTACCGGAAGTGGATTTACAACTAAAAGTCTGACAGATAAAATTTTGGTTATCGAAAATTTAGTCCCCGTTGTAGTTGAAAAAGAGGATTATACATGATTTTCACTTTATGTAAAATTCTCACTCAATTAAAACATTCTAAATATTGGAATTAAAAAAATGTTAGTAGTATCATGCTCACTAAGTACAAGGCTTAAGACTAAATCCTGGTAGGGCGCTATTAAAGACGTGATTTTCCAAGCGTAGTTCAGACGTGACACAAGGCCGAAAGTTTAGGGTACCAAGTGAGGAACAAACTCACTACTCAGTCGTAATTGCTTTAGCGATTCTAAGTTTCAAGCTTACTAACCATTACACCAGCTCGACTTGCACTGATAGAGTGTTATTGAATAAGGTTCTTGCGAGGGTGTAAAATGAGGAAGTAAGAAGTGTATAATATGAGGATATGTAGGATAGATAACAGTAGACTCTAGACTTGAAGAAGTGAAGATCATAATGATTGGGAAAACATCCTCTTGAGAGTCTGTTCCCCAACGCTGTTCAAGTTAGAGCGTTACGGAATGAGGTTTTATTAAGAGTGTAAAGAGAGGAAATAAAAAGTGTATTGTTTTATAGTGTTATCCTACGGCTCATGATCAATAGTCAAATTTTGTCCCGTCTGACACTTTATCTATACATTATATCTCCTACAACAATATATGTAAATAGGTAAAATCCTATTTGCCAATGTCATTACATCTCCCTGAAGTGAAAATTTTTAATGCCTTTCTTTGTTCTTGAAGTTCTTCTGCAACCTCTTTTCTCCTCTTACCCATTGAGGTGGATGTACTGTTCTTTTTAATGGAGATTTTTATCCCATCTCATCATCTTCCGTCTCTGTGGCACTCTTGCTATCATCCATAGGATCGTATTTTATTATATTATCCTGATCTGAAGAACTCATCCTTTACTCTGCTTTACTTCCATCACATCTTCCTCTTTAATTCTGGTCAGAATGAGCCATTAGACTTGTTTCTTTCCTTGATATAATGGCCATGTTATATACCCTTTGCATATTTTAAACTCATCCAACTTTAGAACATCTATTCATAATAGCCCATGTATTTTTTCAACATTACTGTAATGGAAATAATTTCAAATCGTTCACATCTTTCAAAAGTTCCATTGAAGTAGCTTAATTTTTTTTTTATAGAAGATCCATAGAATTATCACCATTGCAGATAATTTTTTCTTACGTTCCGTTTACCCATGTGTTCCCGGAAACTTCTTGGGATCAGAGAGACTTCACTCTCCGTATCCACTTGCATTAGAAGGTTGTACCGTTTAATTTAGAAGAATTATTTTCCTTAGTATGAAAAAGTCGTCATCAATACTTTGATTTGAAAAGACGTCATCAATACATTCTTTTTCCAATTATCCTCTACTGCTTATTTTTTTTTAACTTTACATACAAACTGAAAATGAGTTTTTCTTCCGCAGTTATGACAAAAATTTTCAAAAGAGGGGTACTTTTCTCTATCAATTTCATGTTCGTACATACAGTATTTACATTTCTTGCGTTGTTGTTGTTGTGCTGTACCTTTCAACATTGTCCGCAGTGGAATTATGCTTTTTAATCAATTCTAG
>OZ038477.1:112795077-112832577 GCA_964036315.1 Acanthosepion esculentum | reverse complement strand
TATTTATCGTAAAATGACCAGCAATACAATTTTATAGAATTAACAACAATATATTTTAAAGCAAAATGAACAACAGTACATTTTGTCTGAAGTTGAAGGCATACAATTACTTTTAGACTATATTTAGTTGAAGCCATAGAATTTTGTGCAAAATATTTAGATTTAGGCATTAAATAACTCCTAGAGGTTGGTATGCTATGAAACAACAAAAAAAGGTTTAGCCACAAAGCATGTGATCATATTCGACGCTGCCAAATCCTGCTTTCCTAACAACATGATTCGTGGCTGGAGTAGTGGGTTATTTCCCTATTAGCCCACGAAGATAGTTTCGAATACCTAGATTTCGAATGCTGATTTACAAACCCACAAGAGGCCCACAACTTTAGAAAAATTGAATCAACACGCGAGTAATATTTCTACTTTCTCTACATTTTCCACCATTTTGGTTTTATGCAGTCCTAAGTTAAGCCTATATCTGCTTTGTTCGATCCTCTTCATAAAGGAAGCTGACGGGTAATTTTCACACTGACCGATTATAACATATAGGCTGTGACGTTGAGCAGACAGTTGAGTGGACTTAGGATCCTTGATGCTGCAAACAATTTAAAAAGATGGACATCACAAAAGATTTTAAGTATCAAACCAAAACGAGGTGACAGGCGATTAACCTCATTGCTTGGTAAATAAAACTTATGTAAAATATCTATCTGTGCATCGCTATATCTGCCTTTATCTATGTAATGCAGTATTAGAAAAGGATCTTTCACAGATTTTACAAAATTGCACTAATTCTTTTAAATATTTGATTCTATATTTATTAGTTTATGCTTTTTGCTAGTTTTTATGCAAGATATTCGTCTGGTGTTAATTACTTGGAACCAACCATTCTGATCGGGTTCCTGGGTCGAATAAACACAGCTCACTTTTTCAGCAACTGAGAAAACATATAGTGAATTGATCTGATTCTACGTATTTTACATATTTAGAGATCCGTGCACGAAAATAAATTAATAAATTCTTAAAAATAATAGGCCGAATATCATTTAAACTTTATAGTTTTCGTAGTATTTAAAGATATCGGCAATGTATATTGCGTCAAAACTTCTTTCTTCCTTTGTTATTTAATCACTATATTTTTTAATTGATTATAACCGTGAAAATAGAATTAAAGAAGCCCCAATGTTTGTATTGTAAAAACGAAGTAAAAATTTCCTAGGTCAGCAATTCGAAATTTAGAAATGAATTGTTTTGCTCATCTGCATTTAGATAACTCGTTCTTTTAATGTTACTATAAACTTTATTTCTAATGGTTAAACTACTCCCGAACTCTGAGTTTTGCTTTATCATTATAGTCTCCAGTGTCCAAATTGATAATAGCACACTTCGACTATTCCGTGATTAAAAAAGGGGATAACAGTTCGATCCCTGTTGGGAGGCACATTTTTTTTTTGCAGTAAGACAGGGGCCACATTGACTTTTAAAAATTGACACACCGGCCGGGCCGGGCCGGGCCAACACCCGATAGATGCATATCAAACATAAACAGAAAAAGCATTTCTGTGTTAATACTTACATTCACATTTAGTGGAACGGTGTTGTTGATCACACTGTTTTGCAAGTGCATCGAAGTCTGGTGTTAGTTTTGTTGTGGCACGTCTCAGAACAGAACTGAGGTGCTCATCACCCAACTAAGATCTGTGGGGTGCTTTGTTGGTGTTCATCATACTAAAAGTCTGTTCACACACATAAGTGGCGCTTGGAAATAAGGCGATTGTGCCACCTGGTGGGATGCCCCGCATTACAGGACAAGGCCAAAGGAATGAAGTCATAATTCTGCCAATGTTCGGTGGGCCGGATTAAAACGTTCAACACGCCAGATATGGTTCGCGGGCCCTAGTTTGCCCACCTCTACAGTAAGACTTTTTGATCAAAGCTGGCTGATATTAATTCCACTATTTAAGAAAAAAACTCGTCAACTCGTTTACCCACCAAAAATAAAATTGATACAGTGTAACCTGGATATAAGAGAGAGGTTATCCGGGTTACACTGTAGTAATAAGAAATAAAGTTAGAATAATTTAATTTTTAAAATTATTGATTTTATTCATTATAAATTATTTTTCAGTGTAAGCATATTATTTATTTGTATCTGGTTGGAAGAAAAGTTCTAAATAAATTTGATTAAAAAAAAACCCCACAAGAACTTTCCTTCCAATCAGATAGCTGATATATTTCCCTTCTGTTCTGAATCATATATATCAGGCTGAAAAAGATACAAATAAAACTTATTGATGTGCTTCAGATTTCATTCATAAAACTTTCTTTTCCACTTTGTACCTTGGAAATGTCTAAAATGTGGTCCTCGGATGAAAAGGTTTTGTGGATTTGTGAACAGATTTCAACTCAACGACTCCATAACCTAGGTACAGTTTACTCCCTTGCATGGCATGAAATGATTAAAAAATATAAAAAAAGATTAACGTCCATTTTTAGTGACTTACGGCTGTATCACGTTGAAACAACTCTTCTCCTGCTTTCACTGAAGTTAAGCAAATGCGAACCTAGCCAGTACCTAGATGAGTAACAGATTGAGAATAACAGATGATTTAAGCTCGGATGTGCGGATGGTATAAGGAATAACGGCTCGGAATTGAAAACTGGAGAATCAAATTCGAAATCCTGTCGGGTACATTATATTCATATATACACAAATACCCTTGGGAAAGGTATGAATGAACTTCTTCTCCCCACATCGATGGGTTAATTAGTAGTACGTGTATCAGTAAATCGTTATTATCTTCAAAAAATCATTACTATCTTAAAAATATATACCGGCTTTAAATAAACCTGCAAATGATTGAGAAGCCGTAAGAAACAAAATGATCAATCAATTAGTCTATTATCTATTTTTTTAAAGTTTGGTGTTAAATTCTCGACTTATACACAGTTACATGCGACGATATCTACCTGGTAGTTATTTTGCATTCACTTAAATACACACAAACACAAATATGCATAAACGTAAGCTAGCTCATCTTTTTACTAACTTCTCGTTTATTCATCATGAAAACATACATTTCCCTATACATAACACTAGTTTTATTCAACTCCAGATTTCATTAAACACCGTCGGCCCGTAGTTATATGGTTTCGGGGCCTTCGCTGAACTTGGAATTTACATTCTCACGAATGTAAGAAACTCTCTTCATTTTCCCCTCACGGGTATGTGTTTATATATCTACCTGCCAGACTTTTTTCTTTCGCGGGCACATTCTAAGAACAGCTGGATCAACCCCGTATCTACATGTCAAGGCCAGCCAGTGTTATCGTGTGAAGAGCGGATTTACAAACTGCTGATGCAGCTAGCTTCTTGGATAATGGGATGAGACAGTGTGCAAAATCTTTTCTGTTGGAGTGAGTCACAAGCTATAAATTGCAAACGGGGATTGTGGTTTTAATTACACACTCGTCATTTTTGCTGGTAATTAATTACATAACGTCACTCTTTGTGAAATTCGCGCCTTTTCTTCATATTATCCTCCGCAGACGGCTGTGACTACCTCCTACTTTCCAGCAATTTCATATCAAGAGATTCCTCACTGTTCTATTTTTGGCTCGAAGACGTCAGTGGAAAAAATGGCTGATTCAGTAATTGATAGTTACTGCGAGTAGATTTTTTATTTATTTAACTCTCTAAAATCTATCTCAGAAGGCGTCGACCAACTGCTCCGGAATGCATATACAGTGTAACCCGGATATAAGAGACCTGATATAAGAGAAACCCGGATATAAGAGAGATTTCTCTGGTCCCAAATTATAGCTTGTGTTAATGTATATATAATAGACCAAACCCGGATATAAGAGAAAGCCGGATATAAGATACTTCTTCACCGGTCCCGACAACTCTCTTATATCCGGGTTACACTGTACAAAAATAGGTGTTGTCCTGTTTCGTTGTGTTAAGAGTTGTCTATTTTTCCATCGTTAAGCAAATGCGAACCTAGCCAGTACATAGATGAGTAACAGATTGAGAATACCAGATGATTTAAGCTCGGATGTGCGGGTGGGATAATATATTCGAACCTTGGTAAAAGTTTTAACTTCGAACGAAGATTTTTAAAGCAATTGGGCAGGCTGTTTCAATAAAAGAGTCTTCCTACTTCCGCCATTTTCTCTGCTAGATGCGTCTTTGTGAGCTTCACGCGGTTAACGTATGAAATATCCCTCTACTATCGCGAAACACAAATACAAAACATTCTGAGAGAAATATTTAAAACTAAAAATTAAAAAAAATATACAAAAAATTAACATCTTAAATTTAAAAAAAAGAAAAACCCTCATATTTTTATCTTTAATTTTGTTGTTTGTTTACTTTTTGTTCATATTTATCCTTTATATTTTTCACTCTATTACTCCTCTCCCACAGACGAATCTTCCCTTTCTCTTTTTCTCACGCATATCTAGGTAAATGATATAATTTAATGAAAAGTAGGCTAGCAGTCACGTGGTTCAACCAGCTGTGCCTGTTACAATAAAAATAAACTTAGCTCAACAAAATTGCAGTACAGGCTCTCCCGATTAAAAAGCATTCGATTAACGCGTTTTGGATTATTGCGCTAAAATTTTTATATATAATTATTTTTATATAATTTTTATATTTGTATATATTCAATTAATGCATGTATAATACACGATTAGCGCAGTAAAACTTTCTTCAGTTTAACCATAGTAATTAAAATTGTTTTTTTTAGTTACCGATGTATAAATTAATCGCGCTAATCGAGGGATTTCTATATATTGGTTAACCAGTTTCCGACTGTATCCTGTTTAAAGATGACAAGCCTACTGTCATCACAAGAATGGTCTATAGTTATTGCCTTGTGCCAGACAAATCTAGGCATAATAAACAACAATATAAACATCTATTATGTCATTTTGGGGGAAATTACCAAATAATTTCGCTGTGTGTTCATTTAAACAGTATGTCAATTTTGTTTTTTTCATCTTCAGAATCGTCGGTCTTTTGAACAGGAGCAGGGGTTTATCTCTTGTTTCCTGTTTAGGATTGGGCTGTTGTTTGATGTTGAATCAACCTTCAGAAAGGGGGATATGCCACTGATGATGATCCCAAATGTCAACGCGGGCAATTACAAACTATGTAGCATAGTCTAATTTGCCCGACTTTTGAAGATTCATGTACACTTAATGACCTTGAAACCTTAACACCCCAGGCAAGGTTATGTGTGCAAAACTGGATGGGTGTAGTGCAAAGAAGTGATCAAAAGAATAGTTTAAAATAAATACAGAGTTTAGGTAGATTAGCAACAGGCTTTGAGTTGCAACAAGGAAGTGCATGATAGAAAGAAAGGCGTAAGACTAAGCAGTTAAGCCTAATTTCATATTTCATAATGTCCATATCAACAATAACAGAAGGTTAAATTTTAATATCTGGGATCGCTAAAGGAAGTGCATGATAGAAAGAAAGGCGTAAGACTAAGCAGGTAAGCCTACTTTCATATTTCATAATGTCCATATCAACAATAACAGAAGGTTAAATTTTAATATCTGGGATCGCTAAAGGAAGTGCATGATAGAAAGAAAGGCGTAAGACTAAGCAGTTAAGCTTACTTTCATATTTCATAATGTCCATATCAACAATAACAGAAGGTTAAATTTTAATATCTGGGATCGCTAAAGGAAGTGCATGATAGAAAGAAAGGCGTAAGACTAAGCAGTTAAGCTTACTTTCATATTTCATAATGTCCATATCAACAATAACGGAAGGTTAAATTTTAATATCTTGGATCGCTAAAGGAAGTGCATGATAGAAAGAAAGGCGTAAGACTAAGCAGTTAAGCTTACTTTCATATTTCATAATGTCCATATCAACAATAACGGAAGGTTAAATTTTAATATCTGGGATCGCTAAAAAAGATTTCCATATAAATCAATTGGAATTGCTTTACGCTTTACGTTACTTCGAATAATGATGGACATATGTAAGCTTTTCTTTAGAAGGAATCAAACTTACAAATAGAGAGCTTTACCCTTATCACAAAAATACAAGATCTCCAGAGAACTAGTCGATTGAACGGAAGAAATAAATGGTCTCCTTTATGACATCTGTTTTGCGAACGTTCAGTTATCACAGTAAAAAAATAATGAACGCAGGTGGATGTTTCTTATCGCAAGGATGTGAGAGACAGCCTCTTCCTTCTTGGGTGGGGTGCTTATATATCTTCCCGTGATCCGTTTGTCTCACACATGCACATCCCAGGCACAGTTGGGTCGACGACATGTTTACATGTCAGGGTCAGCCACTGACAATCTGTGAGGCAAGAATATTTACATGGAGGCGAGGAAATTACTTTCCATGTTAACCCTCTGATATATATAACGTCTCTGACGCTCTACTTCTTGAGTGGAATACTTTCCAGTTTCCTCTGATGTACATGTCTCTGACGCTCTTACGTATCACGTTGAGTGTATAATCTATTTTGGTATCATCTACAGTGGACGTAGTTCATCACAGATAAACTTTACTTAGAACAAATATCTCTTATTGAAATTAAATTAGGTTCAAATCTGGTATCTCCTGTCGTGAATCACATACGTCGGGTAATACCAGTGGTCTGAATCGAATTTAATACCCATCAATTTCTATACATTTTCCACCATTTATGTTTCATGCAGTCCTAAGTTAAGCCTATATCTGCTTTGTTCGATCCTCTTCATAAAGGAAGCTGACGGGTAATTTTCACACTGACCGATTATAACATATAGGCTGTGACGTTGAGCAGACAGTTGAGTGGACTTAGGAGCCTTTGGTCTAAAAACAGTTGATCTGTGGTGACCCTGGTCTGTACTAGGTTCACGATAAACGATACCAAAGTAGGCTTTATACTCGGTGCCATCTAAGAACGTCAAAAGAGATATATTTCTCAGAGTATATGACCTAGAAGCTGTCGACATAGCCACCAAGAGCAGAATTGGGCCACAAAGGAAGGAAGCTGGTGTTTAGGTATACACATGTGAATAAGTAATATCAATGTCGGGAAGGCAGCATCCTCGTGGAAGAGGGTTGAATGTTCGAAAATTGATTGATTGCTTTGTCTGTTTAAGGGCATATCAAGGAGTTATTTAATGACGAAATTTAATTTTATTGCGGGCTTGGAAGCAATAAAAATATGTTATTCTGCTTTCACAATTGATTACATGGTAGATGATACTCAGTTTTAGTGCATATGTATGTTTGTGCAGTTATGATTACTAGATGTGGTGATGTGTGTTTATGTTGTAGTTTTGTTGAAATTATATTTTGGAACACAGATCTATTTAAAAAAGTGTAGGATATTATAAGGCTTAATGCCATCAAAATTCTTTCATGTTGGTTATTTGATAACATCTTAAATAGATTTCAGTGAAGACGCTACAATTTGTTAATATGTGTATATTGTTGGTAAGTTTACTATAAATATGTATTGTTGGTAATTTTTTATATAAATATGTATTGCTGGTATTTTTAACTGTAAAAATGTATGTTTATATTTTCATAGTGTTATTTGCGAGTTCACTATTTGCACATAGTTGGGGCTCTAACAGGTGTTTCCATCCCAGTTAAAGGTTGACCTGGGAAGAACAGTAATTAAAAGCTGGTCCACACTCCTCAAAATCTCCCGGTCAGAGGCATTGCTGCTGGATGTAGTTTATCGTCATACCCAGGACTAAATATTCAAAGAAAGTTCCCGAAATCACATACCTTCAATAGTTGACGTCAATTTGATGAAGTCCAGAAGTGAATAAGCATAAGAAACATGACGGTGTTTGATTGCGGTGTAAGTATATGGCAAATCACTGGACTGAAGATTGAATTTTCTACCAGTCGTAAATCTCTGGTTGCTCAAAGAACAGAGTAGCTCTTTTACTTGGACAACGTAAGTCGTTCATACAGATTATAGATTAACTGTTTCGAAAACTGAAACGTCATGACATTAATTTAAAATTTTATTGGATTATTAATTTATTAATTACAATCTTGATTTGAATACGAAACAACATTGAAGAACTCAACTTTCTTTTATGAATTCGTCTGCTTGTAAAATCAGTGAGTGCTATGAATGTAAAATTCGATCGGAGGTATGCGGAAAATCTATTATATTTACCACTTTGATTACTCA
Organism: Acanthosepion esculentum; assembly: GCA_964036315.1. Lineage (NCBI taxonomy): Eukaryota > Metazoa > Mollusca > Cephalopoda > Sepiida > Sepiidae > Acanthosepion > Acanthosepion esculentum. The sequence goes on along the minus strand of OZ038477.1, from coordinate 112,824,400 downwards.
GGATAATTATTAGGTTGAGTCAAAAATAATTCCCGTTTTGGTTTATCGACTTTATTCTTCGTCCTTGTCGTTGTTCTTACAACGTTTCGACCATTGTGCTCTCCAGGCCTCATCAGGTGTATATCGATTTGGGTAACATAGAGGGTATTCTGAATTGAGCCCTTTATTTAATCTACGAGGATAAACAGTTCTCGCCCCACTTCCCATGTCTAAAGATAACGTTTAGTTCTTATTGATCGTACTGCTCAGTTATTACTCACCCGTTTCTACTGAGTCCAAGTACACGCTGCCCGACTCAGGGAGTGAACTCACAACCACTGTCACCAAATTCACGAACCAACGCTTTAATCCACGAGGCCGTAGGACAATTTGCTGTAGTGAACTTGGAGCCTTAAACCAAACTTGCTGCTGCTCAATGCTGCATCTGCTGCTTGTCATATTTTGATCGTTGCTGCTGCAGTTGAAGATTTGCTGTCATTTTTTCCATCTGTGTTTATTAGCTTTCCAGCTTCATTCCACATTTTATTCAAATACATATTCATCATTATTTGTATTGACTTGTCACTTAACCGGCAGCTCTTTGATAACTTTTGAGTAAAATTCCGCAGGTTTTTATGCGAAAATGTTTATTGAAAACTCTTTAATCTGGCTATTAGATAAGGTCTTCCCCATCAAAATATTTTGAAGCGATCGAAAAAGGTAATAATCGATTAGTGTAGGGTCAGTTCAATATGAACAGAGCAAACGAATTCTAATATTGTTTTCTATGTTATTCTTGATGTCTTGTGTTGTCAGGGAGGAGACCAACATTTTTCCTTTAATCCACTGTGTATGCTGCCACTGACGTGCAAAATCTAAGTCATGTTAATGTACTCCAAATTTATTCTCAACTGCTAGGTATGATTAGTAGTTCGGTTGACACATTCATCATTACAGTTGGTTCGGGAAAACGGAAATTACTTACGACTCAATCCAATAGATGAAAATGGCTTGTTTGAATCCAAGGTCTAATTCAGAACACACTGCATATAAGGGGACAAGATTGCCTGATAGGATTATTTTTGAAAGCCCAGCGTTACTAAATTTTTAGTTTTAGCTATTTGCGATATCTTGCACAATATTTAAAATAAAATCGTCCTCAAGTGAAGACTGCTCGACATATAGAAATTAAAATAATGGATATTTTGAAGTTCTGGCCCTATTTTCTCTCATTAAAATGCAGTTTCCTTCAGTAATACAAAAAATAATATTCTATGTGTCGTGTCCGTCAGGCCCTGAACGATCATGGCTCTTCGCAACTTTCTAGATCTTATTAAGGTTTGTTTTTTTACAACTTCCTGTTCTGTTATCCATTTACATAACTTCGTTAGGTTATTCGCTGTTTCCTCTTGTCATTCTTGCTTTTAGTAATCCCTGCGAGTGTCATTCTCTAAACCGTCTTTCTTCATTACATCTTCTAGAAATTTCACTTGATACTTTCTGATTATAAATATAAGCGTGCTTTTTGTTTGCATTTCCGTTAAAATTTCCTCGTTTGTTACATGTTCCGTCCATGGTATTCTCAGCATTCCGTAGAATCGCATTTCTGTATTGCATCAAGACTAATACAAATTATATAAAAATTTGGAAAAAAATACAACTATAGGACTTAAAATGAAATGTTATTCTTACATAAGACTTTTTCTGAAAAACAACCCCCCCCAAAAAAAAACAAAGAAACAAACAAAAAAAAACACAAAAAAACTTCCTCCTTAATACCAAGCCCCTTCAAGATGATCATGGATCATGGATCTCTATGGGGTCCTCTTCTTTATTATCTATTAATCTCTATGAATTCACGAAAAAAGTTAATGGTATTAATGGTTATGCTACGGGAGTAGGAAACTTAGTGCCATGTATCCTCTCATTTTTTTCTAATTTGATATTTCCTGCTCTTATATTCGATATTGTCGATGTGTAGTTGATATATACGAGGGCCCGATGAAAAGTTCATAGACTGACCAAGATAAAACATTTAAGTAGACACACCAGTTGGTAGACTAAAATCCATTTTTAATTATAAGTAATAAGCAGATGTTGTATTCTGGTAAACTTGCATGTTTTGCTGTCAACCAACTGGTGTGTCTACTTAAAAATGTATATGTTGATCAGCCTATGAACTTTTCAGCTGACCCTCGTAATTTAATAACCCTATATTCCCGAAGAAATCCAGCTTAGCACTGAAGACTTAGTTAATTCCCGTAAAGTTTATCTGTTCTTTTCGACAGCTGATATTTTATTAAAAACGGATTTTGCATGTGAAAAAAAAAAGCAAAAAACATAACAATAGCTACCCCCAAAACCAGAAAAAAAATCAGATCGGATAAGATTGATGACGATTTTTGAGAAATTATATGGCAAACCAAAGGCGAAAAAAAGCATTACGCTGCTATCAATTGAAAGTTTGCGCTTTGAAATTTTTTTTTCAATGGATTTGATAGCCGCCATCATACTCGCAGACTTAAACTGCCTTAAATGACTGGCGATTACTTGTGAACTACTTTGTCATTGCTACAGCTAGAGCCAGTTCTGCGTTTGGCGATAAACTATATCCGGCAGCAATGCTTCTGATTATGAGATTAGATGTTTTGAGGAGCGTGAAACCACCTCTTAATCGCTGTTGTTCCCAATGTCAATTACAAGATTCCTGTCCCTACATTTTCCAAGATCAATAGGGCGATATAAACAAAGTTGATATCAGAGTTACACCCAGCTTACTTATTTCATGCTGATTGGCCACCACTACCGCTGGTATATTTTTAAAAAATAAATAAATGTTTGCATAGATGTTTTCAATTAGAGAACTAGCTGTGTCTGCTGTGCCGTGTAAAACGTTGCCTCAGTTTTTTTTGTTTTTTTTACTGAAAATAGCTGTTTTGGTAATAAATTAACTCGTGATAACCTCTAGTTATCACGGATATCAGCGCCAATTCTTACATGTTAATCTTTCTCTTAAGACCACCAGCTGTTTGCTATGCATTCTTGAGAAAGAGAGGGGAGTGGTTAACCCGTGGCCTTCTCCACTAGTTGAAATTCAGAGATTTCATACTCTTTGACTCTTCACACACACGACTAGAAAATCCAGGCTACTCTGTTACTTAACCTATAGCTGAGGATAGCCGCCTCGACCCAGGCAGCTCGCCGCCAGGCTCGCAACAGACTTATCGAACTCTATGCCTTCGGTCAGAGAGGAACCCAGACGATACTATGCCGAAGGGCGGAGATTCACCTGGGGAGGCAGACAAACCCGACCTCGTGTATTCGGGGTCTACGGGTAATTTTTACCCCAGCCTACGGTTCGGTTTCGCCCCATGTAAAAATCGGCCTTGCCAAGATCCTGCATTGTGGGGAGGTTTGGTATATACCTAGCTCAGGGTTGGGTAGACAGATTCGTCCAAGTGTATTTATGCAAAATTGAAAGCAACAGACGAACCCGAAATTTGAAACCGGCTCGTTCCGCGCCCATACCCATTACACTACCCGAATATACCATGTGTTCTCTAGACTTCTTTTTACAGTTATATAAAGAAAAATACCTGAATATGTTATTTCAGCAAAATATTTATGCATTATGAATTGCAAATATACTGAAAATTCGTCACGGACTTTACCAAAATGATTCAATAAAATTAAAAAATAAATTTATATTTGCATAGTTTCATAAAACATTATTTTATTTCAAATTGGTCCGAAAAATAACTATGTTAATATTTATTTTTTAAAAATTGCTTGTAATTTTTCGATGGAATTTTGAAGTTCACCTCGTTGCTGTTAGTGAATTACTGTTTGAAAGAAGCGTTGTTTTTTTTTATTAAATAAAGACATGTATGCATAATCGAAAGTGTAATGCCATTTTCGACTGTGAACCATTACATTTTTTTAAAAAATTTTTGGAAATATTAGTTTATTTTTTGTATAGATGTTCAAAAGGGAAATAATTCTGAATTACCACCTTTGATTGGATACTATTCTCTAACGGACAAGTAATATGATATATGATATAATTCAACAACTTTTAAATTAAGAATAATTTAAAAAGTCTAAATTGAGTGCTTTTAAATATTCATGACATCAAACAAGTTTGAAAATAATAAAAATAAAATAAAAGCACTATTAAACTCAAATGTATCATTTAACTAGTAGTAAACTACTTATAATGTCGCGTAAAGTAAATTATTCATTATAAGTTTCGCAAAAGCGTATAGAATAAATTAATAAATGTCAATTTCTTGATTATTGCACAGCTGGTATTCCATATTTGTTTATTTTCGTGCGCTTTTTACAATAACAATTAGAGGTGTGCAGGCTGATTGAAGGCTACATGGTTCGCGTCTTGGACGGAAAGTTTTTTGTCCTGGAAGCCAGTTCCGTTTGTTCCAATGTGGTACCGTCAATGTCCAGGGATCAGCACTATGTGCTCCTGTGTCTGCTCGGCATTATGCGAATGGTGGTGTGGACGACTAGACAGAAGGAGTTCCACGCAGGTGAGAAATTTTCCTCTCTGCAACTGGTCTCATTCTTTAGGCATCAGCTTAAGGTTAAGATCAGGGCGGAGAGGGCGCGTCTCTCCTCGTGGAATTTCGGCAAAAGGTGGGTGAAAATTTCGCGCTTGGTGCGAGTGAGAGGTGCTGACCTAGAGTGGTTGTTGGACGCAACTTAAGCAAGAGGATTTGGGGCCTCGAACCGAAACATTAGTCATCCCAGCCTTTTAAGGTAAGATAGGACATTTTCATGTTCAGTTTTGGCCTCCTCAGGGCTAAATATTTTCCTTTCAACGTAGCTAGAGCATGCAAGTACATAAGTCCTGTTATTTTTTTGTCTTCCTTTTTAGTTTCTTATCTCCACCCCTCCCCACGTTTTAGGTGACAGATGTCTCTGTTCTCTGGAATTGTTCATCCCAGTTAATAGAGATTTCTGCCACATTTTTGGAAGGGTCCTACTACTAATATTGTTTTGTTTAGTTTCTTGTACATACATATTTTACATTGTATATAAACATTGGGCTTTTGATTTTTTCCCCATCCCTCGATGATTTTGTAAATAAAAATTCATGTTAGGGCTTTTCATCGAGAAAATGTGGTATTTTGGTGATTGTGTTGTGAAAGTAAATGTGTTGTTATGGTGAAAGGAAAATTGTAAGTACGAATGGGTCAACGAATGAGACTAGATAGTTTTCAGGTAGGACTAGAGAAGACCAGTCTTTCCCCCCCTCCCCATTTTAGCCCTTGTGGCACATTTTGTATTTTAAAATGCAAATAAATAATAACAATTAGAGGTGGGACATCACAGTTTATCGAGCGTAAATAAACGTCATTTCCATTATGTTTTATGTAAAAAGTAAACGTTGCATTTACAAAATTCAGTTAAACATCAGATTGACAAATTGATTTTGCAACACATCTCAAGGACAAATATTGAATTTTTAAGAGCTTTTAAATTTGTTGTTTACTTTTTTCGCGTGGATGTTCGAGGAATAATGTGTGACAAATTAAAGTGCCAATGTTTTAAAATTTCTAAAAATTTTACATACGGAAGTTAATTTTTCCCTTGATAAAGATTAACTTTCGGCTGTTATTTTTTAAATAAAAAAAAACAAAAAAAACTTAACTTCAAAGAAGACATACTTTATATAATTTTTCTTTTTAGGAAGTCCTTGACGATAGCTAATATGAATTATATTCATTTTTGCTGTTTCATTAGATATGTTTTCATGCCTTCCCAATAAAATATTCTATATTTTCCTTATGGTTAAGCTTCGCTTTCACTCCAAATAGAACAATTCACAAATAATCGCTTTACACTTTCAGCTGAAAGTTTATGGGAGTGAGAAGAAAATGGGGAACGTTTGAAGAAAAGGGATGCTTAACAATGAAGTGAAGAGTCGGATGAAGTGACGACACAACGAGAGGGGGAGGAGTAGGAGGAGAAAGGAGGAGGAGAAATAAAGCCAGAAATGTATCGACAATCGGTAGACGACATAGAAGCTAATACAGTGAGCGAGCGAACGAGCGAGCGAGCAATGCATTCTTTTGGAAGCACCAACGAATAGAAAGGGTCGCACAGTGCGACAAGATAAAAGAAAGAGACAAAACAGATGGGGTTAATAGGGTCAAGCACAATGACAGCTAACCGACAAACGGGGACAGTGGAAAACCGCAGGCACGTGCGTGCCAAATCACATGGGCGGAAGCAAAGTAACTTTCGTAAAAACATCTTGTTCAGCACAGTAGTTAAGGTAAGAGGTTGACGATTAAAAAGGTCTGTTAGTAGAATTACAAAATCTCTTGCAGAAGGTAGCGACGGAGAATGTAAAGAAGGGCCTAAGCATAGACTACAAGAAAACAGAATGCCTGGTTATCAGCAAAACGATGAGCCCGAAATGCGATTTGCAGGTCGGGAACACTAGAATCAAATAGACTCAGAAGTTTAAATATCTGGGAAGCGTTCTGTCAGAGGACGGTAAATGCGACACTGAGATCCGTAGACGTATTGGGATGGCCAAGAACGCATTCCAAAAACTGGGCAGAGTATTCCGAGACAGGAGGATCTCTTTGGTAACAAAGAAAAGAATACTGAGCTGTTATGTGACATCTCTCCTTCTTTACGGCAGCGAATGTTGGACGATTTCCTCAAAGATGAAGAAGAGAATAGAGGCAACGGAGATGTGGTTTTACAGAAGGATGCTGAGGATAGCATGGACGGAGCGCGTGAGCAACGATGAGGTCTTAGAGAGGATGCAAAGAAGGAGAAAGCTTATACTTAATATCAGGAAGAGGCAGCTGAATTTCCTGGGACACATAGTGAGGAAGGAGGGCCTGGAGAATCTGATACTCGCTGATCGAATAGAGGGAAAGAGAGATAAGAGAAAACAACGCACGACATACTTAGCGGTCTTAAACAAGTGGATGACAGAACGTGGTCTGGGGGAGGTGGCAGAGGGAAGAAACTTGTTGATAGAGGGATAGAGGGATGAGAAGAGCCATGATCGCCTAGGTCCTGATACAGCACATAGAAAGAAGAAGAAGAATTAGGGGGTCAAATTCAACTGCTGTACTGTAAAAAAGTAATAGTTGTTTTTTTTCCATGGATCTAAATGCAAAACTTTACATAGGCTCGTGGCCGAGGGGTTAGAATGGTCACTATGTGATCTTAATTCGAATCTAGTAAGCAATTTGTCAGGGTGGTGACACTTTGGTGTTATTGGTACAGTTGGGAAGGGCCTGGAAACCATACTAATGAACTATTTAGTATTGTTTTACTAGCATGAAGTCACAAATCATCTTGAGCGTACTGTAACTAAAACCTGCTTAGAATAATGGAAATATAAAAATATAAAAATCAGGTGGACTCTGTAAATATTGAACAAGCCAAAGCGCTCTTGAACAGGTCTCTGAGTCTGAAACAAACGTTGCCTAGTTGCACTAGCAGACAGGTATCCTTGGAAAATTAGTAGTCGGTCATTATATTCAGAAGTTTATATAATGTATAGTTGTGTCTAAAAAATGGATTAAATGTAATATTTAGCGTGTTCAGGATTGTTCATTTTTTAAATTATTTCACCAAAAGCAAAGCAATAAAGCTGCTAGGTCGCAAGTAGTTACTGAGTGTTATAAAATATGAGAAAAACACTATTAAGGAGAGAATGCAATAAAGAATTAAGAAGACAGAAGATAATCAAAGTCAGAAGAGTGTTCCACAAGAGAGAAGTGCGAGAGAAGAAACTGTTAGAATAGAACCTACGGTTACATCTAGCCATTTCAATTGTAAAGTGATGAGACCTTGCGGTCAATGTAGTACTAAGCTTAAATTCATAAATTCTAGGCAAGTTTGTCAGAACAGTTATCATGAAAATATTTATAGAAAATTTACAGGGAAGCTATGATACTACTTTGGGAAAAGGAATAAGTTTTCAGTAGCAAGATAAACTAGCTTTCTAGACCTGCATGGCAGTCCGTCTAGGAGAAAGTCAACAGTGAATTCAAAACTGTGGAAAAAGCAAGGGAAAATCATCCCACTATCTTTCTCAATAAGTCCTTGGAATTCACAGCTTATAAATAAAAGGAAACCGTGAAGAGTCATGATCGCCTAGATGATGTGTGTGATTCTGCACTCAACAGTCGAGATTAGATTTGTCGTAAAACAAATTTCCCAGCAGTTAAACTGACACGAATTTAAATTGGCGAACTTGTCATCTCGACTTCAGTTACTTTCCCGCCATCGTGATTTGGCTTCCCTCTGCCTTTTTTCATAGCAATGATTCTAATGAGCTCTCTACTTTGGTACCTCCATCACCTGAATATAAGCGTACGAGTAGATTAGCAAATGGGTCTCATCATTTTACTGGTGAAATGTAACCGTAAGTTCTATTCTAATAGTTTTTTTTTCTTACCTGTGGAACTCTCTTCTTGCTTGTCTGCTACTTACGCTCTTCAAATTTTTAAAAGCAACGCCAATCGCCATCATCTATCTTCCTGAAACCTGTTCTTTTATTGTCCTTTCGCTTGTCTTCTCGTTTTATTTTCCCTCCCAGTAACCCCTTGTGTCTTAGTGGTATTATCAATTTACTTGGGATGAAATGATTTTAAAAAATCCCTAAGAACATAGTAATCGATGTATGTTTAATGTATAAATCTGTACTTGATTTGACTGATAAAATAAAATTTAATCTGTGTTTAAAGTTTGGAGAAACAAGAATCTGTGATGCCATTTTCCGGGGATTGACATTTCGGAGAACTGTGTCAGACATATCCAATGAAATCAAGTTAACACTATGGAACTATAGTTGTGCAAGTATGGTTTGTTCAAATTCTAGCCTATGAGCTAGAATCTAGAACAGAAAAAATAGCTTAGGAGCGAAATAGTCTTATGCTGTCTAAATGTCCGATATCAATGGTTCTCAACCGAATTCCATGAGGACCCTGGCGATCCAGATAACATTATTGGGGTCCGCATAAGGCAAATTGAGAGTTCATGGCGATATTTTAGTAGTTCATAGAGCAATTTCACTTCGAACGGTTGTTACAACTGAGAATTGAAATGTCTATAGTAATCTACGCCATACTAAAAATAGAAAAACAACTCTAAAACTAAAACGAGATCAAGCGATGTAAGTTAGCGTTCATTTTAATCTACCGGATTTTTAAAATTGTAATAGTTGAATAAAGGTGAAAAGAATATATAAACGAATGATTATACACACACACACACACACACACACACACACACACACACACACACACACACACACACACACACACACACACACATATCACACACACACACACATATATATATATATATATATATATATATATATATATATATATATATATATGTGTGTGTATAAAACCAACACTTAATAATATTAACTTCGAACATGGACACAATATCTTGACCGTGTTTTTAAAAATGAAAACATTTTATAAAACATACATACAACAAACTATTTCTTATTTAACAGTTAAAATATTTAATCCCTGAAAATTGCTAAATGTATAGCCGAAAGCGCTCGGATAAAAAAGAACATTCGGACAGTTTTTATATAATTTATCATCCGAAAAGAAAAAAAAATATTAGATCGCATTAGAAATTGTATAAGAGACTAAATAAAAGCACCTTGTCTATCGTATTCAATGAAATGTGCATGAAAGAAGGATTTCAGCCTAAATACACACACAGATATATATATATATATATATATATATATATATATATATATATATATATATATATACATACATACACACACACACACATATATATATATATATATATATACATATTCATATATATATATATATATATATATATATATATATATATATATAAGGAAAATTATAAAAATGTTTGTATATCTCGCACTTCTCGTCTGTGGAACTCCCTCCACTTTTCTTGTTTCCCTGATAGCTATAATCTCCAACTATTCAAATGTAATGTCAATCGACGTCTCCAGATGCCTTGATATATCCTTATCCTTCTCTTTATCCTTTCCACTATCACTCCTCTTTGCTCTCGCTCCAACTCTCTGTAACCCCTTGCGTGCTAGTGGCTTCACGCCTTGCTTGGGTTGAAACGCTTAAAAAAATTATTATGAAAAATAATTTATTATATTAATGGTAAATAATAATATTAACTTAAAATCTTAATAAAATAAAATATTAATATATTAATATAAATCAATCAATATAAATATTATAAATAAAATATTAATAAAATTACTAATTTAATATATAAATTATATAAGGATTATATATAAAGTAAGGATTAACACTATTAGCCTCCACAGCAGCATCACCTACAGGGATCTCATTGAATAAATTAGTACTTTTTAATTTATTAATTACTCACATATTTTAAAATGATTTATTATGAGTTATTTTACTAGTGTGCATAAATATTACATAGAATTTAGTTATTTATTTTCATTATATTATTTTTTTTTTCAAAATCAAGCATATACATTTATTATTTCTATAATAGAATTCTTAAACTTATCTATTAGTAAAAAAATAAAATGAAGTTTTTTTTCATCGGATGGTTATGGGTGTCCTCAAGATAGAAAAAAAAGAAAGAAAAAGAATAAAAGTGGTCCATGGGTAAAAAAAAGGTTGAGAACCACTGCCTTAGATAAATCATTGTCAGAATTGATACTTCACACGTTTTCCTTTCAACTTGTTGCTGTTGCTTTTTATATCAACTTCCGGTCATTATTTCACGATTGTTAAACAAAACAATGATCCGAAATAAATAATCAACTTCCGGTGAGATTTAAACTCGCACCCTTTATCGTTGGGAGCTAGTCTTATTTTAGTCATGTTTTAATGGTCAGGCTACGAAAGCTCAGCGGGCAATCGTCATTTGTATTGGTTATATAGCTATATTATTTTTCCTCTGATCATTATATTGCCATCTTGTTTGTTTACACTGGCCTACCAAGTGGTAGAACATTAGTATGCAAAGGTAATTAATGGTAGGTGGCACCACTGTAACCTAGAGCCATGGAATTCCCAGCTTTATGTCAGTTACGCTCTGACAGCAGGTGAGTCAGTGTGAACATCAGCTAAACAGAACATAGCGAGGATACTGGAATTTTTTAATTACTGAAGTTCAAACGGGACACGATTGTGGGTGCCGGAAGGAGGAGGCATCACATTTCTGAAATTGTAGGAATATTTGACATACGTTGATCGAGGGTACCATGTACCGGGAATACTTGATGGAATCTATTGCTACCTACGGTAGGCAGATCAGTGTCCGACCACGGGTTCTTAAGGACCGAGTTCAGAAGCGTCCATTTAGCGAAACTGGCTTAAATCACACCCACATTCAATGAAGAGGTATCAGACATCAGATTAGTTAAGTGTTTTAAAGCTGCCATAGAATTAGGGAGCAAAAGTACTTCTATTAAGTCGACGACATCAAACACAACGGTCTATCTGGGTTCGTGGCATGGATAATTGGAGGACTGGAAGCGTGTGACGTGGTTCGGTGAGACATGGTGCTAGTTATTTATGCTGATGGTAGGAAGGCGTGTATCGCAGACTCTGTGAAATCATGGAACCCATTAGTCAATAGGTAATTTAGAATGTCGGTGTTGGGTCCATATATATATTCGGTGTATTCAGTTGATATTGGTTGTATCTGCCGGTTTGCCTAAAAACGACATTGACCGTTCACCAAGATGCTGTATTTTCTGTGGCCATTTGCCCCTCCCCAGGGTCTTTCAGTACTCCAACAGGAATCGTTATTTCAGCAAGAATTATATAACTGAGCTCAAATTTTCCATGATTCTTTTAAGGAGCTGTAAGGGCGGCCTTACAGTTAACAAGAAAATGCAGAAGTAACAAAGGAAATGGAGATAAAACTTGGTTGAGATACGCAAAAGTTATTTTTTTTATTTACCCTATTTACTACAAGGGTTGATCCTTCCGGGGTTCTGTATATGAGTCGTAGGCGACAGACTTCGTTTGGGGTATAACCCAAGGTAGTATCGAGATAGACACGTGAATAAAATCAACAGACATATGTGGTCGAGTGGGACAGACTCGAATTATCGCATTATGGTAGTCAAGGATTAGTCTCCGCTGTTACCGCCTGTTTCATCGCTTTTTGAAGACATTTCTATTGATGGTGCCACCGTGTTGATGCTGATGGTTTGGTTAAGATAGCCTGTCGCGGGGATCTGTCGCAAATGCCAGTATGGTCGGATCTAACTCCAGGGTCTTATATGGTCCGAAATTGGAATACAAGCTGTGATGGCACATACCCTGAATCCTCCATAAAATTCAGGATGTGGAATTAATAAATACAAAACTTCAAATACCTTGGTGTATTGATCAGTTATAACAAATTTAGTAGACGAGATAAAGACTTGAACATAGAATAGGCTGTGATAGACGTAGTTTTGTTCAACAATTCAAACAGTTACAAAAAAGCAAGAGCCTAAGAAATCGGGTTATGTTCTGAAATAATCTCGTTAGATCAAAACTTTCATAAGAATGTCATACAAATCTTCTCGAAATGTTTAAACTGTCAACTGTGTACAGCAGCCTTCTCAAATTAATGATTAATAATACCTTCCAGTGAATAATATACAAGGCCTCTGATCAGGAGGTTTTGAGGAGCGTGGAACCATCTCTTAATTGCTGATGTTCCCAGGTCCACCCTGACCCTGGGTGGTAGTATCTGTTATTGTCCCAGCTATGGGCAAATAGATATCCCCGAAACTGAAGTAAAAAGCATTATAAAAGTGTAAAAATAGGTTTTAATACTAGAAATACTTTTTAAAAATTATTACCAGAAATGAATTTTTGAATAAACAAAACTATAAGCAGCAATATATTTTTGAAAAAAAAATGTTACAAGCAATACACTTTTGAAAATATTACCAGCTATACATTTTTGTGGAAAAAAATATTACCAGAAACAGATTTTTGACAAAGAAATATTACCAGGAAAAAAAGCTGTCGGCATGAAATAGCCCATTGAGGTTGATATGCCGTAAAGCAAAACAAATCGAATAATATGCCCTGTAGGATCTTTTTTTAACCTTGTGAACTGACGTTATAGGATCACAAAGAACTGTACCCAACAGCAAAAAACACAGTACTTGAGGACTTCAGCAGTAATAAGAACCAAAATGAATATCATATGAACTTGGGCGAGAAAGTAAGGTCATAATCAATATATGTTGACGTTCCATACTACTTCAAATAAAAGGTTAGGAAGGAAGCAGCCATCGATTTTGGAAAGTGATAACAGTGAACTTGAAAAATATTTTTTCCTGAAATTGTTTAAAGACAAATATTCTATAAATTTTAACCGAAATTGACATCGACAGTTATGTTAATGAATGCTGAATGTGAGCATTAGTATTAGTCTAAGAAGTTCAATATTGTGTTAAATATTACGAATATCCACTCAAACTACTGTTCGGGTGTAGATCTGGAGTGGCGGTGTAACTGTTCATCAGGACGGATAGTGAAAGTTCAAACTTCGCCGGTTTCTTACGTTTCCTTAGCATAGATACCCTTGCAAAAGACATGAATCCACGTCCCTGTGTTCTGTTCCATATCCACTTATCTAAAAAAAAAAAGAATGTCTTCTCTCTAGTTTACCACGATGGTTGACAGATAAGTGTGGGAGTTTTGGGGCACTCTATTTTGCGATAATTACCTACCAAACAATAATGACTGTAACCTGATGTTATACCTATTACCAACCTTGACATGGGAAAGGTGTAAGTGAATATATGAGAAAATGCCTTTATAAAGTGCACGCACAAATAGAAACAAATTTATTCTAGTATTCTTTGGGAATTGATATAAAATATTTGATTAACAGTTGCTTGGATATTTTCCAACAGTGTCAGGGATCGGTTTTCAAGCACGAATAGAAACAAGGTTTCAAAGCATAAAGACCTCAAAGCATAGAGACCTTTACTTGTTCGACTGGCCTAACCAAATTTTTTCCTCTCTATTTATTAACATCAGGTAAGTAAACTTCGAAGTAATTGTGCAGTTCCTAGTAACTTCAGTGTGTTAGGTTATAGGGATATAGCATTTTATTAGGTTGGTGCAAAAATAATGTCGTTTTTGGCGTTCAACTTCATGTGAGAAAACGACATTATTTTTGCACCAACCTAATACAAATTAATCATGGTTTTAGTCAATACAACAAAAACTATACTTCATCCAACTCAAAGTGCCGTGTTCCAGAAAATGGATTCAGAGACTCCTACATGATAAATGGGTTGACCAAATTAAGGTCATAAGCAGCAATACCATCAATGACCGATAAAAGAAAAAGCATTGAAGGTAAAAAAATTCAGTTGATAAATTACAAAAATTGAAGTTAGGGCATCAAGTGTAACGAGAAACGTCGGCAAGAAAGCATTGGAAGATAAAGTTTTCTGTCCGATACAAGTGGGTACAAAAAGAAAGTATGACAAAGAGAGAAAGTAAAAATGTTTATAAGGAAAGGTAGCAGAAATCAAAATGGAGATACATTGTATACCCAAAAAGAGAGATATGCCCAAATAAAGAAATCTAGTCGATAGATGAAAATGCGAGAAAATAAATAACTTGAAAAAAAGACAACCTATCGTTTGGCAAATAATTATTCGCCTTTGTTTATTCTATCCCCCTCCAAAAAAACAAAAAAAAAACAACAAAAAACAAAACAAAACACAACCCCCCTCCAAAAAAAGCAACAAAATAACGAATCATTTGAGAGTCTAGACAACTCGGTATCTGGCGCCGTGAGGCAGAATGTCAGTATACTTATTTAAGCACTTGTCATAGAGCAAGAATATTTCGGCTTTCTGTCATTTGGTGCCTAGAGGGAAAAAGCAAAATTAAAAGACTCCGTCGCATCATTTTTGAGGAATAAAAGAAAAGTCGCCTCTTTTTACCTAAATCGCTGCAAATGTAACACGCACGCACGCACGCACGCACGCACGCACGCACGCACGCACGCACGCACGCACGCACGCACGCACACACACACACACACACACACACACACACACACACAAATTGAGTAAGAAAAGAAACTTACGGAAATAAATAAGGTCTCTTTTTCTATAAAACGCAGAAACTTCTATAGGTAAAAAGAAATATGGGAATGAGAAGACATAACGGACATAGACGAAAAGAATGAGGTGAAAAAGATAGATGGAAAAAATAAAACAGAAGACGGACGAGTATAGAACAGAAAGAAAAGTACCAATGCATTGTAATGATACAGATTGACGGACGGAGAAAGGGACGGAGATAGAAAATGAATGAAACAGTAAAGAATTCGTATCGTTTTGTAAGCTTCGCGCTGTGAAAATGTAACTGACACTTATTCTTTAGAAGTTAAGGGTTCGACTCAGTCTCCATATGCACCAAAAATAGAAAGTTATGACAAAATGTTCGAAATCTCTTACACCGCCAGGCATATCACTTTCAAATACCGGTTCTTGTACGATCACCAAAGTTAAGCAAAGTAGATGGAAAACTATGTGCTGTAAGCTTGGATATGTGGGTGGTGTATGGATAATGCCGCGGAATTAGAGATCAAAGAGTCGAGTTCAAGTTCCAATCGGGTCGTTATATCGACTTACATGTGATTAATACCTTCCGGAAAGGTATTAATCGTATCTCCTCATCCCGGGCATGGGTTATTTAGTAGGACCTGTATCAGTAAATATCTATTATCTCCTAAAGATTCTTGCAATATAAAAATATTTTGGGTCTGTAAATAACCTGTAAATGGTTGATAAGCCGCAAAAAACAATTCATTCAATCGATCTCCGAAATCAATGTAAATAGTCTGAACAAAATTTTATGGCTTCAACTAAATATATTTTGAATGCAATTGTATGCCTTCAACTGAAAAAAAAATCCGAACTGGTCAATTATAACATGAAAATCCCTTTTCTTCTGTTAACAATATGCATAGTAGATATAAAATTTCTTTTTGTATAATTTAATTATGAATCACTAATTTAACTATTCTGCTGGGAATTAAATATCCATTTTCTGTTACTGAAAAGGTAACGTATTTGCAACGATACAAGGCAGCGTTGCGAGACTAGAAAGTAACGTTTTTGCACCCTGTATGTAACGTGGCAAAATGCTGTAGCAATACTATTTTATTGGCTGGCCATGTTGTTTAAGGAATTTTATATCTTCTAGTGTTGCAAGATGTAGATGTTTATTCCCAAGTAATGATTAAAAATTTAAATTCCCGTTCTCAAGGCAGTAAGGCTGTTCCCACAGGAGAGAATGACGCAACATAATTTTCCTGTTTCCATTCGACGTTGAACCCTAAAGCAATGTCGAAGTGAAAATATACCCAAAATGATCCATATAGTTATTTTCAAATACGTATAAATATATTAGTATTTAGAAATGGGCACGTGGCCGAATGATTCTAACGTCCACTTTCCGGGTTCGAACCTCAACATATTTGGTTTGTCAGAAAAGTTATTCTTGATGTTATCGGCATGAGGTTGTGATTTAATTTTACAACTGATTTGAAAATTGTCTGAAAACCAAACCACGTATTGGATTAAGTCTCGTGATTGATACTGAGTAGATGAAAATGTTTTAGATGCTTGAGCGAGCACGAAGTTGCAAGTCATCGTGACCGAGTATTTGGGCGTACTGACGATGTTCAAACTGTTGATCACGCTCTCTCCCATAAGCTATAGCATAGTTGCAGTATAAACCTTAAGTAGGTTATGTTGGTATTGAATAAACATGAATGTGACTGAGCAGGCGTTTGTAGCAGGGATGTCTAGCCGTCAGATAGGCATACTCAGAAACGAACGGCCAGCCATTATAAATACACCGTGAGATGCAAGTGGAGTAATTCATGCTGACTTATAGATTCGCAGACTTATTACGGCTGAATGAAGAGGAAAAATGAAGAGACTTTTCGCTTAACTGCGCGTTACGGTAAGCCAAGGTATAGGCAAAATGTCAACACACTGACGGCCTTACGAAAGGAAGCTGAAAAGAATGGCGTTCAGTTGTTCGCTTCAAGTAAGCAGTTCATTCGAGATTTAGCTGTCTTATTTATCAGAAGGACTTTCCACTTGTGTTGTTAAGTGGATCGACAGAATTCTTGAGAAATAAAAATACACAGGCACGTGTGCACAGATAAATACAAGCATACACATTTCTCTCTCCCCTCGCTTTCTTTCTCTCTCTCTCTCTCTCTCTCTCTCTCTCTATATATATATATATATATATATATATATATTAACAATCAAATTCCTATTATCGTATGACCTCGTAGCTCGTTGGGCTAGAGTGTCGGGTGGTACATGGCATCTTTTCTGGTAATGTCTGGCAATAAGGTATAATTGGCGGTGCCAATGCCCATTCTGAGAAAAAAACAATATATATATATATATATATATATATATATATATATATATATATATATATGTGTGTGTGTGTGTGTCTGTGTGTGTGTGTGTGTGTGTGTGTGTGTAAATATATAGAAAAATAGGAAAGAACACGTTAGGTTAATAATCCGAAGTTTTTTTAGTATTTTTGTTTTTATTTTTAAAAAACATTGCTCAATATATACGTAGGGCCTAAATTATAATTATTTAAAAAAAATATGATTCCATCGCTACATAAGAGTTCTCATGTTTCAAAAACAGGAGCTAAAAAGTTCAATTTAATTATAAACATTAAATTGAATTAAAGTATCAAGCACTGTTTCATCTTCAAGCGAAATTTGTGGAATACATATATATATATATATATATATATATATATATATATATATATATATATATATATATATATATATATATATATATGTGTGTGTGTGTGTGTGTGTATATATATAGTGCGATGGATAAATTGTCGTTAAATGTACGCAAAAATGAGAATAATACTGACATCACATTTTAACAGATATATTTATCAAAATTACACAAAAATATCCTGAAGTAAATTTATTTAATGAGATCGCCATTAGTTTCAACTACGGCTCTAGACGACTTCAGATTCTCCTGCAACTATTCTAGATGGTCTCCTTGTTTATGTTGGTAAATGCTGCCATAATGCTTACCTACAGTTCATCATTCTTGTTACAAGGAGTTTTGTTGGTCTCTCACTCAACTGCGCCCCACATATAATAATCTAAGGGGTTGCAATCTGGGGAGTTAGGGTGCCACATGTAAGACGTGATGTGGTCATAGAAATTGCCTGAAAGCCATGACTGAGTTCTACTGCTTATGTGGCATGATGCAGAGTCATGTTGCGAGACATAGGGTCATCCAGCAGCCACTCTCTTGACCCAGAGCAGTTCTACCTCTTCAAGGCCTTAGTGTTCAGTCTGAGGCCCTGTGAGATGAACGGAGGCATAACGTCGCCATCACTAGTGGTCACTCCAAAACACCATGATGTTGACTGTTTCTGAATCTCCTGCACTGTCCTCAGATTGACAGCCAAACACTACGAAAAGTTCGTATTGGAGATTTCGGCGTGAATTCCTAGCAGTTCAGCATGACATTTTCAAATTTCTGGCGGAGTAAATTGCGTTATGGTGTTCTTTTACTCACAGACTGTATCCAACTGAACCTACAATTGACAAAATCATAATCAAACAACGCGCATGCGCAAAATGAAAAAAAAGGCGACAATTTACCCATCGCTCCCTTATATATGACCCTGTGCAGGCCTTGGCAACAGGGATTAATATGCTATCCTAGCACACACGAACGCACACATACACACACACACACACACACACACACACACACACACACACACACACACACACATATATATATATATATATATATATAACTGTATTTTTAAATTTTTATTGTATCTTTGCAATTATCAAAAGTGTTGTTACACATCTGTCTGGAAAACTGTCACAAGTTAATGCTATTGTTCTGTTTTTGTTATCTATCTATCTATGTATATATATATATATATATATATATATATATATATATATATATATATATATGTGTGTGTATATGAAGAAATATATATATATATATATTTGTGTATTTAGGCAGCAATCCTTCTTTCATGCACATTTCATTAAAACGACTGACAAGGTGCTTTTATTTAGTTTTTTATATAATTTCTCGTGCGATCTAATAAAGTTTTTCTTTTCAGATGATAAATTATATGTAAACTGTCCGAATACATATAACAAACTATTTCTAAATCTAACAATTGAAATATAATCCTTGAAAATGGCTAAATGTATAGCCGAAAGCGCTCGGATAAAAAGAACATTCGGACAGTTTTTATATAATTTATCATCTGAAAAGAAAATCATTATTAGATCGCACGAGAAATTATATAAAAAAACTAAATAAAAGCACCTTGTCAGTCGTTTTTAATGAAATGTGCATATAAATATATGCGTGTGTGCATGTGTGTGTGTGTGTGTGTGTGTGTGTGTGCGTAATTTTTTCTCTTCCATCGACAGCTCAGAGTACAACAGCTCAGTTATTGAAAGCGAACAGCCAGACTATCCGTTCATATTATTTGATTATCGTGGGGACGTTTTCGGGAGAACCAACCATCTGTTCGAATATAATACTGTATACATATAAAGGTCTTCAAATAGCCTTCCTCTAGTTTTGAATTTAGAGTTTTCCTTCTCCTAGACTGGTTGCCAACCAAGCCTATATACCTTCCTACACAATCATGTCTACTTTTTACTTTTTCTGAGAAAACTTGCTGATTTGCATGATTGCTAGTCTCATCCCTATCGCTACACATTTTATATTTACTCTTCTTCTGTTCTATCTTAGGCTGAGTATGGATGATGATGTCTCCTTCTTTATTCAACTAAATTTTTATTTGCAACATGATGATGCGTGTTAAAATACAGTATTTAGTATTGTTGAAGTTATCACTAACATTTTTATCGTTCAATTTCGCAAAACAATCGATGAAATTTGAATATGCTGATTTGTTTGGAAAATACTTTGACAAAAACCCTACTTCGCGGTTTATTAATTTCTTTAACGTAATTTTTTAGGACTTCATGGTAAACAATATTTACTTAATTTATTTATTTTTTTTTATAAGAGCGAAGAATAAAAGGATTTCTTACACTTGAGCATGCAACATAAATCTGGCCATACATAAATATTTCTTTCTGGAGCCAAATTCCAACTTTTTAAAGCATTTGGTCTTGTGATTTATTTATAGTTCTCGCCATCGCAGGCCGAACTGGAAACTGGATTCTTAAGAACTTTAAGAAAATCTATGGAAAAAACAATACTGCATTTTTATAAAATAAGTGTTTGTTATTTTAAATTAGTGTGAGAATTTTATATGTTGAATAATAAAACTTTTAATTTTTCCAAAAATTACATGAAAATTTATGTTACTAAGGTACGCACCCTAATTAAACTAACTGTACTTTGTACCCTTTACCTGTTTGCACTTATTTAAAAAAAATGGTTTCAATCAGTCAATGTAAGGCTAGTTTAGAGGGTGTGACCGACAGATGAACTAGCGAAAGGCACAGCATTTTAAATATAGAATTTTATATTATTTGTAGTGACTTGTTGCCACTTATCAGCTTTTCAAAATCTTTTGAACAAAATTCCACAGGTTTGGATGCGAAAAAGTGGAAAAATCTTGAATCTCGTTTTCATTAGAGAATGCTTTCATCATCAAGGCGTTTTGCAGCGAACAACAAAGGTAATGATTGATATATAATTAGTAATGATTGGTAATAATTGGTAATGATTGATAATGATTGCTAATGATTGCTTGGTGCAAGGCCATGAGAATGTGGTGAGAAGGATAAAACATGTTAAGCTAGTTTCCAAATTTTTATTTCCTGTGTTATTCATGCTGTAAACGGTTTTGTTTTGTCAACGGACAGATTAACATTTACTTACTAACGAACGTAGGATGCTTTTCGACCGAAACTTTGAAGTCACGTTGCAGCTACTGGGCCTATATAAATGTGCATTTAATATTTCATTACGTTTGAAGAACTCTAAAATTATAATACTCAGCCCTGACGATTCTACCGCACGCAAAACATTGCCTTCCTTCCAAGGAGCGCGGCTTTTGGTGTCAGGTGTACAGATTTATCCTTGTCACTCATGCGTTTTGCTTGGACATTGTTGTATATAATCCATTTTTTATTAATTGTTAAACTGGGTTCTCTAACCTTGTCTTGTAGCCTGTCTAGTAGAACAAAAACTCTGCATTAAATACTTACAAATTAAGACAAGAGAAAATCACTGTATTATATTTTCAAAGAAGACATAGCAATTGGGAGATAATAGAGAAAATGAACCTGGGAGTCACAATTGACTAAGTACTGGTATGCATAGGATTTTGAATGTAGGATTTAAAACGGGCGTATAAGGACGTAAATATAGAGAAAAGATATAACCTTATAACGTTGGCTTTATTTTAATTATATACTATAGCATTTCACTTTCAAAATAAGAATAGTGCCAATCGAAATTGAATAGTGCCAATAAAAACAGAATATGATAAGGAGGAAAATGCAATAGTTTCAATCGAATTAGAATAAGGCCAAATGAAAATGGAATAGTGCCAATCAAAATAGAATAGGGTCAAATGAAAATGGAATAGTGTCAATGAAAATAGAATAAGCCCAAATGAAAATGGAATAGTGCCAATCAAAATATAATAGGGCCAGATGAAAATGGAATAGTGTCAATCAAAATAGAATAGAGCCAAATAAAAATGTAATAGTGTCAATCAAAACAGAATAAGGCCAAATGAAAATGGAATAGTGTCAATTAAATAGAATAGGCCCAAATGAAATTGGAATAGTGTCAATCAAAATAGAATAGGGCGAAATGAAAATGAAATAGTGCCAATCAAAATAGAATAGGGCCAAATGAAAATGGAATAGTGTCAATCAAAATAGAATATGGCCAAATGAAAATGGAATAGTGCCAATCAAAATAGAATAGGGTCAAATGAAAATGGAATAGTGTCAATCAAAATAGAATAGGGTCAAATGAAAATAGAATAGTGCCAATCAAAATAGAATAGAGCCAAATGAAAATGGAATAGTGCCAATCAAAGTAGAATAGGGCCAAATGAAAATGGAATAGTGTCAATCAAAATAGAATAAGGCCAAATGAAAATAGAATAGTTTAAATCAAAATAGATTAAGGCGAAATGAAAATGTAATATTGCCAATCAGAACAGAATAATGCCTGATGAAAATGGTATAGTGTCAATCATTACAGAATAAGGCCAAATTAAAATACAATAGTGCCAATCAAAAATAAGTGGGCCAAATGAAAATGGAATAGTGCCAGTCAAAATTGAATATGGCCAACTGAAAATGTAATAGTGCCAATCAAAATAGAATAGGGTCAAATGAAAATGGAATAGTGTCAATCAAAATAGAATAAGGCCAAATGAAAATGGAATAGTGCCAATCAAAATAGAATAGGGTCAAATGAAAATGGAATAGTGTCAATCAAAATAGAATAGGGTCAAATGAAAATAGAATAGTGCCAATCAAAATAGAATAGGGCCAAATGAAAATGGAATAGTGCCAATCAAAGTAGAATAGGGCCAAATGAAAATGGAATAGTGTCAATCAAAATAGAATAAGGCCAAATGAAAATAGAATAGTTTAAATCAAAATAGATTAAGGCCAAATGAAAATGGAATATTGCCAATCAGAACAGAATAATGCCTAATGAAAATGGTATAGTGTCAATCAGTACAGAATAAGGCCAAATTAAAATACAATAGTGCCAATCAAAAATAAGTGGGCCAAATGAAAATGGAATAGTGCCAGTCAAAATTGAATATGGCCAACTGAAAATGTAATAGTGCCAATCAAAATAGAATAGGGTCAAATGAAAATGGAATAGTGTCAATCAAAATAGAATAAGGCCAAATGAAAATGGAATAGTGCCAATCAAAATAGAATAGGGTCAAATGAAAATGGAATAGTGTCAATCAAAATAGAATAGGGTCAAATGAAAATAGAATAGTGCCAATCAAAATAGAATAGGGCCAAATGAAAATGGAATAGTGCCAATCAAAGTAGAATAGGGCCAAATGAAAATGGAATAGTGTCAATCAAAATAGAATAAGGCCAAATGAAAATAGAATAGTTTAAATCAAAATAGATTAAGGCGAAATGAAAATGGAATATTGCCAATCAGAACAGAATAATGCCTAATGAAAATGGTATAGTGTCAATCAGTACAGAATAAGGCCAAATTAAAATACAATAGTGCCAATCAAAAATAAGTGGGCCAAATGAAAATGGAATAGTGCCAGTCAAAATTGAATATGGCCAACTGAAAATGTAATAGTGCCAATCAAAATAGAATAGGGTCAAATGAAAATGGAATAGTGTCAATCAAAATAGAATAAGGCCAAATGAAAATGGAATTGTCTTAATCAAAATAGAATAGAGCCAAATTAAAATGTAATAGTGTCAAGTAAACTAGAATATGGCCAAATGAAAATTGAATAGTACCAATCAAAATAGAATACGGTCAAATGAAAATGTAATAGTGCCAATCAAAATAGAATAAAGCCAATCGAAAATGGAAATGTGTCAATCAAAACTGATTAAGGGCAAATGAAAATGGAATAGTACCAATCAGAACAGTATAATGCCTAATGAAAATGGAATAGTGTCCATTAAATTAGAATGGGGCCAAATGAAAATGCAATAGTGCCAATCAAAATAGAATAAAGCCAAATGAAAATGAAATAGTGCCAATCAAAATAGAATAGGGCCAAATGAAAAAGGAATTGTGTCATCCAAAATAGAATAAGGCCAAATAAAAATGGAATTGTGCCATTCTAAATAGAATAAGGCTAAATTAAAATGGAATTGGGCGATCGAAATGGAATAAAATATAATTTTTAAAAACCTGACAAGTTCGACAATTGATTTTCATTCAAGCCTAGTAAATATAGCGAATTTGTTTTGTGTGAAGGTACAGAATTTGCTTCATCATCAACCCCTGGTTAAGCTTGTTACTCTTACCTACGTTAGCTATTTTCTATCCAGTCAAATGTAACATTACATTGTTTTTCTTTCATTTTAATTGGTATAGTTCCATTTAGATCGGCACTGTTCCATTTTAATTGAAACTATTCTCATTTTGAAAGTGAAATGATGTAGTTTGCAGAAATTTATACGAAGGTTGATACATTGTAAGATAATTTATGAAATTATTCATTTTCTTTGATGAGATGGGGTTTCTGGTATGACACAGCATATGCTATAAGGAATATTATTTATTGCTCTTTTTGAACAATAACGGGAAATGGACTTGCTCACCAACGGAATGAAACCTGTTCATTGCGTCATTCGTGAGCAATTGACAATAAAAAAAATAATCGAGGAGCATAGAATATCAATCATTCTAACGTCTGTTTCTCCATGTTTTTTTTAATCTCACGTTTATTACTATGCCCAAGGCAAGCAGATCAACAGAAACTGGCTGACGTAGACAAGGGTTCCAGCATCTAGAAACACATCATTGTTAATAGGAATTAAAATATGACACATTGGATACTATTTATAGAACAAAACCTTTTGTACATCCTTAAGTATACTTATTTCTATACACTTGCGTCGAATTAAATAATTTCTTAGGTGTAACAAATGTGCACCTATATATTTGGCCGAAAAACCGAAAATGTCTAGAACGTTACCTATGACTTATTTCTCTTTCGTTTTATTGTAACTCCACAATTCTTAATAGAAAGTGTAAAATGCAAATAAAGAGACAAAGGAATAACTTAGCTAAACACGAAGTGGCATGCAATTTAGTTATCTACTTCTCAATGGCAGCTCCCTTATTGATAAGGCTACGAAGACCGTTGATACAGAAATTCAGATTGAATCATAGCCTTATCCTCTTTATTTTCCCGTATACTTTGTTTATATACACTAGTAGTATCATCTGTAATATTGTTTGAATGATTTAGATGAAAATTATTTATTGCCTTCTATTATTAATATTTGACTGTTATTTATTTAAGATTATCCTATTGTTATTTATATATGATTGATAAGTATTTCTTTAATATTATTTCTATTGCTTTTTATCTATTGTTAATATTTGATTCATATTTCTTTAATATTATTTCTAATGCTTTTTAATTATTATTAATACTTCACTAATATTTCTATAATATTATTTCTTATTTGATTAGTATTTTCTTGAGATCATTTATGTTGCTTTTTATCTATTATTAATATTTGGCTTACATTTCTAAGAAGATAGAAGATAATCGACTAACAAATACAAATTTGTTGTACATTGTGTTTTGTAATAAATAATTACACAGTATTTAGAGCAAATGAACGTACGTATTCACACAAAAAGGCAACCAGCGAAGACGTGAGAATGAATAATGAAGATTTGGCAACACATACATAAAACTAGTGTGGCAATGTCATTCAAAAACAAATGTTGCATCACGAATGCACTGGACGGTAGGGAAGATAACCTCTTTCTCGTGGAAGTAGGACGAAGGTGACATCGAAGATGACGAAGACACATACAACGCTGACAACATAGTCGGAACTGTCATCACGTCCATCTTTGAAAAAGACAGCAGTGAAACAGACGGAAATGTACTTAATACCTACGTGAATATATATATATATATATATATATATATATATATATATATATATATATATATATATATATATATATATATATATATATATATATATATATAAATGATATACTCGACAAACCTAGTCGTGGCAAACAACTACCTAAAAGTACTGGATCTCATCAGTAATGTGAGAAAAAAATTCCACTTCATTTTTTATTTCTCGTTGAGAAGAGAAACGGGCAGTTCGAAAATTTAACATATTTTCATTATGCTTCCATAATATATATATATATATATATATATATATATATATATATATATATATATATATGTATGTGTGTGTGTGAGTGTGTGTGTGTGTGTCTTGAAGAATGAAAATGTTAAAAAATAAGACTTCAGATACACTGTTTTCTATATTAATATTTTTGTTTTCTTATTTAAATTAGGTTCCTCGATTAATTTCAGACAGTATGGCCATCATCAGGAGAACAAAATTCCTGCTTGTTAGTAGCAGTGAACTACAGGGTGAATGACTGTCTCTGAAGAAAGTGAACTTTGCCTGAAGTTTTCATTTGTTTTGGTTTTTTATCGTTAATTTTAGGTCAGTCCTTGTATTGGTCAAAAGGCTTTTCGCATTCTTTTAAGGAGAGGCTAGGAGATTCATGAGTCTCAAATTTACCTCAGATTTATCTATCTATCTATCTATCTATCTATCTATCTATCTATCTATCTATCTCTCTCTCTATCTATCTATCTATCTATCTATCTATCTATCTATCTATCTATCTATCTATCTATGAAACAAATGCGGTGTTTGGTTAGTGATCTAGACTCTTAGGTTACACATTATTTTAGACGTTAGATATAACACACTTTTGGTCATTCCGTACTGAATAGGGCGACATATATGATCGGAAAGGTTAACATACAGTTCTCGTGTAGAATGCTCTTCCCTAATGTTTAGTCTCAAAAACTGAGTAGAAATATTATTATTATAATTATTCTATATATGAATAATTACGTTACAACAGATTTAACAATGGTAACGCAGAAAGCATAACAAAATGAACACATGTTTTAGAATTACAAATCTCGTCTTAACAAAATCCCCTTTCTTCTCAATCGTTGTATTTCACTTTTGAATGAAGACTTGCAGAAGATTCTTTGCTGTTTTATCAGCCATATACGGCCTCTTACTTTCATCTCATTATCACTAAAGAACGACTGTCCTATGAGTGACTTCTTCACAGGTCCAAACAAATCTGAGGGTTCCATGTTAGAACTTGAGAGTAGATATGGTTAGATTGGTCAGTAATTCTCTTTGTTTACCTGTCTGTTTAAGTTGCTTTGAGGCCTTGCGTTGTCATTTTGCAAAAGTACAAAATTCATTTTCAAATGTGGCATAATGAGAAGGAGCTTTGCATCGAATTTTGACAATGCCCTCACGCAGCAACCAGAATTGATAGTGCTGCCACTGGGCATCAAATCTAACACTGCGTGTTGTCAATAAGATCATTTTCTTCTGTTTCGAGAGGATTTTCATAAACTCTATTGACCCAATTTATTACTGAACTATTCATATTTCCTTGCATTCACGCACCTCATTTGAATATTTGCAGCACTTTTTCCTTCCAAAAACCGACATTTTATGCCACGTTTTACATTTAGCATGGATAGTATTGATTTTTCCGGAATATGTTTCACAGGTGTATAAAACTGTTATGGTCCAAGTTTCTTTTACCACGGTGATGATCCAAGGTAGAACCAATGAAGAATAACTCGAACACAGGTATGGAATAACACAGATATATTACAAACAGAAATATGTACAAAGAAGTAGAAGTATTAGTAATGACTATCAGATTTGGTTAGAGTGAATTATGTCTCGACAGTATCACTATTCCAATGTCTTACAGTAATTGTCTGACTCTTGACTCTGTCTCTGAGTGACTCTGTCTGTGACGATATTTACCCCCCCCACACGGGTCGAATGTGGCACAAGGCCGGTTTAACGTGGGCTTACTTTATAAACGGATTCAGGGACTGTCTACCTCCCCGGATGAAACTTTGCCAAGCGGAAAAGCCCCGTCCGAGTCCCTCCCCGCCGAGACGGAGAGTTCGACAGCAAAGAACAGTTTATACAACTGTTCCAGTCACTGGGTGACTCACTGTGCGACGATGTTCAACAACACGCCCACGTGTGTCGAATGTGGCACAAGGCCGGTTTAATGTGGGCCAAAAATGCCCGTAGAACCCGTATAAACGGGATCGGGTTGGTCAACCACCCCGAACGAGGCTCTACCCTTCGGCGGAGCCTCGTCCGCGTTCCTCTCTGCACAGAGGCAGAGAGTTCGACCGTCTAGCCGAGTCGTCCAAAAAGGACTGACTCTGTGACGATATTTAACAACCTCCCCACACGGATCGAATGTGGCACAAGGCCGGTTTAACGTGGGCTTACTGAGCCCGTAGGCTCGGCCAAAAATATGCCCATTTGAACCCGTATACACGAGTTGAGGGACTGTCTACCTGCCCGGACGGCACTTTGCCCTTTCATTTGTCAGCCCTTTCATTTGTCCAGTGTTTGATGAACCGATAACGCCAGGTTGTTTGACCAGTAAAATCTACTAAACTGTTATCACATTGAACCACCTTTGCTTTAAAAATGATCATATTTGCAGAAAACATTCCTTGCTTGCTCTTATCCACAACTCATTCGTTTTGTGTTTTGTTCTAGGAAATTGCATTTAATACTTATTCGTACCTTTGTTGACATAAAATTTCTAAGTAACACGTGCGTTTTATACACCAACAGATACGACAAGAAGCTCCAATGGTAACATTTCAGTGTGTAAATATGAGGGCAGTGCAGAGGATTTGGAAAGAGATGGATGATATATCTAGTCAACATCATGGTGTTTTGGAGTGATGACTAGTGATGGCTACGTTATACCCCTCGCAGGGCCTCAGACTCCAGACAGAGGCCTGCATCAAGTGCCTTGAAGAGGTAGTGATTCCTTGGGTCAAGAAGGTGGTTGCTGAAAGACCATATGTATGGCAACAGGCCTCTGCACCATGCCACACAAGCCGGAGAACCCAGTCATGGCTTTCAGACACTTTCTGACACCACATCACCCCTTACATATGGCCACCTAACTCTCCATACTGCAACCTTGATTATCATATGTGGGGCACAGTTGAGCGAGAGACGATCAAAACTCATTGTCACACCAAAGATGAATTGATGTATGTATTAGCGTAAAAGCTGCCCTATCGGGCAACATTTAAGCTAGCTTCTACGGAGAGCTCTTAATTGGGCGTCATCACAATAGGTAGAGAGGAGTAGATGCCATAAGCAACAATAAACGTCAGAAGAACGAAAAATTGATCACTGCATTTAAGTATTGCATTACGATTTAAGCTTAACTTCCACGATAATTCTTCTGCCGCCACTTAATTTAAAGGCAATTTCATGGATTTCGCAATTAATTTTGATTATTCCCAAATTTATTTCTAAGTTATAAAAATTGTTATCATACACAAAAATTCGTCGCAAAGAATCACGTAAAAAATCGCCGAAAACAATCAATCACAGTAATGAAAATTTGGCAATCCAGAATTTCACGATTTTGAGTTCGATCCCCGACCTGGAGTGTTTTTAATTTGCTCACGGAGTCGGTCTGATT
>OZ038477.1:112677577-112790077 GCA_964036315.1 Acanthosepion esculentum | reverse complement strand
GCCAGAAAGACTGTATACATTTTACTTATTATTTATCTTATTCTGTCTGATTACGATCCATATTCGATCGATATTTGAACTCAAACTCACAATTTTACTCAGTATTACTTCTCTCGTGTCTCCAACACAATATAACAACGAAATAACCACGTTTTGCTATTTCTCATTTTACGAGTATTGTTGCATATATAAATGTTAGGAGGTTTATAATTATTTACTCGGAGTTATAACTCCCCTACAATAGGAAAGTATAATAATTATTTAACTATAATTAATTGTGTAATTGATGTAATAACCCAAGTCTTCGTTTAAAGTATCAAATACAGATTCCATTTACACACGAAATGATTGCTTTCTTCTTTTTAGCTGACTCATGGCAGAGTTGACAAAGAGTATAAGAGTTACTTATTTACTACTACTGTCTTAGCAGTCGTTATGGGTGAGTAGTTTTATAAAAATATATATATTATTCTAAAATTTTAGCACGACATATGTGTCCTAAGAAAGATGTTGAAAAGTATGATTTATTTTACTGGCAACTAGCAAAAGTGATAATCGGTATAGCAGCTCTTTACTAAATAGTGTAAATAGTTACTATACCTTATGTTAGAAATATATAGAGAGAACTATTTAATATTATATCTTCCTCTTTTCTGCGGCGCCTACTTTCAAAACGTAAGAGATCGTGGCTATCTACGAATTCCTATCCCTTTTAACCCTAAGGAATGTTTGACTAATTGCTATCGCTCCCTGTTCAAGTTCTACTATATATTTACACAAGCTCGTTGGATATGTTAATCGCTGCTTCTCTCTGACATTTTGGTCTTCAATATACCCTGTGAGTGTTAAATTCTCCAAGTCAATTTTCCTCATTACGTATCCCAGAAATTTCGACTCTCTCTTTTTTACCCTAATTAATATTGTCCTTTTTATAACCTCTTTCTTTAAAGCATCCTCATTGGCCACATGCTTTATTCATGGTATTCTTAGTATCTTTCTGTAGTAACCGTATCTCTGCTGCCCCAAGTCTCCTCTTAGTGAAAAAATTGTTCAGTATTGATTACCATTGTATAACCCTTGAGTACTCTTATTTTTGTTTCCCACAAAAGTTTCCTTTTCCTTACTGTCGTGCTTAGTTTCTGGAAGACATCTTTCGCTGTTTCAAAGCATCTTCGGATTTTTGTGTCACAATTTGCATCGTCTGTTATAAAACTTCTTTTATTTTGACCTCTGCCGCGCTTTTTTGCATTTTGTGCTGTTGCTTTTGCTGATATATATTCCGTATTCTTACACTTGATGGATAGTGCATTCTTCCTAATTACTTTATCTAGAAGTGTTAACTAAGTGACAAGGGCGGATTTATGACAACAAGATCGATAATAGGATTTAATCTAGATTTAATTAAAATAGCAACTGTAACAAATACAATGCATTTTGCATCAGGTATTCTCAAAGCATAACACTTAAATGAAACTCCGGAAACATACTTGCAAAGAAGAGCGATTTGAGTCACTGCAGACATCCTTCTCTGTGTGTCAATAATACGGTGCCATTTGAATAGCTTATATTGTTCTGGTTGTTGAAGCGTTGCCCACCTGAAATAAATCTCGGCAGAAACTCCAGCTTTGTGAAGATCGTCTCGCTGTTGAGGTTATATAAATCCGATAAAATGATGCATCCTAGTCTTAAACCCTGTCTACATTTTTGTTCTTGCTCCATTCATAATCTACCCATAGATAGGTTGTCTATTTCCAATAAATGCTCTGGAGTATACTAATATCTTTTCATATAAATGATCGTATAGTAGAGGTATATAAGAGGGTAGGTAAAAATAATATCGGAATTTCTACAATAACTTTTTCTTTAGGCTTGTAACACTGCCTTCTTCTCATGGGTGCTCATAGTTAGAACTATTGTGGTCACGTGATCGAAAATTATTGCCTTCAATATGTCCTGTGAGTGTCATATTCTCCAAGCCAATTTTCCTCATTATTCATCCCAGAAATTTCAACTCTCTCTTTCTGACCCTAAGTTGTTGTTTTTTTTAACCCTTTTCCTTAAAGCATCCTCATCGGCCACATGCTCTATTCATGGAATTCAGTATCCTTCTGTAGTAACCGTATCTCTGCTGCCTCAAGTCTTCTCTCAGTGAAAAAAATGTTCAGTATTGATTGTCATTGTATAACTCTTGAGTAATCTTTTGTTACCGACACAATTTCCCATTTTCTTGATGTCTTGCTTAGTTTCTGGAAGACCACTTTCTTCGGATTTTTGTGTCACAATAACAGTGTATCCGCTAGCAGATTGTGCCAAGGAGGAACAAAGAGGAGTGATTCGAATCTGCAGAAAACATGCTACCTCATCGATGATAACTCGTCATTTGCCATTACTATCTTTCGAGCTTGCTGAGTCTTCTCGTCAGTGGTAGAGATTGACGGGCGTCCTGGTCCTTTGTGCGTCACGCTTGTGCGGACACATTTAAATTTCTCGATCCACATACACATTTCTACGCGTTGACATTCAGTCCTGACACATCTTCCAAGCAGAAAAATCGGATCACTGCTCTTTGCTCCTCCTTGGTTTACACTGCTAGCAGAGCGGCCATGTTTACACTGTAACAGTAGCAAGAAAAGTGGTCCGATCGTGCTCAAACTTCGATCACGTGATCACAAAAGCACCGAATATAACCGCGTATGAGCAGAAGACACTGAGACACACTTAAAGGTATGCTATGGCGAAATTGCGAATAATGTTTTGACTAACCCTCGTATTAGAAATTGTGTAATTGTTTATCTTTTTTTCCCAAAGCAAGGCGACAACGCCATTAATACGCAAGGCGTTACTGATAGTAAGAACGTGAGAAACCATTGCTGCGAATAAGGCAGCAGGTTTCAATATATAGAAGATGGCAACTGTCTTAATGTGCAAAGTTGGAAAAGAGATCCACAAGCGGGAAGCACGACAGAAGAATCTATTAAGATATAACCTATGATCGCATTTAGCAATTTCATCAGTAAAATCATAAGACATAACCGCCAATCTAGTACTGCGGTTAAATTCATGAAATCGACGTACGAAAAAGGAAAGATACTAACAATTGTAATGAAAATATTTATAGAAAAGACACAGGGGCAACACATTACGGCGGTGGGAAAGTAACTGAAGCCGAGGTGACAGGTCAGAACCGATAACATTGCAGTTTCCTTGGATTTTGTCAATAATCTCTAGAAAGATAGCAGAAGCCCAACACCATATGTGACAGCAATATTCAATGTAAAATTTAATCAAATGGTTCTTCTGTACAAATAGCTTTCCGGAGTTTCATTTTATTGTTATGCTTTGAGAATATCTTATGAAAAATATACTTTATTTGTAACACTTGCTATTTTAATTAAACCCAGACATTTCTATTATCGCTGTTGTCATAAATCCGTCCTTGTCAGTCAGTTAACAAAAGCATTTCGAATCATTCACTGCTAAACGTTAGATATTTTTTATCTGGTCTCCGCTGAATTAACACAGGCTCAATGAACATTTCACCGATAATAAACTAGACATTGAAATAACGTCTTTTTTCTTGCAACTTAATAATATTAGAGAAAATTATAGGGTTTTGTATATAGCGCCTTCTGGCGATAAGACGACGCAGTTCAATTTGTTAGCCATTGTTGTTAATGTCAACATCGACGACATTAGTTGTTCTATTAAGTCTACTGCTAATTTTAATGCCAAGTAGTTTCACAGACAAATGACGTAATTTGAAGATTGGTTTTAACGACCAAAGCTTCATCTCAGGCCTGATACAGTTTATGTCCGACAAAATGCACACGGGTGGAAGAATTCTATTCTTTCTTTCTGTCTCTCTTTTTATATTTCTCTTTTTGTCTCTCTTTCTTTCTTTCTTTCTTTCTCCCTGTTTCTTTCTGTATCTCTTTATATTTCTCTCTTTCTTTCTGTCTATCTTTTTATCTTTCTTTCTTCCTTCCTGTCTCTCTTTTTATATTTCCCTCTTTTCTTTCTTTCTTTCTTTCTTTCTTTCTTTCTATTTCTGTATCTCTTTATCTTTCTCTCTTTCTGTTTCTCTTTTTATGTTTCTTTCTGTCTCACTTGTTATCTTTCCTTCTTTCTTTCGTTCTCTCTTTTTATGTTCTTTCTTTCTTTCTTTCTTTCTTTCTTTCTTTCTTTCTTTCTTTCTTTCTTTCTTTCTTTCTTTCTCGGCATCCATCTTACAGAAATAGTCGCAGATGTACCCGACGTTATCCCGGGAAAAATAGCTTCAAATATAACAACACTAGAAAGAATAATTTATTTTAACATAATTATACTCACACAAAAGAGACTTTTTGCAATATTTCCGCATGAATTTTGCAATATTTCCGCAGGTATTTTGCAATATTTACGCATGTTATTGAAAAGAATATTCTTGTGCCAAAAAACAAAAATGATGTAGTTTGTTAGTTTTATAGTCTTTTGAAGACACAGTATTATTAAAGGAAAAGTTTGTTAACGGATCTAAATGTAAAATCTTTTCAATTGAGATTTTCAATTGGCACTACAAACAGAAATACTCACTTTCTCAACATTAGGTTTTTATATTGCTGTGAGTTAAGAACACCAAATCACGAATCTCTATAAAGACAATTTTATTAAATTTTAAGTTAATAATGGGGTCCTGTTTGCTATATAAATTCATGGAGAATTGACCCCCTCTACAGAAACGAAAATAAATGTGCTAATACGACTTGATCACTTAAATTGTAAAACAGAAAAGAAAAGAAATGAAATACTTTTTGAAATTTGTAATCTAATTTGTATAAATAAACACTCCAGATTATAAATTACTATCGTAATTTATATAAAAAAAAAGAACTCAAGATTACGAATTTCAACATTTTGTTTTGTACATTTCATGAAAATAATTAATTGATTTGTTTTTTACGGTTTATCGCCCCTTTTATTTACACCCAAATATATTTTGGAGTGTAAGAATACATTTTTGTGAGTGAATATTGCATTAGCAACCATTTTTTAAAAATATCAATGATTTTTCAAGATAGACATCCCACTGTTTAACTTATAACTGGGGGAAGAGAGGGTATTTGTGCGAAAATGATTGTAACGTACCCAATTGAAATTGGAACTCGCATTTTAAGAAATGACGTCATATGTGCATAGTTGTTTTGATTTACATAGGAGAGATCAGTTCAAAATGAATTTACATCTCAAACTGGACCCCCTTTTATTAAATTTAGTAAAAAAAGTAATTGGATATTCGTGCTATGTATTGTCTAATCTGAAAAATAATTGTGAAGAAAAACGTTATCTCTCTTCACAGTGCATGCTGTACAGCTCCCCTCGGAAAACAATCAAAAGAAAGTCTGCTTAAAACTAGTGATCTTGAGAGATTGCACTACTTTGTTGAGGGCACGAGTAGAGCTGAGGATCACTAAGTTGGCGTTATGGAGGATTGTGGGACTGAACGCGTATTCTGGTTTGTATAGTTGCCTCAACATGTAATGTTCGTTGTTTTAAACAACGAACATTACATGTTGGAGAAACTACGTGACAGCTGAGTTTCACGACACGACGTTGGAGGGTTGAGATTATTTTTTTTACAAGAATGACGTGCGCCGTATCTTTTAATTGAAACCTGTAGAGAGGAACAATGCAGAGTTGAGGAACCCAACTGGTCTCTTAATAGCCTCCAAAGTAGCCGGAAATGTGTCAATTGATCTGTACTACTGAACCTAGGAATCTGCTATAAGAGCTTGGTGTTTATTTGTTCGATTGCATCATTTTTTATAACCAGAATTCCTCGCTCACAGAACCACTGAGTTAAAAAAAACGTTTTGAGTCAGTTCGTATAGTTAAGATAATTTAAAACATAAAGTGTAATTCCAAATATTTAAGAAATTCTGTCAAAAAAACTTATGGTCATGTTCTTTTTCCCTTTAAGTTTAGCTGTTTGGATGAAAAAAATAAATAATGAAAACTATGAAGTACATATAAATTTGTTAATGTTTTATAACATTTGTAGTATACGTGTTGGACAAAACTACTCCTAGCGCAGCCTATTCTATTCTCAATTCTCTATACAGCAGGTTATATGAGAAAAACAGAAGATTTTTTGAAATTCTAAACAAGATATACAGAGTGATATAGAAAATTCTTGCAAAAAAGATAAGGTAAACTGAAAGAATGAATATAGTTGTGTTTTTGGCGCAGACCTTTATTTGAATCCCTTGTATACCTAGCCAGGTTTTCCGATTTGGTTAAGGCTACCCACGGTCACCATTGCTTATTTTTTAACCTTGGTAGTCGAGATATTTCTGACGGCAAGGAAAATATTTTGTTTAGTAAACAACGAACATTACAGAGGAATCAAGAAGACACTATATAGCTAATGACATTGCATTTAAGTTTTTGAAGATGAAAGTTGGCTGGAATATATTAAGCGAGAAGTGCGAGAAAAGAAACCATTAGTATAGAACTTACGGTTAAATCTTGCCCTTTCAACTGTAAAATGATGAGACCTTACCACCAATCTAGTACTGTACTTAAATTCATAGAGTCTAGGTACCATAGTAAAAAATTCAACAGAAGCGTTACCATGAAAATATTTATGGAAAGGACACAAATAAGCTACATTATGACGGTCTGAAAGTGACTGAAGCCGAGATGTCAGGATCGATAGCATGGCGAATTTTCCTTTGGATTTTATTCAATACAAGTACCAAGACCCACTCAAGGTAAACGGTTATTGAATCAAGCTGTTGTTTTAATCGAAAAATTTCGCGGCAAAAGACTTGAGTGAAACTAAGCGGTCAGTAGCCACAACGAGCGCGCCATTTCAGTCGCAAAGCCACGCTTCTCCATTCGAATCAAATAGATTTGAATCTCTATTGATGTTATGGGGGATGGTGAGGATGATAATTGTGATACTTTTATAAGGCACTATCGATAGAATCCTTAATGAGGTCGAGTTGAAGCTCTTGGGCATTGTTGTTATTTTTACCGCACTAAATAGATTTTCACACCAGTGGCACCTAATGTTTTATACTGGAGATCAAGTAAAGACAAGTATCTTCAAAATTCCAGCACAATCCTCAGTAATGGAGTATTTTTCATATTAATGTAAAGACCGAAGAGTCACTCAAGTTAGAGGGTCACTATGTGATAATGTATTAGTGTAAGAAAAGGCAAGAAGTGAAATTCATGTGGCTGTGCAGGAAAGATAACGGCTCACTCTAAACTTGAAAATGTTAAGATTCCAGTAATTGGGAATATATCCTATCGGCTGTCTGTCCCACAAGGCAGTATTTCTTGGAAAGAAGCCGCCCGAATGGAATTTACTTCTCGTTATTGGAATACGAAGGGAACGAACATGATTCACACTTGAGTCCGTGTCATAGTGGCTACCACGTCGTACCGTTGTCTGCAGAATCTCAATTCTTTCTTAGATTTCCAGCTTTTTTCGACAGGCTTTTCGGGATTTTTCCCTATTTCAGTAACGAAGGACACAATTGTCACTTTAATATCCCATACTTCCTTCAGGTATATGTGTCTCTGAATATCATTCATTTTATCTAGATTAAAATTTGAAAGCTGGGCTGAAATAAATATTAGATATCGGATATCACGCCAAAAAATGATACAATTCATATTTACAAAGACAGTAATGGAAGCTTAATTAAGATGCTGCAAATCAATTTTTCAATTTCCTTCCTTCGATGAAATGGAACAAACGCAGCTGTTCATTTTTCTAAAGAGACAATGTTGTCGAATGTCTTTAGGAAGTTATGAAGATTTTTGTCGTCAATATATAAAATAAGTATATTTCATTTTTATTTTAATGAAACAGGAATATATCGGTCAACACAGAAGTTAAGAACAAGTAGAAGACTAGCATATACGGTGTGTCTCTAAAGTCTGGAACCATAGGCAAAAAAATGCATATTTTTAAGAAATAAAATTTTCAAAATTTTGTTGAAATGGAATACAATAAATAACATCTTCAATATAATTTCCATCCATTTGTGATGCAAGGGTTGATGCGCTTTGCAAGATTCACGTGAACTCGATTGACGTGAACCCAACTATTTAGTTTAGTATATATTTGATTAATGTATCTTACTAATTAATCTACTAATGGACAATTTCAAGATGAGCGCGATCACCATCATGTTACTCACGTTTCAGTTGCATTTCATTCAGGCTGGCTGCGTTTCATTCCTTATGTCACTTTGATTACCATTACAACCGCTTTTTCTTAAGACAAGCGACGTGTGTGCAAAGTCTTGTATTATTTGAAATAGTTTTATACTTGTATGCAATTGTTAAACATAACGTGCTGAAAACATACTGTCGAAATATCGGTAAAAACATTAATAAACACTGTTTTTTCCTTTCGTTTTTTTAAAAACTGTGATCTTCTCTGGGAGTTGCAAAACATTGGAACCATTTTGTTTAATAATAATAATAATAATAATAATAATAATAATAATAATACGAAGAAAAAGAAGAAAAGAAAGAAAGAATATCCCATAACTATAATAGTTCTAATACATAGTGGATAATGGCCATTAACACAGTTTTTGAGATCTGCGAAGACTTTAGAAAACAAAGCACAAACACTGGGTCAGTGGAAAAAATTCAGAAGACATTTCCAAAGACTGATATTATATTAGTTTTGCCCAAAAGCTTCTAGGGAAAAATGGTTCATAGACAAGAGTGATGGACTCATTTGCACACATTATGGGATTTGGAGTTCTCATAAGAATATTAGGTACTGTTTTAGAAGAAGAAGAAGAAGAAGAAGAAGAAGAAGAAGAAGAAGAAGAAGAAGAAGAAGAAGCAAGAGCAGCAGCAGCAGCAACAGAAGAAGAAGAAAAGAGAAGAAGAAAAAGAAGGAGCAGCCGCAGCAGCAGCAGAAGAAGAAGAAGAAGAAGAAGTAGAAGAAGAAGAAGCAAGAGCAGCAGCAGCAGCAACAGAAGAAGAAGAAGAAAAAAAGAGAAGAAGAAAAAGAAGAAGCAGCACAAGAAGAAGTAGAAGAAGAAGAAGAAGCAAGAGCAGCAGCAGCAACAGAAGAAGAAGAAGGTGAGGAAGAAGAAGAAGAAGAAGAAGAAGAAGAAGAAGAAGAAGAAGAAGAAGAAGAAGAAGAAGAAGTGAAGATTAGTGAGGGGAAGAACTGATTTAACTTCTGCTAAAACTACTGCAGTTAATACTGACGATTGTAATAATGACGATAATGATATAATAATTCTAGCAATATTATTAGTTGCGATTATAATGATGTTAAACAACAATTATTGGGCTACGAACAATTGCTATGGCCCAGTGACATTTTGAAAACAGTTTACTTACAGTGAAATGTCACCGTGTGCTCTGTAAGATCATTTTCGCCCATTGCCTTTTGTTTTGTTTTAATTCCGCAAAATATGTTTTCTTGATTATTAATACTGCCCCCCGTTCAGACACAAGCCAGTTTTATCCACCACGAGGCCACACTTCGAGAAGGGAGAGATTTAGACTCATCAGAATCTGGAATTATAAAATCATGGCCCTCATGTAGAAAAAAAATTGTTTTTTTTTCTTTTATGGAATTACTACT
Organism: Acanthosepion esculentum; assembly: GCA_964036315.1. NCBI lineage: Eukaryota > Metazoa > Mollusca > Cephalopoda > Sepiida > Sepiidae > Acanthosepion > Acanthosepion esculentum. Next base: position 112,780,467 of record OZ038477.1, on the reverse strand, counting down.
GATTTAGTTGTAAACTGAACTGAATTGTCAGCCCCAAATCATCACCCACCAAAAAAGAAAAAAAATGCAGTAAAATATCCTGGTCGTTGCGATATTAAAAGCATAATTTGTTAAATGCACTTTTCTTTTGCGTTACTATTTTTCACTGTAATAGGTTGTTCAGGCGTAATATATTGTTCTATCCAACCACAGCCTCTATAATTTGCTAAAGCTTTGCATAGAAAATTATAATTCATGCCAATTCGGAAGCTGTTGATTTTATCAACTGGGAGAACAATTGAACGCTTTCACTGAGAAAGAGAAACCAAACCACACACACACACACACACACACACACACACACACATATATATATATATATATATATATATATATATATATATATATATATATATATATATATATATATACATACATTTCATTAAAAACGACTGACAAGGTGCTTTTATTTAGTTTTTTAATTTTAAGTTTTTTAGTTAATATTCCTCAAGAATCAACTTTCGTAAATAATTATATAGGCCACACTACAAATTGTTTAACACGCAGATTAACTCTACACCTTTCTGACAATAGCTCAATTAGATCTCATTTAAATATTCATGGAGACCTACCGGACACTATTCGGAATATACTTGTCGATAACACTAATATAATAGCATCATCCACTTGCAAAAAAAGGCTAAAAATAATGGAAGCCTTACTAATAAAAACAAACAAACCAACACTTAATAATATTAACTTTGAACATGGACATAATATCTTGACCGTGTTTTGAAACAATAAAAAAATGAATCACTTTATAAAACATACATATAACAAACTATTTCTATTTCTAATTCTAACAGTTGAAATATAATCCTTGAAAATGGCTAAATGTATAGCCGAAAGCGCTCGGATAAAAAGAACATTCGGACAGTTTTTATATAATTTATCCTCTGAAAAGAAAAACTTTATTAGACCGCACGAGAAATTATATAAAAAACTAAATAAAAGCACCTTGTCAGTCGTTTTTAATGAAATGTGCATGAAAGAAGGATTGCTGCCTAAATAGATAAATATATATGTATATATATATACTCCTACACCAAACGTCATTTTTGAGATAAACATATTATAGGAGATATCTAGACGTTCTGTTTTTTAAACAGCAATACAATAATGTTGGATAAAAATATCCATCGATTACTTATATATATATATATATATATATATATATATATATATATATATATATATATATATATATATATATATGTATGTATTATGCTGTGTTATATTAGAACATGTACATACCTACTACAAAACTGTACATCTTGTTTCAAATCGTTTTTTACGTTTCATCAGGTGGGGAATCACGATACTACTAAAATATTTTATTCAGAAATGCAGTTATCGAAGCATACCTTCCACTTCCGTCATTGGAAAGTTTCCCATAAAAGGTATAAAATAATTTACATGCGGAGAAAGAAAGGAATCTAAGTGATTAGTAAAAGCGAGAGGGAGAAAAAAGGTTGAGCAGAGGGAGGTGATATAAACCAAGAAGGAATAAATCCAGCCAATGGAATTACGTTGAATCGTAGTGGGTATCCCTATGTTCAAATGTAACACTGCATAATAAACAAATTTTTACAGCTCTACTTTAGTATTGAAGCCTATTTTCAATTAATGTTTTGAACGCTGGAAACTTTATTCTGCGTTCTTTTACATTTGTATATATATATATATATATATATATATATATATATATATATATATATATATATATATATATATATATATATATATATATATATTACGCCTGCTTAAAATACATGTCTTTAATTCTTTAGAAAATGCTTTATTTAAGTTTCGGCTACAAAATTGATCAGGTATGGGCTTTCGAAAAAATCTGAATGAGGGGTGTGCATACCTTAAATGGTCATATAGAATATCGCATGTCCGTGACGGTCTCTGTGACCGAGGGGTCTAAATCTAGCCGGATCATATTCAAATAAAGAAATATAGTCTTAAGATGTGCTATATTTATGGGATAAAGTGCTCAATATCAGAGATAGAGCGTGTGTAAATAATAAAAGTGAATATAGAAGTCAACACTTAGAGGCGACAGTCTGTTTCATGCTAGACGCAATCGTGGCCTGACGATTGCGTCTAGCATGAAAGACACTGTCACCTCTAAGTATTGACTTCAATATTCACTTTTATATTTATATATATATATATATATATATATATATATATATATATATATATATATATATATATATATATATATATGTACAATGGTATTAATGTATATCGGTGTTACGGAACTATCATTATTATAATCCTTGCTACTGAAACCAAAAGTCTTAACTTAACTGATATAGTCTAAAATCACGATGAATGGATGTCTACTCGGGGAAGCTCCGTTCCTTGAGAGACTATTGTTTATAAACTAACACTTGACATCAAGTGGAACTCTTACATACGATCCATCACTAAAGGAAGTGGAGGAAAGATGGTCGGTTCACTGTCCCACTCCATTAAGTACTTGACTTCTGTCCTCCTCTACTTTTAGACGAGCCAGAGTATTGTTGTCATATTTGGGCCGTCTTCACTTTCCAGTCTCGATAGAGTCCGAAAGAGACAAATTATTTTCCTCTCTCACAAGTGGGATATGGCAAGCCTCTCACTGCTCTATTGCTAATTTCATGGAAAGTGCTCGGGTAAACTACATTCTACTAGTACTTACCTTTACGGCTAGGACTCTCCATGCAACTCACTTTGTAACAAACCACATCATTTCCTGCATATTCCATTGGTGAGAAGTAAGTTCTACCGGAACAGCTTCTTTTCGCGAACCACAGCTCTACGAAGTTCGAGCATTCTGTGCTCCAAATCTCTCACCAAACTCCTTAGGGCTTCGTGACTTTATTGCCTTGCTGTGAGTGAAAGGATTAAAAGAAAAGTTCACTGATAACCTATCATGTTTGACTATTGGTTGCAGGCGGTTTGTGGAAAACCCCTGACTGGCAGAGAATTGGGAAAAGGATGATTTGTCCGCGAACATTACATCTTTTGCCAAAAGTCCAGGCTCTCTCTAAACGATCACCGAAATCCTACCGTGTTTGACAATTGATTTGCAGGCGGTTCTTTGAAAACTCTTGTCTGGGCTTTTCTCCAGATCCAGATATGGTCAGAATGAAAGTCATGTGTGTGTAGGTGCTTTAATATTCAATATTAAATAGTTAATATCGGATTGTTGCCTTACATTAAATATCTAACATTAAAACACAGACACACAACTTCATTCTGACACGAAGATGCCTACTTAACGAACGTGAAAGTCGTCGTCTATAAAACAGTTTTCCACTTTGATTTACCAACATCTTTGTGCTTTTTTTCATTCTTAGGGATATTTTTTTAATTCTGTTTTGGTCAGTTTGGTTGGTTAGTTTTGACTAGTTCACATTTCAGTTCTGCACATGTTCCAGTTTTAATTATACTTTGAAAACAATTTCAAATTTTGCTTTGTACATTACTCTGACTGGTTGTTCTATGATTGAGATTTTCATTTTTATTATACAATTATTAGAATTTTGTAGTATATGTACTATGCTTGCATTAACATAAAACAATATTGAATAGATGTATCATTATTTGCCTAAAACTTTTGCTTTTATTTGATTCATTTGACTACATTTGGGTTTAATTGGGTCCCTTTGACTGGGCTTTTTTACACGTTTTTCGGGTAGAATTTTTGTCTCGGTCTGCCACTGCTTTGACTCTAATTTCAATCAGTAAAGTTTAATTTATTCTCAACTGTTGAATGTGTTAACTCTTTAGCTCTACTTGGAGATTAGTATTTTCATTATATTCATTTATGATTAACAACATTGGTATAAAATGATATTCTTGGACAAATGACAAAATGGAAAACAGAGGAATGATGAATTTTGTTCTAAGAAATGTCTTCACACAACCATTTTTATCAATGGAAAATGTGGGGATGGGCAGACTAGAACCAATAACAGTTACAGTTTACATTTAAACCTCAGAGAGAAACTCTCAGCGTTTAAACTTAAATCCAGACGTCCAATATATTTAAAAAATAAAACTGATAAAAACCTGAATGGGATTGACAAAATTTTCAATGTAGGTACATTGAACAAAAACATTTAAAGACAGGGTTTAAGTGGGTCCTTTTGACTAGGCTTTTTTACAAGTTTTTTGGATAGAAATTTTTGACTCTAATTTCAATTAGTAAAGTGTAATTTATTCTAAACTGTAGAATGTGTTAACTCTTTAACTCTACTTGGAGATTAGTATTTTCATTATATTCATCTATGATTGACTTTTTATTTATAGAATTATTAGAATTTTCTAGTATTTGTATTATGCATACATTAACATAAATAAAACAATATTGAATAGATATAACATTATTTGCCTAAAACCTTTGCTTTTATTTGATTCTTTTGAATAGGTTTTCGGATTAAGTGGGTGCTATTTGATCGGACACTTTAAAAAGTTTTCACGGTAGACATTTTTGACCCAGTCTACCACTGGGAGTAACCCATAGATTGATGATCGCTGAAAGTGAGAAATTAAGTCACCATGCAGTGTTGATTTTGTTGTCCACACATTTTGTTTCCGCAGACACTCCTTCCGCTTCCGTCATAAATGGTAGTATCTTGGAACAATGAACACGTGACAAATATTATTAGATAACACCAAAATACTATACAGCACTCACTGTAAGGATAGTTTCCAAATATTAGAAGCTTTTATACAAACATAACATCTCACATTACACGTAGCATTTAATATGTGCATTAAATATTACACATTTTTCTAGTCGGGCTTTGGGAAACCATTTTAGACATTATTATGAATCATTTCACCCAAAATTAAGACGTTAATGCCACTAAGACACATGGAGTTACTAGGTGTGGAGAAGAATGAGAGACTTTAGTGAGGAGAAAGGACAATAAAAAACAAATTTAAGGAAGACAGACGATAGCGATTGGCGTTGCATTTACATTTTTGAAGGTCGTAGGTAGCAGCGAAGCAAGAAACCGGAAGAGAGTTCCACAGGTGAAAAGTGCGAGAAAAGAAACTATTAGAATAAAACTTACGGTCATATCTAACTATTTTAACAATAAAAGGATGAGACCTAATAGCTAATCTAGTCGTACGCTTAAATTCATGCTGCCGGGATATCAAGGAGGAGGGAGCATTAGGACAATTACCATGGAAATATTCAGAGAAAAGACAGAGGAAAGCCACTTTACAGCGGTGGGAAAATGACTGAAGACAAGATCAGAAACGATAACATCAGAGACCGTTCTTTGGATTTTGCCGAGAATGTTGAGATATATAGCCGGAGCTACAGGCGAGATATGGCAGTAATATTAAATGCACGGACGAATGGTAGATTTATAAATGTGCAAGGTGGATTGTGATTAGAGAAATTTTCTGGTATGACACAATGAACCAGCATTCATATGAGAAGATCTAGGAGTTGATTCTATATAATCGCTCCACTTCATGTCAGTAGAAATCGAGGGCAACAATGTCCTCTACGATGATCACCGGACAGCAGTTTCATTTTTGAGGCGGTAAAATTTACAAGCCATTTCCTAACCTGTTAACAACTGATTGTAATTCATTTTCAAATGCAACTGTCAACATAATGTCAAAACTAAGTTTAGTAAATGTCTACATTAAATAGATTTCGAGATTAGCTTGTCAACCCCCTACCTCATGTCATGTTTTCATGGAATAAGTGATGAAATATTAACATATTTCATACAAGTGCTAGAGGTCGGTGTTCAAGTCCCAATAAAAAGGTATCATTTTGGATTCGGATTTCTTTTACGGAAGCATGTCGTATTCACTTGAAAGCTTATTATTGTATACCTATCCTTTTTTCTATGCTTAACTTTATGCTGTTCTAAGCAATATATACACAGAATACAACAAAAAATGTATACAGACTTCAGGAAAGGAAAGAAACCTGTATAGATATTGCCATACTGATTTATTCAGACATCACGAGATTAATAAAAGTTACTTTTGGACTCTACAATCACAAGAGATGCTCAAAATATCTTTAGCTTTCAGATATTGTTTAATACGGTGAACTGCTGCTTGGGCAGCGTTGGCCAAAGAGTCCAGCAGGTTTGCTGCACATGCATTTTCAATTTCTCATAGTTTTTTCTGCGATATAGAACATCCTTTAGGTAAAAGTCTTCATGTGTTAAATCAAGAGAACGTTGGCGGTTGACACGACAGCCCATCTTCGTCCTAGCCAGTGTCCTTGCAAATTCTCATTCAGATAAGCTCGCCTGTCTGGAGGTGCGCCGTCTTGTTGAAGCAAAAAATTCATCATTGCCATAAAGTTCTTGTATGGTAGTTTTTCATTTCCTGAAGTGTGTTTATATTCCTTTTGGCGGACTATCTATATAAGATTCTTAAATGAATTTACAGTCATCATCATTTCTTTCCGTTTTCCCTTTCAGGACGTGGGTGATTTTGACTCTCCACATCTTCCAGTTTCAATTCTAAACAACGTTTGACTCTTTAACACACCTTTTTATCACTGGTCTGGGTCTGCGAAAACTTAGAATAAAACCTTTTTCAAACAGCCTCTATCTCATTGTTACATTTATAGAAATAGCAAGTGGCGGCAATAAGATTGTATCTCACTATAATTAGCAATAATCGACTGGATCCTCACTCTGCCAAGGTTGGGTATAGTTGTAGCAGTATTTTAACGTTCCTCCTTTTCGTTAAGATTATTGTTCCTTCAAGACATAGTCGAACATAGCTCCATGAAGTTGCTATAACTGAGTATTGTCATTTCACTTTCTTGGCATGACTAAAGTCGTTTTCCCTCCTTCTTCACCCTCTTAAATTCAGAGTTGCCTTTCTAGATTGGTGCCAAACATGTCTAGTTTGTCTAATCATCATGACTATTTAATCCCTGGCTAGTGATGTAGGGAAGAAGGAAGTGATGGGTAAAATAGTGAAGTAGTTTCTTGATTTCTTCTCTCCTGTTTTGAATTCAGATTTGTTGTTCTGTACTGGTTTCTAACCGAGGGAAGAAAGCCAAATCACATTGCACTATTTAACCAATAGTGATGACTTCATGCTTTTACCGAGGCTATAGAGAGAAGTGTGCAAAAATTCGGGATATTTTTTAATATTCCTACTGCCTAAACCGTAATCTAGTTATATCAGTAGTATCATCTGGTCAAGTATTCGATTATCTATAAATGGGCTCTGAAAAATTCTCAAAATATGACCTGGTGATCAAACATCTAAATTTTTGGAAGTGTTTCTTGGGAGTGCTGATAAATTTTCAGTATCGTCTTGTACTGTGTTTCCTGTTAATCAGTGTGGCATACCAGGAAAAAGACATTCCTCTCAATACATTTAGTGATAAGATCGAGCACAGGTAGACAGAGATTCATGTCTTTCTCAAGCTGCATTGTGCTTAGGAGCGCTATAAGCAACAGTAGCCAAAATCTGAAATCGTTTTGTTCTGTGCAAACAACTTTTCAGCTACCCTGGACCATAAATCCCTACGCTAGTATTAAACGACATATCACTTTTCTTATTCTGGTTCTCGTCACTGGCCATACAAGCGTTCAATCAGGTGAATAACCGACTCTTAAAAAAAGAAAAAATGACAATTTTCATTCTACGTGGTCCATTCTGCCACAAACACGTACTGACGTCAATGTGACGTCAGCAGAAATCAATTCAAATCTGCTATCAGATTTCATTCCAACACTGTTGTCTGAGAGAAAAATGAAAATTTCCACACAGCATAAGACTAAATGGAAGATTGTGTTGTAGCGATTTTCCATGTGGGGGAGCTTTCATATTTTAAAAATCAACATTTGTATTGCTAACTTTCTGGGCCTGTGTTCGAATAACAGCAATGTTAAAAAAAATACCTATCTGAGACCTAAGACAAAGGTTCGACTATCGTCCAGCTTTTCAACAGGTGTTGTGGGTTATCCCTTGTTTCCTGTTTAGGATTGAGTTTCCGGTTCCTTCTAAAGTTTTCTCATTCTCTTTCACTCCTAGTAACCCCTTGCGTTTTAGTGGCTTTATCGCCTTGCTTGAGGTAAAATTATTAAAAAAACTGTTAATGATAGTAACTCAGTATAGCTTAGTACGGTAGGGCCGCAACTATTTTCCCCTATGAGGATCGAACGCACTACAGTAGTAACGGTTTTTGAGAATAATTTTCTAACCATTTCTTTATGTAAGGGTGCCCCTAAGTATAGGCTCCTTTATTGCTAATCATAGTATGGCACAAGGCTGCAAATCTGCAACCTACGATGATCTTACTCAAATTTCTAACCGCAATTTTAGATCTTACTAATCACAGCTGTACGTAGAGTATTTCTGGACGGTATAATTATTTTCTTCCGGTGGGCACTTACAAGGTTTATTTTAGCTTGGCACAAGACCATAGTAATGGAGCACTTAATTAGGATTCAACTGATTTCGCGAATTGGATTGTAAGATGATCTCGCTAATTATTGGATTACGGCAGGTGTTCCATATTTAATTACGAAAGTGAGGTTAATCTGGAACAGGGATATATTAATAAGACACTCAATCGCAAATTCATCGTGTGACAAGCCTGCTAATTGGTGTGCTATGGAAGGGGGAAATGATACCTTTCGTTACTTAACACCAATTTTGAAACCATAATCTCTGAAGAATTACATTCATTATGCAAGAGATTAATGTTTGTGAAAGTCAAGGGAATAACGGAGTTGCGAATTATTTTTTTTTCAAAATATCTTTCAGACAATACAAAGCCCCAGAACCACTCAAGGTGGAGGATTACTGAATGAGGGTTACTGAAATAGATAAAGGCTGACACGAGACTTGAAGAGGTTAAGATTGTTCTTCTACAAAATAACGGCTCTTGGGAAGAAGCTGTCCGAATTGAACTTCTTCCTTACTAATGGAATACGAAGAGAATGTGGATGATTCGAACCTGTATACGGGGAATGCCTTAGCTGCAAAAGTAACATAAAAGACGAGGCAAATTTCTACATGGAATATTTCCTTGCAAAAAAATATATAAATAAATAAAACTTTAGGTTCATGCTTAACATTTGGAAGGACTGCATGTAACGTGGCAGAGTCATTGCCGACGTGGCTACAAATATTTTGCTTAGACATGTATTTCTTAGGTTTATATCGCTTAAAATTTTTTAATCGCATCACGGATCCGAATATAAAGAATTAGTTTTAGTTTGATTTAAATATGAATCCCTTGTTTTTTTGGAGGGATTGCATTTGCCATGGCAGAGTCGTTATTGACGCGGTTACAAAGATTTTACTGTCAAGCGACTCTCAAATAAATGCAAGATTCCCACATCTAATACTACCAGTGCAGTGCTTCTTAATCTTTGTTTTCGCCAGCAACCATTGTCAGATATCTGTACAAACTGGCACCCCTATGTTAGCATGGCCCTGTAAAATGAAGCATCTTTAATGCACCAGTGATAATGTCACGTGTTCATGTTTTTTTTGCATTATAACACCAATCATTGTGAAGCAAGCTGTGGCAAGAACAGCCAAGCGGTGGTCACTGGCTCAGGCATGAAAGCAGTCGGTCTTTGACTTACAGGATTTTAGTGCGTACATATATTGCTCTTGAACCTGTTAATGCAGCAGCGCTAATATCACGTGTTTAAAAATGCGTTTGAAAAATGTAAATGTATAGACAAAAAGATTAATAAATGGCGTATAAGTGATATGACGCTGTCCAAATAAGGGTTGAAATGGTTAAATAACCCTACTTCCCTTTTAAAAATATCGCACACCACTACCTCCCTTGAACACTTACGCCCCAGTTAAGAGTTCATAGCGCCCCTAATCGCGTTAACGCCCAGGTTAGGAATCACAGAAGTGTACGAAAACAAACAAGATGGCGTTGCGTAACAATAGGAACCATTGATGGAAATGAGTGGGTATGCAGGTTACATACAGCCTTGCCCTACTTTTCCGTTTCCGCTTCTTTATTAGAGTCTATTAAACCTCGTCTTTGGAATTCTATTTCCGTCGTCTATTAAAACACTTCCCAGAGAGTTAAGTATTTGTACTTGCATGATTTTGGCATCCCTATTTCGTAGCTAGCATCTTGAGCCGTCCCCTTTTACCAACGACTATGCATTCTGTCTTCTTGCAGTTGATGGTTAATCCTTTTTGTTCACTTTCCTTAGCGGTCTTTTTTTAGAAGTTCCTGCAGTTTTGTTTCTGGATGGTCAACATTGCGAAATTGTTTATTTTCATTGACTAGGGTAAATTTACTATAGTATATAATTCATTTTATTTTTTTACTTTGATCAGTGTTTATGAGACATTTTAGAATTTTTAATAGATAAAAACTGAATATGGAAGAAATGCGGCATTTTATTTACCTTCGTAAAACCATTGGTTTTTTTTAGGCTCTTTAGTTTTTATTCTTAGCAGAAGTTTTAAGCAAAACCTGTTATTAGTTTTGGCAACTCTAATAAGCATTTCCTCTTTTCCTTTTTTAAGCTTTTCTGATAACTTGAGAAACTTGTTTAATCATTAGTTTTTAAATGGTTTAATTTTAGTAAAATAAATATGCCAGAATAGTTCTGATGACAAACACTTTTAAAGAAAACCATTTTTGATATGACTGACACTGAAAGAAGCATTCAAATGGTAAATGATGACTTCCAATTGTTTTTGCACTAATATTGACCCAGTGCAAGAACCAAGCGACACTAAATTTAGATGCTTACATTATGGTGTTATATGAGTGCAAGAAATGTCAAGAATTGACGCTCACAGGTTTATGAAGGAAAGATAACTAAACACTATATTAAAAAAAGGAAAAATCGTTAGAAAAAAAACAAAAGATTGCTGGACTGTTATGTAATATCAAACTTCCTATATAGCACTATTTACATTGTTCGGATTAACATCCTCATGTTTGTTGCCATATTTATCACAACGTTTCAGCCGTTGTACGCTTCAGCTTTCTTCAGCTGGTTGGAATGTCGGACTAATCCCTTTATTTCGCTCAATGGGGTAGACTGTTCTAGTTCCACGCGCCATGTCTAATGGATGTCAGTTATCAGTTATCTCCTGTTAATTATTCTCTCTGAGTTCTTCACCGCCTTAACCAGGTATTGAACTCTTTGGGTCCTGTCACTGGATCTAACTAACGCCTTTATCCACTGTGCCATGTGTCCTTGAGTGACGGGACCCAAAGTGTAATTTCTGTCCCGTTACAAAAATTTATAAAGAAAATAGAAGTCATCCAACCCTCCTTCCCCTTTTCTTTCAGTTTATTCTTGCCACTGATTATATAGAAAATTATGTAGATTTTTATGACATTCGACGAGAAAAATATTTACCTATTATTTGATTCCGTCTCCTTTCATGGTCAAATTTATTATGTTTTAGACAACATACTTTTTGCTAATCCTTTGTCTTTGGGACAAATCTCGCTTCCATACTCACTCGTGTACTCTACAATTCCAAAAAATAGCTACATCTGATTGTCGGGTGATTTTATAATCAGCCAATTACCCGCTCTCTAGCGACTTTAATAGGTCTAGTTTAATCGGACGATCGCTGAACACTCATTAATTTCAACATAATTTACGAAACATAAAATCGTATATACTTCACCGAACAGCTATTGTTCATCTTAGTGTAAGGCTAAATCTTTTCTGTGAGTCCCCACTTTACATCAATAAAACAAAAACAGCGCAGTTATTACTCTTTTATATATGGAACTAACAAATGACGTTTACAACCGAAGCAGTAATTTTTAATTTCAATAAAAATTTAAGCCATAAGTTAAACATTTCATCCGTGTTATTTATGTTCTATTCAAATTTCAAAATTTGCCACATATAACTAACGTTTATGATAATATTTTTTAATTCATTGTGTTTGAATAGTGAGAATTTGTATTTGCCTTGTCAAAATTCAGTCTTAATTAATAAAATGTACAGTGTTCGTAATAATAAGTATTGTTGTCGTCTGCTATTTCACATTAATACAAATTGGATTTCATGAAATTGTTTACATGAATCTGTTTAATTAGATTTCTTAAAAATGTGCCGAATTATTTAAACAGGTGAAAAATTAGTAAGTTTTCTGAATTAATTTTATTTTTATTATTAGTTTTATTATTTATATAACTCTAGAAAATTACTCAAATGTTTCTCGTATGGTCATTTTTTCTAGCTAAGTCCAGAGTATGTACATTGGCATAATGTAAAAAGAAATTTAGAAAATAGATGTTTTGCCGAAAATGTTTTTATACAGAAATCTTAGAGAGGGAAAAGAATTTTATGACAATTTCTTTCTTTGTAGAATGGGTATTTGGCTAGTGAGTACAAATTGAATTAAAATATTTTATTAAAACTTTGCCTATGATTTTCTGTCTTATGACTTTTCTATACGTTTGTTTAATAGCGAGCCTATTTGGTCATCTTCTTATAACTTTTCCTTGTATGAATTTCTGATCGACATTAAAACGAACAGTGCTTTTAAAAAACTGAAATATTTTCAAAACTTTTAAGCTAAGTTTTTAAATTTGAGTTTTAGCGGAGTTTAACCCTTAAGAAAACAACCAGTCTGATTTATTTTTGTTTTGTTTTACTGTAACCACTTAAGAAATTCTTGTAGTTTAAAAATAAGTTTTACAGTTTCAAGTTTTGCTCTTTTTGTTCTTTCTACAAACATTTTTGTTAAAATTTGAAGTTGGTAATCCTTCTGAGTGTGGGAGCTTGCGATACTTAAGGCGTGACTATAATTGATCTACAATTAAAATAGTTATGTTTTAATACAATTTTATAATACTGGTATTAGAATACTAGTGTTGTACTATAATTTACAAAATATAAACCTTAGTGGGTGGGAGTATGGATTCTTTCCAAAAAAGTTTTAATTAAAAATGATTTATCAGAATGTGTATTTATTCTACTTAATTTACAAATATTATCTTATATTTATCGACTGAATATTTGTTAATATTCTAACATCCGATTCTAACAAAAATAAAGAAAATAAACCAACCAATATACTTCATGAATTAAATCTAGAAAATATAGAAATCTCTTGATTAGTGCGACTAATGTGTTCATTGGTAACTATAAAAAATCAATTTTCCATTACTATAGTTAAAGTTAAGAAAGTTTTACCGCACTAATTTTTTTGTATGCACTAATCGAATTTTGGTATATAAAAGTTTTGGCACCCTAACCGGAAACGCATTAATCGAATGCGCATTATTCGAGGAATTCCTGTAATATATATTCTAGAAGCTTTACCATAAGCAAAAATAAACCCAACAGCAGTAAATTATTATTAAACTTAGTAACAGGCTTGTTAAATTTAGAATTAGTAATAAAAAATCAGCAGAAACCACAAACTGCCAACCCGTGACAATTGAAAAGCGTGTAGCGTGAAGCGTGAAGCGTGAAGACGCGACACTTGACAAATACTACAAAAACACAGTGAATATACAGTGACAAATATACCAACACTGAAAATAAAACTATTTAATAAAGTCTTACGAAAAATGAAAACGCTCAATAGTAATTGAACAATTTATGTGCAGATTATCCTCCAGAAATAAAAAATCTTCTCTGGTCTTCAAATAAGCCACCAAAAATTAAAAAGGTTGCTTTACAGATGCACTTGATATGTATATATTTCGTAAAATACATGTTTCATGCCTTGGTACACATCATCGGTGATGTTATTAGCCGAGGTTCATTAGGGATTTAGGGTGTTTCAACATCATACCCGCTCTCTTCTTTGACTGATCGAGTATCGACTAGTGTGCTCTCTGTCAGCTACAATATTCTTCATTTTTAATCACACACTGCGACTCTCCTTGACAATTTATCGTCCAATCACGGGTAACTTCCGGTTCATTAACAATCTACGGTCTTCCATAAAAAAGAAGCAAACGCACTAATATATATATATATATATATATATATATATATATATATATATATATATATATATATATATATATATGTGTATATATATATATGTGTATATATATATATATATATATATATATATATATATATATATATATATATATATATATATATTTATACGAGGGTCATTCAATAAATAAGGTGAATTTTTCGGTATATATACGAGAGTCATTCAATAAATAAGGTGAATTTTTCGGTATAAGGACTTCTAATACAGATAGAAGCTTACTTTTTTTCAACGTAGTCTCCCAGCACTGTCACACACTTTTCCCATCTGTGCACAAGCTTCCGTATTCCCTCAGCGTTAAAATCTTTGGACTGATGTCTCAGCCAGTCGCTCACAGCACTTTTGACTTCATTTTCACTTTTAAACTTCTTGCCTCTCGTGAACGCTTTCAAGGGACCAAACAGGTGAAAGTCTGAAGGGGCAAGGTCTGGTCTGTAAGGGGGATGAGGGAGCAGTTCCCAACCCAGCTCGTTGATGGTCTGCACCGTTTGGGCTGCTGTGTGAGGCCTTGCGTTGTCATGATGCAAGATGACTCCTTCTGACTGATGACCCCTGCGTTTGTCCCAACAGATAAGCTCAAAGTCCTTGCAATGTCATCCACTGTCACCCTTCTGTCAGACTGAATGAGGTCATTGACTGATTCGATCACCCCAGGAGACCTCACTTCTGTAGGCCTCCCAGGCCTGTCTTCATCCTCAACACTGCTCCATCCTTCTTTAAACAATTTAGCCCACTTGTAGACATTTTTTTCTGAAACATGTGGCACCATACACAGTTGACATTCTCCTATGAATTTCAACTGGTTTGCACCCTTCAGCAACCAAAAACTTGATAACTGACCGCTGTTCAATCCTGGAGCATGCTTCTTGGTCGGCCATCTTTGTTAATCGCCAAAACTCTGAAAGATTTTTTTAATCTGCAAAAGAAATTAAATCCATGTGAAAAAGAAGTAAAACAAAAAAATAAAAAAGAGTAAGCTTCTATCTGTATTAGAAGTCCTTATACCGAAAAATTGACATTATTTATTGAATGACCCTCGTATATATATATATATATATATATATATATATATATATATATATATATATATATATATAGCATATTTTTATTCAAGCATGCTTGGTTAAATAATTTAGACGTATTATGACAATTTATTAATAATGACTAACTGCAGAGTTGATGAACAAATTAGACGAGCTATTGGAAATATTAACATAAATAAAAATGAACATAATACATCCTCGAATAACTCTAAACATATCAAACTATTATACCATATTCAAACGCATTTTAACTATAAGCAGAAGAGAAAAATTCTAAAAAGTCTCATAAACACTGATTCAAGTGAAAAAATAAAATTAATTATATACTATACTAAATTTAATACAACCAACCTAGTCATCTATAACAACTCTTCTCCGTCAACTATCTTCTTACAAAATACCAACATCGAATATCAATTTAAATGTCATTTCGGAGATTTCATCTCTTTGATAAAAATGTTAATACGTATGTTGGTTTTACAACAGCGGCGATAGCGAGAAGGCTTACATTTCACTTGAGAGATCATAGGTCAATTTCAGAACATTCAAAGGAACACGCATGTACACATTCACAGTTTAGAAAGCTTTTAGTCGAAATTACACCAATGCTTCATCAAGATAATAAGCAAAAACTTAAAGTTCTGGAAGCTGTTAATGTAAGAGAATTGCGGACAGAAATAAATAAAGTAAAAATAATACTAAATTAAAATAATATTATTTAAAATATGTTTAAAAAAATTACATGAGTTACCTCCTTTGCATAGCGGTAAAAATATTTTGAATTTATGGTGTTACCGCATAACACATCCATAGAAATGAAACTTCTGAAGATGGTCTCAGATGAAATTGAAAGTACTTGGAGAAAATAAAAAATTATTTGAGAGAAAATATAGGAATTTTTTCATGATCAACTTTTACAGCCACGAAGAAATTAATTCGTGGAATTGAAAGGATTGAAACTAAAATAAATAGACATAATACATCTAAATGATTTAACCAAACATGCGTATATATATATATATATATATATATATATATATATATATATCTGAGAAAATATAGTTTTAAAGTATGCTATATTTATGAGTTAAAGTGGCCATTATCAGGGATAGAGCGTATATAAATATAAAAGTGGACCTTGAAGTCAATACATAGGGCCTGCCTGACTATTGCGTTTAGCATGAAACAGATTGTTGAAGCTGGGTATTGTCTTCAATGTCGACATTTATATATATATATATATATATATATATATATATATATATATATATATATATATATATATATATATATATATATTTGTGTATGTGTATATATAAGTTGATATTTGTGTGTGTGTATATATAAATTGACATTTCGTCTGCCGAAATCGTCTATTTCCTATATGAGGAGACTTTGAATTTTAATACTTTATTAATTATTTGCTCTGTAATAATAAATACATTTAGTTCTTTTTGTAGATCAGTTTCAATGATTTATATTACTAGGATCCACTTGGATTATATCCCAACAGATTTTTTATCTTTACTTTACACACACACACACACACACACACACACACAGTCACACAAACACACACACACACACACACACGCACACTCACACACACACATACACACACACACACACACACACATATATATATATATATATATATATATATATATATATATATATATATATATATATATATATATATATATATATATATAGTCTCGTGGTCGAGTGATTAGAACCTTCGCATTCTAGCCATGGTCGATTTGTCAGGACTTCCTGATGTTATCGGACTGTGGGAGTGTCGAACCCAGCGTGCGGCACTCTTGGAAAGTGCCTGAAAAACATACCACGGGTTGACCCAAGCCTTGTGAGTGAAATCTTGAGGGCCGTCGATAACTCTGCGAGCACGAAGTCACAAGTCATTGTGGCCGAGGGCTTGAGTCTGCTGGGCTTGTTCAAATTGTTGATCGCGCTAGATAACACGCTCTTTCCCAGAAACTGTAACTAAGGTGTGCTCAACATAGTTGCAGTATAAAACAAAGGTGGGATCTGTTGGTGTTGAATAAACACAAATGTGCCTGAACAAGTGTCTGCAATAGGGATTGGCTAGCAGCCTGCTAGACGAGTAACCTCGAATACGAGTGGCCAGCTATATATATATATATATATATATATATATATATATATAGAGAGAGAGAGAGAGGTGCCTACACGAAATCGCTAAAAAAATTTCCATACTGTTATGAAAATATGCTCCTAACAAAATGGAAACATAGTTTTATCGTCAAAATCTTTGTTATTATTAAGAGGAAGGATCAAAGTATTTTTTTTCATATTAAATTTGTTATTCTATTTAGAACATTTGAAATTTTGAATAAATCTTCTTTTTGTCGGTTGTACTAACTTTTAACATAGCACATTTTAATCTCTTTTTTTCCCGTAACAGATACATTAATTTGGAAATTCTTGCAAAAATTAAATAATTCTCGAATTTTATTGAAATTTTCAGCGCTTATTCACAAATAAACAGAATAAGTAATATTTCTTTCAAATCAAATTAATTTAACTTCAAATTTGCTAATTTTCCTTAAATAAAATTTCAGAAATATATATTATATTTTTGCAATATTTTTCGGAATTATCCTTCGTTTAGAAAATGTCTGTTTTTATCGATTTTAATGAAAAAAAAATCGATTCTGATCAATATAATTTCTGTTTGAAATACACTACAGAGTATTTTGCTTACTGGAAATTTTACATCCTTTAGCTTTCAATTAAAGCTAAAATGAAAGCTTATTTAAAATGAAAGCGTATTTAATTTTAATGATAATCAGTCGTTTCCTAATAAGGGAACATTTGGCATTCATTAGCCGGACAGTTAGCATTATTGCCAGTTGAAATTCATAAAACTTTTTCTCTTAAACATTTTTTAGGGAAACAGTTTTTTTTTTTAGAAATATAGTTTTTTTTGTTTTTTTAAGCAAATAGATTTTTTAGAGAAGTAAATTTTTTATGGAAATATATTTGTTCAGGGAAGTAAATTTCTAAAGTCCAACGTTATCGATTTTTCTATCTTTGATGTAAGTTTTTATTTCTAACCTTTTGTTTAAATTAGTTTTTGAAAGTCAACATCTTGATTATGTCATTACTTTCCCTTATACTATGGATATACAGTGTAACCCGGATATAAGAGATTTATCGGGACCGGAGAAGAAGTATCTTATATCCGGGTTTCTCTTATATCCGGGTTTCTCTTATATCCGGGTTTGGTCTATTTTGTTTAGGTAAGTATGGCTCTAATTTGGGACCAGAGAAAATATCTCTTATATCCGGGTTTATCTTATATCTGGGTCTCTTATATCCGGGTTACACTGTATTATTACTGCTGTTGGAAGTCTTCAAGTGATATAGTTTAGTTTTCATTTGGTAAAGTTGTCTGTGATTCTGTAGCACCAGATTGATGAAGGGTTGTCTTCTTTAAAACCTTGAAGATTCATTCATTGGAAGCCATTTTAAATCAATGACCTGAAAAAAAACCGACTGTATATGATTGATAGATGAGATATTTTTGAGTTTGGTGGACGCCATGCGGGACAATCATATGATAGTCTAGATTAGAAAAATTGAATTAAGCTGTCAAGATTCCATCCTGCAGTAAAAACTCCGCTACATATTTTAATTGTCACATAAATGAATCGTTTCACACCCGCGGTGTAGCAGTTGTTCTAGATTACCCGCTTTTGTTGAATCCGCAATCAGCAGAGGGTCATCTGAATATCATGTTGTTATAATTAATCTCGGGAGTATTAAATCCGGGTAAGACTTCTAGTTCTCTTAGGATCGTAAGATGCTGTATATAGGTTAAATAAATTTAGTGCGATAAGCCGACCCTGTTTTAGTTCTATTTCTATTTTTGATTATTGACTGAATTCATTCTCTTCGGCAGGAAGGGTGTCTGTTTCGGAGAGTGATGCTTTTATCCAATGTAAATTAGACCCACCGTACTTGGTATTTAGACGAGTCTTTTTTTTCTCTCACAGAATCCTCTTAATTTAGAAATTCTTAAGATAGAAGTGAGTTTGAGATAGTTCAGTGCTTTTTCTATTATCTGCTCCAATGTAAGAAACGATGCTTTTAAATTAAGTTTTTAAATTACAATAGAATAGGAGAAAATTAAATAATGGCAATAGTCATAAAAAAGAGTCTGTCATCAACTCAATAGGAAGGATCCTTTCATTATCTGCATAGTATGTGCTTCGCCAGGGCTACATACAGTTTTGAATTGAGAGTTTTCTTCTCCTAGACCGGTTACTACGCAAGGCTATAAAACCCAGCCTGTCCTGTTATCTACACATAACTTAGAAGAGATGGTAACAAAACGTAAGTAAATGTAATGAACTCAACTAGAATTCGACCTCCGATTCCTCAATCCGAGCCGCAATCCATTACTCTACCGTGCCTCCTAACCTAGCAATAGTCATATTCTAGCATAAATACTGAGCAGTGAATATTTTATTCTGCGTAGTTTTATTTATTAAGCAATAGTACAGACCGAGCTATTATATTACATATCACTATTTGATATCTATGAATTTCAAATTGGTGTACCACTATGAAGAGGAGCATAATTTTTAATCATTTCACGACAAGCAAGACAATAAAGCCACTAAGACGCAAGGGCTTACTGAGTGTGAGAGAATATGCAAAAAAAGAAAATATTAAGGAGAGAGAACAATAAAAGAACAGGAATTAAGAAGGCAGAATATAACACTTGAGATTGTACTGACGTTTTTGAAAATCAAAGTCCACAGAAAAGCAAGAAACCGGAAGAGAGTTCCATAAGCGAGAGGTACGTGAGAAGAAACTGTTAGCATAGAACTTACGGTTACATTTCGCCATTTCAAGTTTGAAATGATGAAATCTTGCCGCCAATTTAATAATACGTTTAAATTCATAACAATCTAAGTACCAAAATGCAAGCTCAATTACCATGAAAGTATTTAACGAAAAGACACAGGGAAGCTATATTACGGCGGTGGTAAAGTAACTGAAGCCGAGATGCCAGGTTAGGACTAATAACATTGCTGATCCTTCTTTTCTTTTAATAAAGAATCTTTAAATACATAGCAGAAGCATCAGAACAGATGGGATAGTAATAGTCCACGCATGGGAAAATGATAGACTTATAAATGTATAAGATGGAGTCTGGCGAGAAAAAAGAAAAGGAAAACAAACAGCGCCCTAAAACGGGGGAAGAAATAGACGTTAATGGAGAAAAGTAAATAAAAAAAATCACTGTAAATAAAGATGGCGAAATTACAAGAAACTGATCATGTAACTAATGCAGTTTTTTTCTCCTAATGTGAAAACCTTTCAAAAGACATTTCAATTCAATCACCGGACAGTTGGATGCAAGAAATATACAGAGAAATCTAGAAAGCATCAAGTGTTGTCATGTTCGACTTAAACGAACACAAGGAATCCATTTGTCGAGTAATTGGTGCGGTGTCCATGTAGTAGCAGTGAGCGATCGCAAACCAAAATATTTAACGAGTTTAAGAAAAAAGATATTTTTAAGCAAAAAAAAAAAAAATCATCAGTTGAACAACTGAAGAAAAAAAAAGAAGGAAAATATAGAGTACTTAAAAGTACGAAACAAAAACAAACCGAACTTTTTTTAAAATAATATTCTATACAAAAGGAAGCTATTATTAACAGTCGTCTTTTGATATTAAACTGTAAGAAAGAAATGGTATAAACATATGTAGGTTACATTCTACACTCTCGTAACGGCCTTCGGTCATACCACGTTGAAACACCGGTTTTCGTACGATCACCGAAGTAAATAATGTAAATAATAATAACGAATCATTCCACAAATTCTTCCAGAAACATTCTTTAATAAAATAATTTCAAAATAATCTAAAATATCTATTCTGATATCTGGATCTATAACTATTAAAGAGAAAACTATTCTGATAGACTATTTTGAGAGCAGCAGTTACTGACCATTTCGGACTTATTCTAAGTCTACAATTCATCCATGATTAGAATACTTATGCCATATATAGTCTGGTGCTTCTGCTATATATTTAGAGATTTTTGATAAAAATCCAAAGAAGAATTTGAAATATTGGTCTTGAATGGGTATCTCGGCAACAGTGACTTTCTCAACGCCGTAATATCAGTTCCCTGTGACTTTTCTATAAATATTTTTTATGGTAATTGTTCTGAGGAACTTTCCTTATTTGTAGCTGGAATCTATGAATTTAAGCAGCAAGGTCTCATCTTTTTACAACTGAAATGGTTAGATGGAACCGTAAGTTCAATTCTAACAGTTTCTTTTCACGCACCAAAAATATGGTTGGAAAAAGAAAACGTGATGCCTCATGTAACTGATGGTGTTTCAGTAATTTTAAGAGGGAATTTAAGTGTTGCAAAACTGTTTCTTGATCATTTCCCTAATGCAACTGTTTGGCGATGTGTCGGTCATAGACTTAATCCAAGTGTAGTTGATGCTATAAATGAATTTGAAAGTTTGAATGATTTTTATGGATTTTGTGATAAATTGTATTCATTATATAATAAGTCTCCTAAGAATCAGGATGTATTAAGTTCATGCGCTGAAGCCTTTCACTGTCAACAGTTAAAAATTGGTTGTGTTTTCAGAGTGAAATGGGTTGCTTCATCTTGCCGAAATGTAAATGCAATGTGGCAGTTTTATAAAGCTATTTGGGAGAAGTTTGGAAAAGCAGGTTTTGTTGCTTCAAGGCCTAATGTAGAGAGAGCGCGTGCAGGATAAAGATAGATAGAGAGAGAGATAAAGAAAGAGTGAGTAAATACAAGGAGCTTAAAAGATATTAGAATTGACAGCTTTCATAAATAATTTGGGTTTGTTTATAGAGAGAAGAGAGAGAGGGAGAGAGTCTGTGCGAGTTGTTTGAAATGTCACTTGAACTGCAGAACCGAATTTGTAGGTTTAGTTAAGCATAGGAGGAAATAAACGATTTTTGAATGTCATATAGAGAAACCAGTTAAATTTTCTGCTCAATCCGAGAAAGTACCAAGCCAAATGATATTTTATCATTACTTTACTTGAACACTTCACAAAATGTTTTCCTTAATACTTAGGAAATGACAAGACTTTCCTGATTAGTCAATGAGAATATAATTATGAAGTTAAGAAAGTGTTTCTAGTTTTGTGGCGTGTTTCCCATGGTGTTGAAGCTTGTAAGGAAACTTGCTGAAATTGTGTGTAATGTTCAGGTAACAAGAAGGATATTTGGTTTATTGACTGAAAATAAAATGAAACATATTTTGCATATTTGAACTTTTTTCTTTACAATGATGTTCACCCAGTACAAAAACCAAGAGCCATTCGATGTGCACGGTTACAGAGTAATTTAATTTAAAATTAAAATTAAAAAAAAACAGAAAACAATTCTTGCGAAAATTTATTATTCATTGAAAGATATGTCTTATTATGGCAGAAAGTGCTATATCTTATTCATAAAAGCAATTAAATCTTCTCTAATTAAATAATGTCTTAGTTTTATTGTATCTTTCATTTTACGACTCAGGGGAGATTTTCAGTAACACAGTGTCCTTTTTTTTTTACAAAAGAAAATAAAAATGATTTAAATTCTCCAACGACTTCTGCTTCTAATATAAACATAAATAAAACAAAATTAAATAAGATGGTGTAACATGTAACAAAGAATATTTTCATCAAGATTTTCTAAAATAAGAAACATTCATAAAATAATTCCATTCATTTGTGAATAAGTCCTGTAAGTTATTTGATTTTCGCAAGAATTTCCAAATCAGCGTCTTTTTGCAGTGAAAGAAACATACCAAGATTTCCTATACTAGTCGTTGGTTCCCCCCGCCCTGCTGACGCTAGAAAAACAAAATGTTTAACCAAAATTACGAACGTTCGAAAAAGGATAACAAAATATAATTTTTTACATAAAAATCCTTTATCTTTCCTCAAAACAATAACGACTTTGACGATAAAATAACTTAATAATATCGACATTGCCGATAAAACTTTGTTCATTTTCCAGCGAATCTTTGGCGACACACACACACACACACACACACACACACACACACATATATATATATATATATATATATATACATATATATATATACTTCAATCGAACGCGTATGTCCCCCAGAGCTCTATCCTGAGTCCTACGCTGTTTCTCATCTTCATCAATGATCTCCAGAACGTCATCAGTTACCAACTAGGCATTTATGTAGATGACGCTACCATTTACTTCCGTCTCAATGACAAATCCGTCAGATCTGACAAAGTAAACCTGGCAGCTGCTGTTGAAAAGGATTTCCAGTCAGTGGTTAATATGGGCAAGAAATGTATTGTAAATTTTAACGGTTCGAAAACAAAACGGCATTCATTTAAGCACCACAGACAACCTTTACTACCTACCATCTGCATGGCTGACGTTAGATTCCAGGTGAGCAACGCATTACACCTTCTTTGCCTCATGTTTTCCACTGACATGAAGTGGAGTGACTATATCGTATTAAGAGCTGCATCTTCTCCAAGAAAATTTGCATCACTGTACCGTGACAGATAATTTTTTCTCGTCAGAATTTATCTTGCGCATTTATAAATCCACCATTCGTCTGTGCATTGAATATTGTTACCATATCTGGTCTGGCGCGCCTGCTGTTCCTCTAGAGATTCTTGACAGAATTCAAAGAAGGATCTGTAATGTAATTGGTCCTGACCAGGCATCTCGAATTCAGTCACTTTCTCGCCGACGTGCCTTCTCTATATTTTCTACAAATATTTTCATGGCAACTACCTTAACGTGCTTTTTTCCCCTGATGCCCGATTACACAAATTTAAGTGTGCTACTAAATTGGCATCTAGGTCCCACCCTTTTACTGTCGAAATAGCTAAATGCAACTTCTACTCCAACAGTTTTTTTCTGGCACTTCCCGCCTGTGTGACTCCCTTCCGTTTCCTTGCCGCCCTGATAATTATTAATCTTCAAAAATTAAATGCAACGTCAATTGCCATTTTTGTCTTCTTGAAACCCATCCATCATTCATCTTTTCCTCAGTCCTCCCTATTCTCAGTCCACTTTCATTCCCTGTAACCCCCTGCGTGCTAGTGGCATTACTGCATAGTTAGTTAGTTTTGTAAAGTTGTAAATATAAAGTATTTGTATGGTTGATTTTCATCTAAAATTTTCGTTAACTATTATGTATTAAGAGTAGTTGTTTATGTGACACGTTAATACGTCGATTCGTCAAGCGAGTACAAAGTGTGTTGTCAACCCCAAAGATAATAGTAATTAATAGACGACTGAATGAATCACATTGCAACCTCCTCAATAGGCTTAACATAGAAATGAACACCATCTGCAGGCTTCTGAGTTAGTGCTCTCAAAATGTGCTGTATCTTAGTACAGGTATTATGTTTCAAACTCTAAAGTTACACCACTAGAGTGTGCAAGATACACATGACGTAGAAGATTAAAATTAATTAAATAAAAACATAAGTTGTGAATGCAATTTCGGGATCGAGTAATGCCGAAATGTCATATACTTTGCTTTAGTGGAAGAAACGGACAAGCGACACAAAGACTGGATATTATTAAATAATATGAATAAAAAGATCAGTTCAAAATTCATAAAGGTTCCCGAATATAACAGACACCTGAAGAAGGCCGGAGGTAACTACGGCCGAAACAATTTGCGCAGAACAACCAAGATGCATATTTTAAAAAATACAATGCGGCTTATGGATGGAGGTGATCATGACTCCTCAGAGATTCCTTTTCTTTATTATCTGCAAATTGTCATGCATTCTTGGGAAAGATAGTGGAATGGTTTCTCTTAAGCTTTTTCTTAAGTTTGAAATTCAGAGTTTTCCATATCCCTTCAGGATGTAGGCGATCATAACTATCCACAGCTTCCTTTTTTTATTATATTTGAATTGAATTGAATTTTGGGAAAATATAGTGAAGTGATTCCCCGTTGCCTTCACCTCGGTCTGGAATTAAACATTTTCCTTCTGCTAAATTCTTGCTTCCCTGTCAACTTGATCTTCAAAAGTTAAAATGCAACTATCAATCGATATTCTGTTTTCATAATTCCTGTTTATTGTTACTCTCTCCTTAATAATCAGTTTTCTAGGGTTCACTAACATTCAGTAACCCCTTACGTCGAAGTGGCTTTATTGCCTTGCTTGGGGGGGGTGAGATGATTAAATAAATATTAGAGACATATCAAAGGTTTGAACAAAATAAATGATATGCAGTAACTGCAAAGCCCCGTGTAAAATCTCAAACCCAAAAAATGTAAAAAAAATAAAAGAATATTCAGTGTCTAATTTTTCGTTATATTTTTCCTTTTTTTTTCGTTTCAGTTAAGAGACTAAATTCTGAATCAGAGGACAGTTATATATATATATATATATATATATATATATATATATATATATATATATATATATATATATATATATATGCACTAAAGTTCACTAGATACAGAAGTCGGGAGACACTGAAGGGAAAGTATTACATTTAAAATGATGAATAAGATTTTTGATACGAATAAAATAAGAAACGATAACAAGTAAAGATTATGGTGTATTTGTGTGTGTGTGTGTGGGGGGGGGTAAACGATTGTCCTATACTTATATGGATTGGATTATAGTGTTCAGGAAAGAACCCACAGAAAGCGCCATTTCTTGACTAAATGCAGTCAGAGTGGAACTTTTCAAGACATTTGGAATACGGATGAAATGAAGGCGATTCGACATGGTGGAAGTTGCATGGCGCGTCCTCGATGTAAAGAGGCTGCAGAGGGGAGAATAAGTCTCCACACATACACAAGCC
The DNA here is from genome assembly GCA_964036315.1 of Acanthosepion esculentum. Classification (NCBI taxonomy): domain Eukaryota; kingdom Metazoa; phylum Mollusca; class Cephalopoda; order Sepiida; family Sepiidae; genus Acanthosepion; species Acanthosepion esculentum. The sequence goes on along the minus strand of OZ038477.1, from coordinate 112,754,519 downwards.
CACATAAACGATTTTGAACTATACCAAGGATGGAAAGTGAGGACTGTGAAGCTGCAGTCCAGGTATAGTTGCAATACTCCATACTCCATGTTTAGGTCTAATGACAGCGAAGAATTCATTAGAATTGAGAGACTACAAAATAATGCTAGGCATCTCTTATGCAGACCGCATTACAAATGATGCCGTTTGTTACACAATCAAACAAGAGACGAGACCATTGGAAGGCCTCATAACAATCGTCAAGAAGAGACATTTGAAATGTCATGGGTAGGTCATGAGAGACATCAATCTTTCTACTGTCGTCCTACAAGGCACCAAACAAAAGAACACGCAGGCACAAGGAAAAATGGACTGACACCATAACTAAGTGGACTTAAAGATCACTCACAGTGACTCAGATATTGGCACGCAACCGAAACATGTGGAAGGATCTAGTCAAGTATTTTGAATGCTCAGCGACACTACGATCACACAGAGTCATAGGAATTATGATTATGTTTTTAATTTCTGTTGTGTTAATGGCATTTTTAATCGTTTGTAGCAAACATTTTTACCCGCCCCCGGCGCACAGATATGTATACAAATTTGTGTTGGTGTATTTGGGAGACGCGGCTCGACTCTCTAAGTAGGTTATCTGAAGGAAAGTTCAAATTTGAAATAATTTATCTGGAAGTCAAACAAGGAATTTTTTTAATAGGAGTAGATAGGCTCTCCTATCAATTGGTTGATACTCATTCCACCACTTTTGCACATCATCCCTTGATTCTTGTTTAGGAAGTGGTTTCCGCTTCCTTTCCTTTTCTTAAGCCTTAATAGTGGTGCTGTCACTAACTTTTTGTGATATGTGTGGATGGTGGCAATGTCTCTTCATACTGAGGGTACTGTGTTGGCAGTTTTCTGGTTGCTCTTCCAGACTGATAGTTAGGAGCCCTAACTCTTGCGTAGCGTCTTGAGAGGCTGCTCTGATCAACAGTTGCATAATATCAGGGTTCTTGCAGTTCCATGTCGCACATGGATAGGTGTCCCTGCATACACCTCCAGTGCACAACCCCGAAGCCACATTATGTTGTAGTCTGTGCCAGTTCCCTTCTGCACATTTTACATTTGATGACCGACTGTTACTACTAACCTAGACCTGTTCCTTACGAATATAACACATTATGATTATAAACAACCAAAGATATAAACCTAGAACAGCTAAAAAAACACATAATCCCCTCCTTACCTTTCCTTCTCTATCATTCGTGATATTCGAACCAACTTCTGCATTGTGGAATCGTTCCTCTTCGAAAAGTCTCCGGACATCCCAGCGCTCTGATCAACTAACTTTAGCTCTTTAATCCCCTCCTCTAATTTCTCGATTCCTGGTTACCTTAGTCAACAGGCATGGCTTGGGAGTTTATGTCCGCGAGCATCTCCCGTTGGCTAGGGAACTCTCTCTTGAATTTCCAGACCGTACGTGCATGTGTCTTCGCCTCTCTCTATTTAACCCAGTCAGCTAACTCTTATATTTCTACGGTTCCTTCTCTCAAGACTTTTGTGTGTTAATATTTCCGATAATATAGACAAGGCCATCTCCCTACAACCGTTTGCAAGCATATTCGTGTTCGGTTACGTTAATGCCCACCCTACCAGCTGGATTAATGACTCTGTTACTGACCTCGCTGGAATCCAATCCCATAAATATTCAATCACTCAATCTCTCATGTGGTTGATTTTCCTACGCGATTCCCCAGTAACCCTGACGTAAACGCTTCTCTTCTTTTTTTTATCTCTATCCCTGACTCTTGTCGTACTACGCAGCTCTGCGCTCTTGGCAACAACGCGGTAGTGTCTGTAAACATTTCCTTCTGCTCTCCCACCACCCAAGAAAATCCTGCCAACAGAAGAGCATTATGTTATCAACGAGCTGATTGGCATTCGTTCCGTGATTTCTTTCTTGAAGTCCCATGGAAAGAAGTTTTTAATCATCCTGTTCAAAAATGCGCATATGAAATCTCCAATGTGAAAGCCGGCATCGATGATTTCATTCTAGCAAAGAAATACCAAGGATGTTCATGTCTTTGGTTCTCACCTGCAGGACTCGGTCGCTATAGGCCCGAGAAATACCAAGCGTGTCCTCAATGAACCGAAGTTACTGTTAGCTGATAGAATGAAACAACGTATAGCATCTTGAAAGATCGATTCCAGAGATTATTAGCGGCATTGCAAAAGTGTACTGAACAACTGAAAACCCCCAATCCCTCCACAATTCAATCAATTTGAAGTCCTAATGTCTACAGCAGATAAGGTAGAATGCTCTGCTCGGAAATTCACTTCCAAATAAACACTCGACTCATCTGGAGTAAGTACCCCCACCTGATCCCCCAACTAGAACTGATGATATGCACATAACCCCGTCACTGATCTAGGACATAATTTCTAAATTTGAGTCCCATAAGGCAACTGGAGGTGATGGGATACAGGCCGTCTTTCTAAAGGAATGTGTTCCAGAACAGACCCTAGTTCTCTCTAAACACAAATTATTTCCTCGCTGCTTCCTGCTTTCCAGCTTGTTGGAAGTCCTCCTCTGTAGTTTCTGTTTTTAAGAACTCTGGAGAACCGTCTGACCCCTCTAACTATCATCCTATTTGTCACCTACATCTTTTCGGCAAAGTATTCGAAGCTTTAATCAATACTGAAGTGGTTAAGCATCTTACCTCTCACGGCCTACTCTCTGATAAACAAATGGATTCCGTTTTAACCGGTCTACCGCTGACGTGCTTACGGCCATCACTGAATATTTATATCAATCTCTTGATAATAACGCTATGGATCTAGATATATCAAAGGCATTTGACAAGGTTTGTCATGCTGGTCTTCTGCGTAAGCTTCAGGGCTACGGTATTACAGTACGATTGTTTGATGTAATCCAATAATTCCTATCAAATAAAGGTCGTCCTGAACGAGATCACTTTCAGACCCTTTCACACGAATGCGGATGTTTGCCAAGGTTTTATAGTTCGTCCTACGATGTTTCTGATCTTCATCAATGATCTCCCTGATGTCATCAGTTCCCAAGTAGGCATTTATGCAGATGACACTACCATTTATTCTCGTCTCAGTAGCAAATCTGTCAGAGATGACAAGTTAACCTGGCCGATGCTCTTGAAAAGGACCTCCAATCAGTGGTTAGCTGGGGAAGGAAATGGCTCGTAAATTTTAATGCCACCAAAACTAAACAGCTCTAATTTAATCACCATAGAGAAACTTCCCAACCCGCCATCAGCATGGCTGATGCTCGACTCCAGGAGAGCGTCTCACTGCACCTTCTTAGCCTCACGTTTTCAACTGACATCAAGTGGAAAAACCACATTGAATCAATAGCTGCATCTACTGTAAAGAAATTTGGTTCATTGTGCCATGCCAGAAGGTCTTTCTCGTTAGAGTCCATCTTGTACATATACAAATCTGCTAATCGTCCGTGCATTGGGTACTGTTGACATATCTGGTCTGTTGCACCCTTCTTTTCATCTCGAGCTTCTTGACAAAACCTAAAGAAAGATCTGCAATGTAATCAACTCTGACCTGGCATCTTGTCTTCAATCCCTTTTCTCACAGATGTGGCTTCCCTCTGTCTTTTCATGGTAACTGCTCTGACAAAATTTTTTCCTTGATGATCCATCTACATGAATTTAAGCGTGCTACTATATTGGCATATAGGTTCCACCATGTATTGTTCATAACCAATTGTGGTTCTCACCAATCGAAGTGCAACTAAATACCCCGAAACAAGGTTGCATATTTGTAGTGAGTAAATTGTTTTTGTCTATAAGAAGGCATTATAATCAATTTTATATATATATATATATATATATATATATATATATATATGATCAATTCACGCCAAGCAAGGCGAAAATGCCATTAAGGCGCAAGAATGAAGCGGAAACCAAGTCTTAAACTGGAAACACGGGATAAACACCTACTCCTGTTCAAAAGACCGTGTAGGTGTTTGAACCAGCCGATAGATAGTGTTAGTCACTGCTGGATGCTACTTAATGTTTCATTCGCGTGTCAATCATTCTTTTATTTAATGCCAAGAGAAAAATAATTTCATACGGAAATGTACTACTACGTTACCTTTCCTGTAACTATTAAGTCAGGGAATATTAGGACTGATCATGTTAGTTTATACCTGGGGATTGCTACGTACATAAAACTTTCAGTAACGTCGTGCAGTAAGGAATAACTACATCATTCTTTTTACTAGATATTTTAGGTCTGTTATTTTATATCAACAACTGTTTTCCACTTACTGTGAACTATTACACACACACACACACGCGCATATATTATAAAGAGATAATCATACAATGAATCAATTAGCAATATTAATGTAATTAATGGCGAATTCTCTTCGCTAACAGACTTAATATAGGCATTAACTTATGAACAATGCATGGAATGACGCGATCCTTATGTATAAAATTGTTGATTATCCATCTGGTGTAATATTTAGAGCAGCAAGTACTTTCGAAAACTTCATGTTCTCATCGTCAGGCTGTATTTGTTTTTCATTTAGAAATATCACTTCAAGACGAAATAAATGTATTGTTGATCGAAAGGTGGTCTCTAAGAATGTGTTATTTATTATTATTGTCAGATGGATCCAATGTTATAATATTGGATCCATCTGACAACAATTGTATACATAAAAATCGTTAATAAGTTTATACAGAATGGATTGTTAGTAAGTTAATGGCTATATTAAGTCTGTTAGCGAAGTGTATTCGCCATTAATTACATTAATATTGCTAATTGATTCATTTTATGATTACCTCTATATAATATAAATTATATGCAGCCCAATATATATATATATATATATATATATATATATATACACACAGACATACACATATATATATATATGTATGTGTGTGTGTGTGTATTTATATATAAAAACAAGGTGTCCAAAATGTATTAGATAAAAAGAAAAAAATATGTAAATTGCAGTCGAAATTCGATACTGTTGAAACGTTTACATAATATGCAGTAAATCGTGAAACTCATATAAAAAGAGTTAATAAATATCTATATGGAACGAATTCATTGCACAAAGGATATCTAAGCGCTATTCTGTCCATGTAATTCTTACATGCCTTTCTCAATAGTTGCAATAGCGGCGGCTATTCTTTGCTTAAGGTTATTCATATCCTTTTCTTTAGTGCGGTACACGATAAGAAAAAGTTCATGTGTGTAGATATCTGAGGAACGAGGGGCCGCAAGGAATCGAGCCACCTCTTCCTATCCAGTGATCTGGTAATTTTTTAATTGTGACCTGAAACATGAAAAGACATAACATTAATAAAACTATTAATATCATTAAAAGATCTTTGATAATAATATATTAATATACAACAAAAAATTAGTTGCCACCACTTCAGTTTTTTACGTAATGACTTTCTGATTCTGTCTAAATAATTTTTAATCTCTCTCTCCCCCTCTCTCTCACTGTATATATATATATATAGATACATACATACATACATACATATATATATATATATATATATATATATATATATATATATATATATATATATATATATATATATATATATATTAAACATAATAAATTCTGACATCAGACCTACGTTCAAGCATATTTTATTAAATAAAATTGATAGGGATTTTCTGTTAACAATTTGGATGTGTTTCTCCAGTGGTTTAATAAGTCGTATGGGTTCTTTTCTTTCAGACTCTAGACTCTTATTAAAGAAATAAAATAAACGCTTCAATGGCCGTTACTAGACTTTCTCCCTTCTTTCCTTGAAAATTCTCAGCAATGGTCGAAAGTACTCAAAGCATTAGAAACAATTTCAACAAGTTCCATTTCATGCTTTCGCCAAAAGTCAAATGACTTATTTGGCATTAAGAGAAACTTACCAAAAGGTTTAACAGACATTTGATATCTATCTATCTATCTATCTATCTATCTATCTATCTATCTATCTATCTATCTATCTATCTATCTATCTATATCGCTCTCCTTCCTATCTATCTATCTATCTATCTATCTAAACACATATATATACATATGTGTGTGTGTGTGTGTTTATTTGTTTTAGAGGTCAATTAATGTCGAAATTTAATTTTCTTGGAAGCATTAGTAATTTCTTTTAAATAAAAAAGTATTGCTAGTAATTTTTTACTATGAAAATGTATTACTGATATTTACTATAAAAATGTATTTTTATACTTTCAGTGTTTCGACCACATTTTGGGAATTTACTGTTTGGCCATAGCTGGGACAATAACAGGCGCTACCACCTAAGGCCAGGGTGGACCTGGGAACGACAGCAGTTAAGAGGTGGCTCAACACTCCTCAAAACCTTCCGATCAGAGGCCTTGCTGTCGAATGTAATCTATCGTCATGCTCAGGAACTGTGATTGTGTGTGTGTGTAACTTTCTGTAGATCGATAGATATAAAAGCAAGAGAGACAGATAGATACAGATATAAATACAGATATTGGAAATCATACAATCGTTTAATATGAAGGAATCATGCTCGAATAGTTATTAATATAATTGACATTTCCAATAGACATGAGTTTTGTACTGTTTTTCTAAATACGTCTGTGAATTTCAGTCTACCAGTTAGCATCTAACTTACATCTTTTCTTTCTTTCTCTCATCGACGGAAGCGGATCAACTGATTTTAAAAAATCCAGACATTGTATGGATTGAATATTTACACGTTCCACTCGGCACACCATCTTATCTGCCTCTCGACTTATATGTACGATTTATTTGAGACAGCTTTCATATACAAAAAGACACAATCACTTTATATACATAATTCTAAAATATATGACAATCAGTGCAACATTTACCATGTACCATAAAAGCCTATATGAAACAACGTAGTAGGCTAGACCATGACTATTTTTACAGTTTATGTTGATTTAGTAATTAAAAACATAATCATTTATGAAAAAATAACTGTTTTTTCAGTCGTTGTCATCGAACTTGATTTATATGTCAGATTGATTTAAATGGCACCTTCCGGTATTTCACTGCTGTTATATATTTTTAATTTATTACTTTGAGAAGCGTATCAATCTCAAGATAATTTCATCCTGTTAGCATGTCTCTTACGTTCATAACTACCCCTGATGAACTAATTACAGATTTTAGTATTTTGGGTCCCTCCGCACCACATCAACTAAAAAATGATAACAAAGACTTGAAGTCATAGTCATAAAAACCAAAAACCAAAAAAAAGAAAAAGAAAAAAAAAGAAACTACAATAAGTAACTTAGCTGTTTATCCTCGGGGCTAATGTTCCAATTACATTCAATGATAATAATAATCACAAACACAATCTAAGTAAGTCGGTTTTAATTATGTTGTATGCGGCCCTCAGATGACACCAATAAAATAACAAAACATGATGTAAAATTATTCCATTTCAAACATTAAATGACATGAAGAAAAAATAATATATTTCGTTCTTAAAATTGACCAATGATGATTAAAAGTAGTTGGAAACACGGACGGATAATTTTTACATTAATAGGAAGTAAATATTTTGTACTTTTGTAGAAAGCAAGAACAATAATTAAAATAAAAATCTTTTCTGAAGTCTTTAATAAAGTAAATCTTTGATCGAACAAACACACACACACAGTGTATATATATATATATATATATATATATATATATATATATATATATATATATATATATATATTATATATATATATACTATATATATGTACAGTGTGTATTTATATACAATGTATATATACACTATATAAATATATGCACCATATATATATATAAAGTGTATATATATATACATATATATATATATATACATATATATATATATATATACATACATACATATATATATATATATATATATATATATATATATATATATATATATATATATATGAAAATCGAGTACCGATTGTAATTGTCGGTCTGTCCTTAGTTTCATACTGACTCTATCGCCGATATTGAACACTGTGTTTTTTAAACAACAAAAGTTGTATTTTCTGTAAAACAGTTCTTTTTTTGGCAAAAATTATATAATGACAGTGTCCGTTAAACTTTCACGAATTTTCTATTTTAATTTTCTGATTGGTCACAATTAATTTAATGATTAGATATGCTTCTCGCGTGTTCCACGTTAATATAATACCCGTTCAAACTTCATCGTTAAAGATTTGAGCTTAAGAACTTCAAGAATATATTGCAATAATAATCCTGTGTATGAATCCAGATTATTATTTAAAGAAATAAGTGTGTTGAAATGAAAAAAATTAAAATATACCATTTCACTGAAGCAGACGCTAAACAAATAAGTGCATTACCACCTTCTCCATCTTTCTTTCTTTCTTTCTTTCAAATATTTGATATTTCTTTTTCTTTCGTTTTCTTCTTCAAAATCGAGTGTCGTAAATGTGACGCAGTTGGAATGAAGAGTGATATCTCATGGAGTGGTTGTTAGTAGGATGTAGAATATTACCTAGACGAAAGTGGAGGATACGCTTTAACCGCATTTAACAGCAATATATTTGACCACAATTTCGATCTAATAAATGCCATTGGCGAAACGAGTTTTCTGTAAAAACAAAACAAACATTTCCCCTTTGTCTGATCATGTCTATGTCATGGATTTTCAAAATTCTTACTTTTAGACTATCAGTTTTGGTGCCTTCATCACTCGTTCTCTATTTAATGAGTTCAACGGGCTTAAGATATCGAAAAATCATTCAAAGTATTCATCACGGAATTTTTCTTTTTATAGAATTCAAAAAATAGATGGCAGTAAGTTATAGAAAATAAATGAAGATACATTGATGTTTGAATAACTATGTGACCATTTATATAAATAAAAGCTTTTAAGGATATGCTAGTTTTTTTTAATAAACCTAATATCCACATTACGATTTTGAATGCTGATTTTCAAATTTAGCGGCTCATCCTAGCTTGAACGATAAACGCAATCAAGCTTCAGTAACTTGTAAAATCTGCAATATCGACATGATACGTGTCTGTCACGCACACACATTTATGCTGATCTATCAGTTCGAAACATTTAGACACTTTCCTATACCAACATTGGTGAGCGCACATCACCAATCACCTCTGAGTATATATAGCAATTTACTAAGCGTAACTTATATATATATATATATATATATATATATATATATATATATATATATATATATATATATATATATATATATATATATATATATATCTTCGTACAAGCCTATCACAGCCCATCAGCGTGGCTAGACATCCGATTGCTTCAAGCCGGGATTGAAACCTGACCAATTTGACATCAGTCGAAATTTATACCCCTCCATTGTCACTCACAGACGGACTGTTTCGATGTATCATAGTTCATCGGTGCGACTAGACACCCGATCTTTTCTAGTCGGGATCGAAACCCGACCGATTTAGCATCAGTCGGAGTATCTACCCCTCCATTGTGATCCAAAGACAGACTGTTTCGCTGTATCACAGCTCATCAGTATGACTAGACATCCAATTGCCTTAAGCCAGGATCGAAACCGGAGATTATATTCCCTAAGCTATCAGCTCCCGGCAGAGAGGAAGGTGAATTTTTACATATTTATTTTTTGAATAAACACGCCAGTTACCCGGAGTTCTCGATTCATAAAAGAGCTTTGCATTATCAGCAGTAGCAGTCAATGTTTACAAATTCGCCTTGACCCTATAAAGTGCTCGACCGAATTTTATTTATTCGGGGGTGTATATATTGCCATCCACAGACTGTGTGTTTCGCTGTATCACTGCTCATCAGTGTGGCTAGACATCCGATTGCCTCAAGCCAGGATCGAAATAAGAACTAATACATATTATTTATATATATATATATATATATATATATATATATATATATATATATATATATATATATATATATATATATATGTATGTCAATATTTCTGAGATGAGGTATTATGTACACTATTTACATTATTCGGACTATTGTCCTCAACTTTGTCGCCATATTTATTACAACGTGTAAGCTGTTGTACTCTCCGGCCTTCTTCAGGTGGTTGGAATGTCGAACTGAACCCTTTATTTCGCTCAAGGACACATCGCACAGTGGATAAAGGCGTTGGCTAATCCAGTGACAGCATCCAAACAGTGTGAGTTCAATACCCGATTAAGGCAATGGAGAACTTGGAGAGGAGAATAAACAGGAGATAACTGATAACTCATAACTGACATCTATTAAAAACATGGCACGTGGAACTAGAACAGTCTACCCCAGTGAGCGAAATAAAGGGTTCAGTCCGACATTTCAGCTACCTGAAGAAGGCCGGAGCGTACAACGGCCGAAACATTGTAATAAATATGGCGACAAAGATGAGAACAATAGTCCGAATAATGTAAATAGTATATATATATATATATATATATATATATATATATATATATATAAACGACTTCCGGTAAAATATCTGCCAAAAATGACTACCTACAATGCACCACTGACCCGTATATATAAATAGCCAAGAAAAATAACAGCACTGGAGGATACGGGACGCCTTTCGTTTCGAGTGTGAGCTTTTTCGTATGGTTGAGTCTGAATCAGTGCGTGTTTGTGTGAGTGGTTGGGATGGATAAATGTGTATTTTATATTGTCAAAGTCCCTGTCACATATAGGATTTGTGAGGTTTTTTTTATTACTAACATAATTTTGTTTAGTTTCTTGTACATATATTTAGTCATATTGTATATATTCATCGGGGATTATTTATTGTTTAAAATTTTTACTCCCGCCCCCCACAGACTTTATTGTACATATGGGGTTATTTAGGACTTTCATAGAGACCATGAGGTATTTTGGTAGGTGCAGTAAGAAAGGCAAGTATAAATGTGGCGTTTTGGTGGAAGGAATATTGTTTTGTATGGTTGGGTCAGTGCTCGGGACTAGCTAAGTTTAAGATTAAGACAAGTGATGACCTTCCTCTTCCCCAATCCCCCTTTTTGGCCTTGTGCCGTATTTACTGTATATCACGGTAATAAATATTGTGGCCCGACGATTGCATCTAGCATGAAACAGACTGTCGCCTCTAAGTGTTGACTTCTATGTTCACTTTTATATTTACACACGCTCTATCTCTGATATTGAGCACTTTATCCCATAAATATAGCACACTTTAAGACTATATTTCTTCATATATATATATATATATATATATATATATATATATATGTGTGTGTGTGTGTGTGTGTGTATGCGAACGAGCGCGTGTGTGTAGATTGTTAGATATAGCTAAAATATATATCAGTTAACGGACAATAGGAATATATACAACAATTTATCAAATGCATTAATGATACATAAAACATTTATCGACAACTATAGAGAATACGACACTTATTAAAAGAGAAAGTAACTTCTTGATAGTGCCGGTAGCCAATGTTATCAAAATATAAATCTGCGCCGTGGATTTTTAAAAATATCTCCGTGCCTAAAACAATGAAAATCTTTCCCAACCCAATATGCATGACTGCAGAACTGCTAAAACATTAAAAGAAAACGGTTTAATTCAGAACCTCCCGTTATTTAAAATATATAATGCATGAATTAATACCAAACTAAACTAATTATATTAAATGCATAAAAAATCAACTAGAGTATCTTTTACTTATTTTCTTTTAGTAGACATTAAATTACGTCACTTATCATCTATAATTTACCTAGTCTCATCAGTTAACTTGATAAAGATTTATGAGCGTCTACTAAAATTTTAAAATTTTGAAAAACTAACAATACAATATTTTTACTTTTGTTTAGAAATACTTGTAGCAAAATAAAATCATTACATTTGTCATGTTAATCAGAGGACGAAACACGTCGAATAAGAAAAGATTTCCTTTTGTCTTATATATATATATATATATATATGTATATATATATATATTGTGTGTTTGTGACTGAAAAGTAACTCCTCATTTTAAAATACTTATAATTTATTTATTAACTATAATTTTCACAAGAAATGGGTATGAGAGAAAAGCATGTAGCATCAGGTTTTATTTAAAATTCGATATGGGCACCAGATTTCATTACCAGCTTCCCAAGCCACCCAGGAATCGCGTCAACTGATTTCACTAGGAAATTATGATATGGAAGACATAACCTACTGTATTCGCCCTTCAAGTTCTTCCAAAGTCTTGGTTTTCTATAGTAGGCTTGCTCCTTTAACCAACCACAAAGAAAAAGTCACAGGTTGTTATGCGAGGACTAGCGATAGATACGAGTATCAGAAATTATATAAACATTTTTAAAATACATTATATATATATATATATATATATATATATATATATAGATATATATATATATATGTTTCTGTCAAATTATATTAAAGGGTTTGAAACAATGTGGTAGGTATGTAAAACATGTCAGAATCATTGCATGTGATTTTCTTTGGAATGGTTTCATTCTCTTTGTCATCCGTTTTTCCCACAACGCATCCAACGTGTAAACTTCGGCTTTCTTTAGCTGTCTCTTGTGTTCCCTGTGTGACCAAGTCGTACTTTGGGTATACATGTTTATCCTCCACTTGTATCATGCCCAGGTTTATATCTCCACGCCACTTCGACGTGTTGTAATGGTTAGCTAATTTTTCTCGCTATATCAATTACGAATGATGTCGATCTTCACAAGGAGCTCTCTACTTGCGGTCTTGCGCAGCAAATCAGCTATGTTTAGTAAACCAATCTCCTCCTTCCTTTTCCTTAAGCTCGTGACGCCTTCGTATACACACCAACGTCGATGATGCCCCAGGTTCATTGATTGCTACTTTTCGATTAATGATATCTCCAAACGCTATTCATGAAATAAACAAAAGTCCATAGATAACCGCATATGAGGGTCGGTCAAAAGTTAATTTCTTAACTTTCTTTAATTACGATATATTTAATAGCAGAAGCACACAGTATATACCAAAATAAACAAAAAGTCTCAAGATTCCAAGTTTTGTTCTCAGAATGGCTTTCATCTTTCTGAATTATGATATTCCTCCTGCGAATGAAGACGTGCATTCCCACCTGATTGAAATCTTCTTGGCTAATTTCTTAGTCATATCTGAATTGCCTCTTTCTCCTCCTCATCATTAGAGAAAGAGTTTTTTTTTGTCTTCTTCCTGGAGAACAGCCACCATTTCCTCCTTCATGGAGCCATTCAGCGTTATTTACATTTGATTACTGAATGCAGGTGCAACCATGGCATCTGAATGCTTTCAAAAGGTTTGGCAATAGAGATTCTTCTGTCAGCTGTAATGAAAGTATCAGCCTGTTTGGCCTTATACCCATTTCCAGAAGCATGCCACTGTGAATCTCCTGTCAACTAGTACAGTTTCTCCTTTCTCAGTATGATTGCCATTATCTCGACTGACCCATCTCCTTGTAGTGCTTATATTAATTTATCAGACACAGATTTCCGTAGGCATTCACTAAACTCCTGTGGTTGTTTTCACCACGTTTTCCTTCTTAAATCAAAGTTCAATAAGAACTCTTTGCCTACTACGCGTATTCTGTAGGACAGCCATTTTGAATAGGAATATGGGTTGGTAAAAAGAAAGAAAATTTGATTTTTCTCTTGTGATTTCTTGACACTTTTATGGCTTACGGAAAAATAATGACTAATATTGTAAAAATTAAATAAGAACAAATTTTATATTTTGAAGTATCCTCACATAATGATAAAAGGCGTTGCGGCAAATATAATTCCTGGAAAACGTGTTAGAAATGTTTTATTGAATTGTTACTGCTTAATGCCACTCCTGATTGTGACATCATAATATTAAAAAAAACAAAAAAAACTAACGTCTGGTTCAGGATTAATTGATTGATAGAGTGATTTGATTTTTTATGCCTTATCAAACATATTGCAGGTTATTTAAAGTCAATTATGTTGAAGAAAAAAAAATGAATGATACAAATCATACTAATTAACTCATAGCCGAGGGAAGAAATGGTTGATTCATATAGTTCCCAAGATTATTTGTAAGTTAATATAACGAACCTGACAGGAATTGGAACTCGACTCTTTGATTTCTAATTCCGAGCCGTTATCCATTACCCCACCAGCATATCCAAGCTTATAGTTCTTGGTATTCCCAAGCTTCCACTGATTTAACTATTGACCAGTCTCGACGTTGCTTAACTTCGATTATCGTACGGGAATCTAGTTCAGAAAACATGGAAGTTTGATTTTCGAACTAAAAACTTTTATACTAAATTTCACATCATAAAAGGCACGAGAGCTTTGTGGTAGGGTTTTACTGTTAAAATGATAAGGATAAATGAGGTGTATGATATGAATAAAGATGAAATATTAAATAAACATTATGAGGATGAATAAGACAGGTCTTAAGAGCTTAAGATTGCAGCGTTCATGTAAGCATCTTCGCGTGAGCCGGTTCTACAAAGTAGCAGTTCTTGGGAAAAAAAAATCTGAATAGAAGTTTCTTCTTAGATTTTTAATAAAATGAAAATACACATGCATAAATAACGAATTCTTTTCTGGGTCCATTTATTTTCCCCAGAAAGTAACTGTGGGGTAGAACGTTCAAAGGAAGTAAATTAAGATGTTTGGGTGGTGGGGAGTGAATAAATAATCATAAATAAACCAATCAAATAAAAATAGATAAAAATGGAAGTGAAGAAGCAAGACTGAACAAAGCTACCAGAACGTGGGCAAAAGGTACGCTAAAAAATATTGTTTCCTTTGAATTATTGTTATCTTCGTGTGGTGTGAAAAAAAAAACAATTGTAGAAGTTGCAAATACGTTATCGGCAAATAACATCGAACAGTGAAGAAGTTCTTTGAAGAATCTGGAAGAATCCGATATAAGTCTGATAATGGCAAATTGAGGAATTTATCTCGCTGATCTGTATCCTGTATCAAAGAAGAAAATTAGGAAAAAATAATTTTTTTTCAAATGATGATATTATTAGAAGAAATGGTAATGGTAATATTAGCCGTTTTGGTATGCATTGACCCGGTAGCCAGTGCTACTTTAATTTCAAATTATGAAATCTTTCTATTAAAACAATTTTTCAAGAAAATAAGTTTCTCAAGTCTAATAACTGTTATCGCTCTTTTTAGTATTGATGGCGTCTTCCTTCTTAACCTTTTATTTGAAGTAGTGTAGAATTTTGACATCTTTATTATATCATTATTTTCTCGTCGAGTTACATGCTGCTGCTGTTGAAAGGCCTCAATTGATGTGGCTTCTGTTATTTCGTAGAATTAGTTGTATTATTGTAGCACTAGTCCACTAAGTTCGAAGAAGGGGGTCCTAGCTAAGAGCTACAAGCAGCATTTGCTCGAAGCCATTTGCAACCATTGATCTGAGGAAGCGGTTAATCTTTTGCTTTAGTAGGAATTTACGGTGTTGGGCGAAACTACCCCTAGCGCTGCATCTTATTACATCTTGTTGCTTCCTTAGTTAGTTACTCGGTCCGTCCGTTACACTCTTCAGTATTGATTAGTATTCGGCGTCTCACTGGCGGCGATTTTCAAAGAAGCACCTTCACCTACTCCATCTCACTCTCGCCGTCAACAAATGCCCGCGATTTTCAAAGAAACATAACAGTCCATGAAATTTCGAAAAATTAAATTGACCTCAGAAAAGTTTTTAGGGTGGCCTCGAAATGACAGTATCGTTAAAAGGTCATGTGTTTTAAGGGTTGTCTTCCCTTTACTAATTAGAACCTAATTCTAGAAAAAAAAATGTTTACAGAGTTGTTTTGAAACCTTGGATTTTCTTACTGGGAAAACACGCTCGGCTTTTGGGGACTGGAATTCATTTCTCTGTTTCATCGTGTCTCAACAGACTTTAAAAATCATCCCTTTAAAATTTCAGTTTTACTTTTTGGAATTTCTGTTTCACTATGTATTTTTATTTTATGTATTTATTATATTTTAGTAGACAAAATAATTTTTACTTTAACTTACCTTTCTGATTAAATTTCTATTTGAAATTCTTATTTTTTAATTTGCATGTCAATTTCAAATTAGTTTTATGTTTAACTCCTATTTTAAAAGACTTTTCTTTTTTAGTTTTTAATTTACTTTTTTTATTAATTTTTTGGGAGAGTTGTTTTGAATCCTTGAATTTGATTTTAAATCTAATGTTTACTTTAATTACTTTTAGACTTTATTTCATTCTCATTTGAAATTAGTTTTCTCACTCTAGTTATTGTCAATGGTTTTCAACACCGTGTGTTCACAATTTTAGTAATATTCTTTCAAGATTTTTAAAACTGAGAATTAACTTTTGTTTGCAAATATGTTGATATGTAAAAAACGGCCGATTTTACGAGCGACCCTCCAAAATCGATTCAAATCACTATATGTTCTGTTTGAAATACACCAGAGTATGATATTTACTGGAAATAGCAACTTTAATCCTTTAGCTTTCAATTAAAGATAAAATGAAAGTTTCAAGAAAGCTTTTCTATTTATAAAAATTAATTTTAAACCTCAGTTATCGCGAAAAAGTGAAAGTTCCTACTTTTGTGTTTATAAACTGCATTCATCATGATTAGGAAACCCCCCACCCCAAAAACAAAAAACAAACTGGAAGTTGTTCGCGTGAGAATGAAGTTCTACAGACAGATTATAAGGCAGCGATGTCATAGATAAGATCATAACAGCTGAAATTCCTGATGCTAATGAGGATCCAGTCTTGCATGATTTAAAAAAAAAATCTATGATACATGCCCCTTGCAGAGCAGGTAATGAATCTTCCCCTTGTATGGAAAATGGTTCATACAAAACTAATTCCTAAGAACTACGGAGTTGAAACGCTTCTGAATTTGAATGACTATGCAGAGTGCAGAAGACGCAATACTGGAGTCACAGTTCAAGTTGGACGCCACTCACTTGACAATAGGAATGGTGTGCCGCACAATACCTACCTGCTGAAAAAGTACAGAGCTCACATTAATGTAGAAATATGTTTATCAGTGAAAAGCATGAAATATATCTTCAAGTACATGTACAAGGGACATGACTGTGCTTCTGTTGAAGTAAGATACAACCTAAAGGCAGATCGTGAGCAGAATCAAGCTCATGTTGAAATTACTAATTATCTTGCTTTCGGGTGTTTCTTCTCCGGAAGCTATGTGGAGACTGTCAGAGTTCAAGCTACATGGTACATATCACAGTGTCTACAGAATTATTGTACATCTTGAAGACCAGCAAAGACTTTACTTTCACAGAGTCAACGCACAGCAAACTGCCCAGGCATAGAGGGACCGTGACACTATGCTCACTGAATGGTTTAAACTGAATGAGCATGATGATGATGATGCAAGGAACCACATGTGCCCTGACATTCTGTTGCATTATGTGTTTAATAAGCTCTCTAGAGAGGTAAAGGAATGCGAATATCACCAGTAGAATTTATACAGTGAAACCTAGAGATACAGAAAAATTTCATTTACGAATGTGGTTGCAGCATATTTCAGGTGCTGTGAGCTTCCAGGATTTGCGCATTGTAGAAGGAGAAAAATCTTGCCAACATTTAACGCAGTATGCCTGAGATTCGGTCTTCTCTCAAAAGATGACACACTGGAACATGCATTGCTAGAATCTGCTGCCTGTTGGATGCCCTTACAGTTGTGTGTTTGTTTGCTGCTCTGTGCAGCTATATGAACACTGCAAATGCTCTTCACCTGTGGACTACTCACAAGGAATCCATGATTGAGGATTTCTTGCACCAAGGATTTAATGCAGACCATGCAGAAAACATGGCACTGCACTCAATCGATGTAATTATTATAGAGAATGGCATTAATTGTTTAGCAGTTCGACTGCTTGAACATATTGGAGTACCGTAGCTTGGCCATCATGAAAACCTCGATCACCCAGGCATTGCAACACTTACTGATGAACAGAGAGTGATTGCTAATGCTGTGATTGAATCTGTAGATAAGAAGAGGAGATGGGAGGTGCCCCAAAACCCATGTTTCTATATAAATGCACTAGGAGGTTGTAGTAAACGTATTTGTTTAGTACCATAAATTCATATCTGTGAAGGAACAACTGCAACTTGTGCAGTTGTGCTTGAATAGGCATTTCCTCTACACAACTGTCAGGTAGAAAGTCAATCCATACTTTGTTCAAATTTCCTGTCCCACTCATGGAGGCTAGTGTTTGTAATGCCCCAGCCACTTCAGACCATGTAAATTACTTACGCAATCTGGATTTGATCATCTTCGATGAGGCTTCTATGATCCTTTCATTAGCTCTTCATGCTATTGATAAAGCCTTGAGAGATATACTGTTGTTGGTGGTAAGGTTGTGCTATTGGGGGAGGCTTTAGGCAAGTCCTATCCATATTGCCAAGAGGAACTAGTGAGGCAATCATTGAAATCTCTATTAAAAATTCTCCTCTATGGCTGATTTTCATCCAATATAGATTAAGCCAAATCATTAGTACAACAGCAGGTCAAAGGTAATTTGCAGCATAGCTCTTACATCTTAGCAATGGAACATCAGCATATTCACAAGACCCTAATATTGCCGTTGATGACATAGAAGTGCCTCAAATCTCATGCGTCGATGGTTCTCTGGTAGATGATAAATCAGAAATACATCTGAAGAAGAGAGAAAAAGCAGAGTAATTCTTTAGCAAAGAACTCAGACTGCCTCCTGATCAATGAAGAAGTTTTGAGACAACTTACAGGTGACTGCTGAACCTATTATAGTACAAATAAAGTTTTGACAGATGATCATGGTAAGGTTTGGAGCTATCCACTTGAATTTCTAAACTCTTTGACACCATCAGGAATGCCTCCTCATCAATTGAGTTTAAAACCCGACTCAATAGTAATGCTTGTTTGTAACATTTCTATCTAGAATGGACTCTGCAATAGTACAAGACTGAAAGTGTTGGCCATGCACCAACATTCAGTTGAGGCTTCCTTGATCAGTGACCCACTAATTGGTAGACTTGTCTTCATCCTCTCAATAAAGCTGACTCCAAGCGCCTCTAACTTGTTATTCACCTTGGAGAGAACACAGTTTCGTGACCGTTTGTCATATGCCATGACTGTTAACAAGTTACAGGAGAAGACATTTGAGAAGTTGGGATTCTTCTTACCTCATCCAGTGTTCAGTCATGGACAACTGTATGTGGTATACTCTAGAGCTCGCAAACTCTCATATGTAAGGGTTAAGGTGATGGAGACAGACAGACAAGAAAGGAGAAGAGGGCGAACTGTTACTAAGAATATTGTCTGCCGAGAGGTTCTCACTTGTAGGAGTAGAGTAGAGACCTCCACTTTTTTGGCATACATTTTCGATACCAAAGGTTTAAAATTAGATTTTAAAAATGAAAAATCTTTCATTTTAGCTTTAATTGAACGTTTAATAATTAAATTTATTATTTCCATTAAGTAAAATATTCTGGAGTATTTCAGATAGAAATTATATAGATTGGAATGTCAAATTGAATTTTGATTTCTTAAATTTTTCTTAAAAGCGGCCATTTTCTTAAGTTTTTCTATTTTAAAATTCATTCAAAAAATAAATATATATTTCTGACACGTTATTTTGGTAAAATTAGAAATCTTAAATTAATCTGATTTGAAATAAATATTACTTACTTATAACATAAAAAAATATATATAACCAATTATTAACGATTGATCCTGTTCATCTGATCCAACTTTTGATGGACTGCTGGTAGACGAGGCGATTATAGCTACTATTGATGACCCAATTGTCAAAGTGAACGCATATTTTTGGTTTTTAATTACCTAGTAATTTTTACAAATGATCATATTTTCAGCACTTATTTAATATTTTATAGACTTTTATTTACCTTTCGAAGATACAAAAATGAAAAAAATTAAAATACTATAAAAATATTTTCAATTAATTTTATAATTTAATAACAAATGAAATACCATGATTACTCAATTGAAGTATGTCGCACACTAACGTAAATACATAAAATAAAAATATTTAGCGAAATAGTAATTAAAAAAAGTAAAAATTAGTTTAAGCTTTAAAATTTTAAAGTTGGATAGAAATTTTGAAAACCTGTTGAAACGTAACTGAAGCAACATAATAAAGGGACAAAACTTTTAGATCATAATCATGGAAATTTCAGTCTACCGTACATGAAAATAATGAAGGTATTAAGTATAAAAATACAAAATAAAAAAATATTTTAAAAATAGAATAGCACAACTAAGTTGATTAATCTTTTCAATTTTGGATTTGTAAATTTTGTTTCCACTCAGTTATTTTATCACATCCAGGAAATAGCCCAATACAGAGTTTAAACACGATTTTAAACTATTATGAATTATTATAATTAACATTTAAAAAAAATGAAAATCTCTTGTGAAACTTCATTATTCATCAGAAATATGGGGGGTAACATACTTATAAAAATTTTCTAAAAAAAAAACATTTAAAAATTAATTTCATTCATTTGTGAATAAGTCCTGAAAATTTCATTAAAATCGGACAATTACTTGATTTTTACAAAGTTTTACAAGAAATTCCAAATCAATGTGATTTCAATGGAAAAAAGCGCAAAAAAATGTTATTTTCATGTCACCGCGATGACGTAAACAAAAGAAGACTTTAACTAAAATTTCGAACGTGTTAGAAAGGATTAACAAATTTCAAAAAATAATTAAAAAATACTTGATCTTTCATCTTAATAACATAAACATTTTGACGATTAAACTTTTTTTAGTTAAGTTTGTGGCATTTTTCATTACGCTGTTTTCCCGCGAAAAACCGAGGCACCTAGAGTAGAGTGTTTTCAGAAATTCTGGAGACCCTTGATTTCATTGGGTATGTGTCCTCGGTTTATGTGTAAACACACACACACACACACACACACACACACACACACACACACACACACACACATTAAATGAATATCTTTCAAAAGAGGAAACTATTTATATGTGGCATGTATTATATAGTTTTGTACATACATAGGTCTATTGTTTTCTGTATTCATATTGGAGGAAACTGGCATGGCTCTAGTTGCGAGCCAACGGACTGGTTGGCATTGGCAATCTTTGCAAACATGATGGACACTCCCAAATATCTCTATGTGTTGTTTATTTTTCCCAGCCTATGAAAATTGTATGTTAAAAAATGATAGATTTAACAGCTAAACTTTATGTATTTGTAAATATACCTGTACAAACATATGCAATTTTACTATTTGCTGCCGATCTCATTCTGTTATATATAGAGAGAATTTAGTCGCCCTTCTTCAATGCGTTATTTTTATACATACATATATGTAGAAAAAGGTTTATTATTTTCTCAACATTCTATTAGTCGTTCCGTGGAAATTACACGGGTCCCTCTAGTATCCTATATTAAATTTCCTTATTTCTGAAGTAAAATTGTTTGAAACAATAAGAACAGGCTTAGCAGTAAGCTTTAACTAACTGTGCTTAGCAGCAGAAGTTGCCTGACGATATGCGGTCAGGATAGATCAATTAATTGGGGGAAAATGGGTCATATCACAATCTCCTATGCTAAATTGATTCATACACCGAGTTATTTGAAGTGTTTAGTAATTACTAATTCCACTCCCTTATATTTTTATAATTGATTGAGTGTAGGTGCTATGACTGTTTACATTTCAATTTCAGATTTCGGTTTTGGAAAGGTTTATCTTGAGTCCTATCTTTTGGAACATTTAGTAGATGAGGTTTGTTTTTGTTCATTCTTATCCCAACTATAAATACCTATGTCATCAACATATCCTACAGTATCATCAGTATATTTTTTGGCTTCCTCAGTGAGAATGTGCTGATAAACAAAACAAAACAACAAAAAAAAAATAAATAAAAAAAATGGAAGTCTTAAACCAGATAACAAAATATGGTTGTCCCAACGTTTCTGCAACGTTAAATAGAGATTGCAAAAAAATGAAAACGATTTTGTAAACATCCCACAGCCAGGGCCGGCGCGCACCTCCCCACCCCGAACTCACCGACCGGGGCTTAACCTAAGCCTAATTTGGGCCCCGGGTAGTGCTTTGTGACCCTCACTAGCTATTAACATTTGTTTTCTCCTACCTATATTTGTATACGTTACAAATTAAACTAAGCACAAGTGACTAAAGGATGATCAATTTTCAGGTATTTTTTTTATCCAAATCCGTGAATTAGTTTTTGCTTTTTTAATTTTTTTTATAGTTGCGGGCGTCTGCTTTGCTCTTTGATCTAAAACTTTAACGCAAAAAGGTAAAACTAGGTACCTTGACAACACAAGGTCCACCTACCCACTCGGTGAAAATAGCACTTACAATGTTTTGCCAGAATTTCGGTATAGACGCCGCAGCATTTTGTTTTTTCATTTTTATTTATTTATTTTTTTCTTGGCCTTTTTTTTTTCATTTTTATTTATTTATTTTTTTCTGAGTCTTTTTTTTTTCATTTTTATTTATTTATTTTTTTCTTAGTCTTTTTTTTTCATTTTTATTTATTTATTTTTTTCTTAGTCTTTTTTTTTCATTTTTATTTATTTTTTTTTCTTAGTCTTTTTTTTCATTTTTATTTATTTATTTTTTTCTTAGTCTTTTTTTTTCATTTTTATTTATTTATTTTTTTCTTAGTCTTTTTTTTCATTTTTATTTATTTATTTTTTCTTAGTCTTTTTTTCATTTTTATTTATTTATTTTTTCTTAGTCTTTTTTTTTCATTTTTATTTATTTATTTTTTTCTTAGTCTTTTTTTTTACATTTTTATTTATTTATTTTTTTCTTAGTCTTTTTTTTTCATTTTTATTTATTTATTTTTTTCTTAGTCTTTTTTTTTCATTTTTATTTATTTATTTTTTTTTAGTCTTTTTGAGTTTGGATGTTACAACAAAAAGTTGGTATAGAATGATGAAGAACGGACAAAATCTCACGACAAGCAAAGTAAATTAAATAAAAATATAAAATTTAAATTATATTTTCATTTTATATTTATTAATAATTTTTATGATAATTTTAATAATAATTATCTAATAATAGTTTTATTATTAGATAGATATGATATATAAATTAATAAGGATTATCTCGCGAAAAAATATTGCATATGTATAAATGTTACCGTGTAAATACAGTATTTATTCATTTGAATTAGGATTGCTTAGATACGTTATTTATTTTAGTATTATGATTAATTAAAGAAACTTTTTGGAATCCTAAATTCGAATAATAATACAAAGCTGATATATTCTTTTTTTTATTTTACTAAAGCCGTTATACATACTTAAAGAGACATTCATTAACTAAAATAAATAATAAATAAGTGAAATAACATAGAGGTATGTAGTAAAAACAGAACCAGTGAATAAACTCATACCAAAGCTTTATTGCACTTTACTCTGACTACTCGTCTACTGACGGGTGGCTAGGCTGTTTTTTTATATCTCCTAGATGTAAAAGACAGATAACTGATGATTTATCAGTATAAGTTACCTGCACAGAAACTTGATACCTAAGGTTTAAAATGAATTTGTAAAAACGAAAAACGTTTCCTGAAGCATTTTATTTTATTTTTAAATTTAAGTTAACAGATTAAATTTAATATTTTCAATAAGCAGAATATTTCTTTAAACGCACAATTTTTATTAATTCTAATAAAAATACTTTGTAATCGAATTAAAATTGAAAATTACAATACAATAGCAAATAATAACAAAAAACTGATTAACAACAATGCTGGTAAATAAATTCTCTTTTTTGAAGAGTACATTTCTCCTTTTAACTTTACTTTTCATAGCAATAAAACTCAATTTCTATGGATTCTTAATTCAACTGGAAAACCTTGAGACCAAAGTGTTCACAGCTATGTGAGAAGTCCATACTTTAGCACTTGTCCTTTGATTTTGATTTCTCGTGTCTGTGCTTTATTTTTCCATAGAAGTGAAAACAAATGAATGAACTGATAGTGTAAGGAAGGATAAGCATATAAATGGCCTGGGTGGACAGATACAGTGCCGTAAAATGAAAGAGTAATAATAATAATAAAAGGATTCTTGGATATTGGAATTGTCACATTTTCATTTCATAAAGTCTTAAAAAAGACTTTTCTCAGATTTCACTGATAAACTGAAGGGAAACTCTTTCATCGGGACTTTGCCTTAAAAAAATTGACCACACATCGTCATCTAAAACTAAGTGATGTTTTCTCTTTTTTGGTTACTAGTCAGTATTTATTTTTCTAAATAGGGGTTAAATTTGAATAAAATAATCTTTATACAAAAAGTAGCATCCTCCACAGACTCGCTACAAAATGAGCATACCGTGATGAAAAATGCCCAAACTTAAAGAAAATATATAGCATGATCGTCAAACTCATAATCCTAAGATTAATGTTATTCTTAAGAGGAAAGACCAAAGGATCTTTTGATTATTAGATCATATTTTTGAGCCTTCTTAGAACGTTCGAAATTTTGGTTAAAAATCTGGTTTTCGTGCGTCAAATGGGGAACCAAAGATTAGTAAAAGAATTTTAAAAAAATTTGGTGTCTTTTTTGCGGTGGAAAAACACATTAATTTGGAAATTCTTGCAAAAATTAAATAATTGTAATATTTTAATTAGGTACCTGCTAAAATTCGTATATCTAAGGTTTAAATGTATTTTTATAAAGGAAAAAATCATTTTCGAAGCTTTCTAACCACTTCAATTGAAAGCTAAAGGCTTAAATCTTCTAATTCCAGAAAAAAACACTGTGGAGTACTTCAAATAGAAATTTGAATGATTTTTAGTCGATGCTTCCGAAAAACTAATCGAAACGATCATTTTTAACTTTTTTTTAGAGAAATGTAAACGAACTTATTTTTCAGTTTGAAAATCCCCCTAAAATAAGATATACATTTCTGAAACGTTACATTCGTAAAATCAGCAAATTTAAAGTAAAATTATTCTGTTCTGAAACAAAAATCACTGACTTATAGCATAAAATTTTCTAGACAAACATTTCTTGACCTCGGGGTCTTGTTATTTTCACGTCTCCATCAATAATGTGATGGCTGAATGTGTTGACAAGTTTAGTACGGTGTATCAAAAGTGGCATAACGGTTTTTTTGGTTTCTTATAATTTAAAATACTATAAAAATGTCTTACATTATTGAGTTACCTCTATCTCATTCATTATTTAATAGCTAAGATAATGATAAATAATTTTATTAATTATTAATATTACATTAAGTTATTACATTTTTAATTTAATAACTGAGATAATAACTAATAAAATTATTATTATATTAATAATTGAAATATCTCAATGAGTTATTAATTGTTTAAATTGATAAATGGGATAATTTCGTTATCTCAATTTAATTTTTAATTTAATAACTGAGAGTGAGATAAGACCTTTACATATGAAGGGCATTTCCCTAAGGAGGAGACAAGCTTTGAAACACGTGACCTTTAAACCATAATGTCCCTTATGAGATATCAGACTAAAAAAAAATATATCATTTTGACGCACAAAAAATTTTTTTTTAAGTATGGTAAAAAGTTTTGATAGCATTATTTGTATTAAGCTTTTAATTTTCGCTTAGTAAATATAGTTTTCACTTAAAAGCTTAATAACCGACCCCACACTCTGCATGAAAGAATTTTAAAACATTTTTTTAAAATTAAAGAAAAATGAAAAAAAATATGAAAACACTAAAAGAAAAATGCAAACAATTCCTGTAAAAATTCTTTATTCATCGAAATTGTTTTTTTTCTTTAGATAATAATGTCCTTAATGTATATTATTTATAAAAGCAAATAAAAGCCTATCTAATTTGATAATTGGATAGTTTATTGCAGTTTTTATTTTACGATTTGGAGCAGATTTTTTAAAAGTTGGCAGTAGTTGTGAAAAAAAATTGATGATTTAATTTCTCCAAGGAGTCCAACTTATCAGCAATATAAAACAATTTGCGTCCTCTTGGAAATTCTAGAAAAATTCATAAAATTAATTTAGTGGGTGGGTAACAGATGTAAAAAAAAATTACCACGATTTTCTAAAAATAAAAATTTCAAAAATAAATTCATTCTTTTTTGAATAAGTCCTAAAAAGGTTCATTAAAATTAGACTATTATTTGATTTTTGCAAGAATTTCCAAATTAATGCCCCCCACCTCTGAAACTGCTATTCTGATTTATTAGCGAATTATGGAAGGTACCATTATTTTAATGAAACTTTCAGGACTTAGTCACAAATGAATGAAATTGATTTTTGAAATGTTTCTTTGCTAGCAAATCTTTGGAAAAATATTTTTTTTACATCTGTTAATCCTTAATTATTTTTACATTTTTTAAAAATTTTAATTAGAATATTTTATAAATTTTAAATTCTATATTATTATGTACCGATTAGATGATATTGTTATTAACTAAAAACTATATTTATTTATCATAAATGGCAAATCTTACTACAATTCATCGACACCCAATATTTTAAAAAGAATTTTGATTTTTTCTTTTTGCGTGTGTGTGTATAAATGCTGCGGGTTTTGTGTGCATTTTAAGTGAAGGTGCGTGTTCAATATATAAACAAAGAAGATAGAAGAAGCATACAAAAAACTGATGCTTATTCTTTTCATGTTGATTGTATTGAAACAAAGTTAAATCCCTCTTGAGCATGTCCGTTTTTCTTTTTGGTTCAGAGATAATTTATGGGAAGTAAGGTTAAGTACGGGTAAAGATGGTCGAGTTCAAGTCAGCCTTGCGCAGTGTTAGAAAGGCCGAATCTCTACTTCATGATTAGGGATGCAGGAAACACTTCCGAACGATCTCGATGGAAGACGAAAGAGAAAGATTGTTTTTTCAGGGTCATAAAATCACAACCAGAAACATTTTCCGGTTTCTTTGTAACTTGCATCATGGGAAAATGAATTTATTTATTGTTCTTAATTCTCTATTATTCTTTTACTTATTGGCTTTATTTCCTTTTCCTCGCGATGTTTCTCGTCAGTGAAACCTACGTAGTCAAAACAAGGAACTGACAAAAAAGAAGGCAATGTTCAGCAAATGGTTCTGTGTGTGAGTATGTGGGTGCGCACAATTGAAAAACAAAGACAGCACACGGCACGTTCAACGGACAAAAAAAGAAAAAAAAGAATTATGTGGGAAATAAATTTACATATATTTATATGTAATAATAAATAGAATCGAAATATGATACCATTGAAGAAAGAGCACAAAAGACTTCCTTTTAAACGGGCTTTGAGATAATAGTTACCTACCTATTCTATTTGGACTTTCACATTTTTGCCTCTGATGTCATTAATTCTGATTCACTGCGTGTGGGTTGTAGGTAACCTAGGTAATAATCTTTTCTTTTTTCTAAAACTATTTGAAGCTTTTGACAATTGAATTATTGCCAGTTTAGTACCTTGATGAATGAAATTAAGACAGACGAGTACAATTTCCTCTACGTCAGCGACATACTGGAGAGCGGACAAACACAACAACTTGATCGTCATCGAATTCTTACTGTTACTGACGTATGTATGCTGGTTTCAAACTCCAGACAACTATCAAAAGTCCTCTGAGTTTTTTTTTTAATTTAAAAAAAAAATTGATTGGTTCATTTTCCGGTGACTGAACACTTAAGTAACCAATAGTCGTAAACCTCATGCCATCCATGTCTCTAATTTTTATATTCACGTATATTGGTGAATCACACACACACACACACACACACACACACACACACACACACACACACACACACACACACACACACATATGTATTTCTAAAGAAGTAATGTTTTTTATTTCATAATCTGACAGATATCACGTTAAACGTTATTTTTATTGGATACTCATATTTGAATAGACGTTCCGTTCATTTATTAAACAATATATTTACTTATTTTCATCTACCGGGCTGAATATTTGAGAAATCTTATTAGAGAAAAATATGCGTTCTCCAGCAGGAGAAATAGTCATTAGATCTGACATGTTATAGACTGTCAGTTACAGAGTGCGTCACCAATCTGGCAAAGTCGAATATTGCCTGATCGGTGATGCACTCCATGGCAGAAGTCCAGAAACGAAAAAATTAAATAAAAAGAACTTAACCGCAGTACCTTTTCAGTCGTTTTTAATTAAATTTTCCGGTCTTATTCACAAATGAATTAAATTATTTTTGAAATTTTTTTTTAGAAAATCCTGGTAAAATTTTTTTTTACATGTGCTATCCTCACCTCCACTTACTTAAGTTGATGAAATTTTGAGAAATTAAATTTCAACCTCAACATTTGTTTTATTAGTTAAAAGCAGGATTCCTTGGAGAATGATAACCATTTTTTTTCAAATTACTGATCATTTCCCGAAAATTTGCTCCGAATCATAAGATAAAATTACAATAAAACTTTATTTAATTGGAAAAGCTTTTAATTCCTTTTATAAATAAGATTTATTAAGGACATTGTTGTCTTAAGAAAAAAAATTCAATGAATCATGAATTTTGACAAGAATTGTTTGTATTTTTTTAAAATTTTAATTTTAATAATTTCTATATCAATCGTTTAATATTTTTCATTACATCAATCCAGTTAGGTGATATTGTTATTAAGTGAAAACTATATTTACTAATCAAAAATTGAAATACTTAATACAAAGGATTTTGCTTCAAGAACTTTTAAATAATTTTAACTATATATATATATATATATATATATATATATATATATATATATATATATATTTGTGTATTTAGGCAACAATCCTTCTTTCAAGCACATTTCATAAAAAATTGTCAGTTTTAATGAAATATATATATATATATATATATATATATATATAATGTTACGTAACGTACCCCTGTTTGAAAGTATAGTCGACCATACACGACATAATCAGAAAATATGAGCGATGACTATAGTAAATTTAAATTCAACATTCCTAAAATTAGATTACAGAGAATATTTTCCAACATTTTTAAGATTACTGAGTACTTAAGTCTTATATAAAGAAGGCGCACACCCGTCATTTACTTAAATTATTTTTAACAGATAAAGTCTCCGTAGAACAATAAATAAATCAATCAGCAGTGTTCCGTTTAACAATGGCAGGATATTCATATCGTCAGCAGGCAGATATGATTTTTACATATGGCTGCGCGAATGGTAATGGACGCGAGGTTGCACGGCTGTATCAGATTGCATTTTCAGAACAAAGGCAGCTGAGCCATCCAACCTTTGCTACTGTTTATCAAGTAATTGCCAAACAATTGAGCTATTTGTTTATAAAAACGTTCTAATGTAATATAGTGAATTGTATAAATATATGTTGCCTGATGTATTTTTAAACGTATTTAATAATGTTGTTCTAATATATTATAAATGTTTATTATTTTTCACACGCATAATATTTGGAGTATAAAATGCAATTTGTATCGAAAACACATACTGAATCTCCTATTAAAAATGCCGTAAAAACAGGGAAAAAAAATCACTCGTTCAAACACCCTCCGTTTAATTTTAATTAAATTTGGTACTGCACTCGGTGGAGGCCAAAAGAAGTATGCTTCTAAATTGGTTAAGTTGTATCTCGGGAACAAACATGTATGCATATAAGAATAGATTTTTAGTATTATATAGATTTGAACCTTTGAAAATCTATGCCTTTCATATGTAACGTTTAATTTGCAGTAATCTATTTTAAAAATAAAATATGACATTTCCAGATGAAATAGAAAATAAATTTTGGGAAAGACTAAAATACGCCCAAGAAGTTAGTATCCGCAGTTGAAATTTCTCGGGCACATAATGAGGAAAGAATGTTTAGAAAGTTTGATACTCACGGGACATACAGAAGGCAAGAGGGACGGGGAAAAACAAAATCTTATTTATAAAAGGAATTAAAAGCTTTTCCAATTAAATAAAGTTTTATTGTAATTTTATCTTATGATTCGGAGCAAATTTTCGGGAAATGATCAGTAATTTGAAAAAAAATGGTTATCATTCTCCAAGGAATCCTGCTTTTAACTAATAAAAAAACTATCATTCTCCAGGATTTAGGAGAGAGAGAGAGAGAGAGAGAGAGAGAGAGAGAGAGAGAGAGAGAGAGGATATGATTTACTAAGAGCTACAAAGGACAGGAAATTGTGGTGATGGTAAATTTTATTATCACCGGCACTCACTGTACGCTATTATATATATATATATATATATATATATATATATATATATATATATATATATATATATATATATATATATAGGGGTATTGTAAAATAATGCTCAAACTGATTACATATCAGTGGCTAACATTCAAGTCAAAGTCTCACGTAAAAATTACACTGTTCTATCCTTCAATAGGCATATGTCAAACTTGATGCCTTTTCATGCTCAGCAGCCTTTCAAATATTGGCTCATTTTTTTTCTTGATATAAATACTGTAAAACTGACGCTGTCATTTTCTCTTCTGCAAAACATCCCTCGCTAAATATTTTTCTACCTCATTTAGTTTTATTCTTTCGAACTTTCTTACGTTTTACCGTTCTTCTATTAAATTCTCTTTCTCAAACACACACTTTCCCTCCGAGGTGTTTAGCAGTTGCGCCCTAATTATTTTTTGTCTTTATACCTCTTACCTTTCCTCCTCTAAATTCTCTTTCTCTCAGACTCTCCTCTCCTTCACATTTGCCAATTCCCACCCGTTTAATATTATGTACGTTTTTCCCTTCTCCCTTTCATACCGCTCATCTTTCTCCCTTTACTCTTTTCCCCACCGCTTCTTATTCTTTCCCTCACTTTTCCATATTCCTCCCAGCTTAGTTGTTTTTCGGTCGGAAAATGAAAGAAAGTCCGGACTCATTTTTAGTCGAGATTGAAAAGCGTAATTGTCGTATATACAAACGAGCAACTTGATTGATTGATTCTTTTTTACGGCTTATCAACTCATTTCTTTTCGTTTTCTTTTTGGAGATAATAATTATTTAGTGATACAAGTTTTACTAATTAACCCATTGCCGGCGGGAGAAGAAAAAAATGGATTCATACCTTTCCCAAGGGTATTTGTGCGTAAGCGAATATAACGAACCCAACTGGAATTGGAACGTGGCTCTTCGATTAACAATTCCGATCCATTATCCATTACACCACCTGCACATTCAAGCTACAGCACCTAGTATTCCTAAGTGGTCACTCATATAGGTACTGACCAATATCGATATTTCTTAACTTTGGTGATCGTATGAGAACCAATTTTTCAACGCTATATGGTCGTAAGCCACGTTCTGAAGAGACACAGGACATAGAAGAAGAAGAAGAAGAAGAAGAAGAAGAAGAAGAAGAAGAAGAAGAAGAAGAAGAAGAAGAAGAAGAAACAACAACTAGTCGTCTACGTTCGAACTCAGGTAAGAGGTAGCTTCTCGGTTGTTGATTTTAAGGGTCTCTCCACTTGAAATATTTGCGTAACAAAATTTCCCAATTACCGTTTCAACGATTTCACTTTATACTGGGTTAACATAAGTCTTCTTCTTCTTCTTCTTCTTCTTCTTCTTCTTCTTCTTCTTCTTCTTCTTCTTCTTCTTCTTCTTCTTCAGGACATGGGTGATCATTGCTTAGAACTAATTTTCTGTCCTTTGTAGCACTTTTTAAAGTTTGTCTTTTTGCTATTCCCTGTTCAGCCAACCATTTATACAAGATCGTGCCCTGATTACCTTTGTCCCTTTTGCTTTCTGTATGTCCTGTGAGTGTCAAATTTTCCAAGCTCTCTTTCCTCATTATGTGCCCTAGAAATTTCAAGGGTCCTTTTTGTTCCCATTTTCTCTAAAACTTCGTCAGTGCCCACATGTTTAGTCCTTAGTATTCTCAGCATTCTTCTGTAGAACAATTTTTCTATTGCTTCAAGTCCTTTCTTCATCTGTGATTAGATGGTCCAGCATTCACTGCCATATAAGAGGACTGACTGATATTAAATAACACTAACAGTTATAGACACTGCTTTTTTTATTTCTTTCTTTTTCCAAACTCATCTTCAATCAATTTTGCATGCAAAGAAAGAAATACGCGCTCTTTCTCCAGAGTAATTCTTTATACTAAGTAAAGTTAATAGTTCTTCTTCTTCTTCCTCCTCCTTCTTCTTCTTCTTCTTCTTCTTCTTCTTCTTCTTCTTCTTCTTCTTCTTCTTCTTCTTCTTCTTCTTCTTCTTCTTCTTCTTCTTCTTCTTCTTTCTTCTTCTTCTTCTTCTTCTTCTTCTTCTTCTTCTTCTTCTTCTTCTTCTTCTTCTTCTTCTTCTTCTTCTTCTTCTTCTTCTTCTTCTTCTTCTTCTTCTTCTTCTTCTTCTTCTTCTTCTTCTTCTTCTTCTTTCTTCTTCTTCTTCTTCTTCTTCTTCTTCTTCTTCTTCTTCTTCTTCTTCTTCTTCTTCTTCTTCTTCTTCTTCTTCTTCTTCTTCTTCTTCTTCTTCTTCTTCTTCTTCTTCTTCTTCTTCTTCTTCTTCTTCTTCTTCTTCTTCTTCTTCTTCTTCTTCTTCTTCTTCTTCTTCTTCTTCTTCTTCTTCTTCTTCTTCTTCTTCTTCTTCTTTCGCTCCCCACCGCCAGGAATTTTACCCACTGTTCTCACAGCTATTTGTCTAGACAAACAATTAATAGCCCTTCTAACTAGTACTGTCACCAGTCACCGGACAAATACAAAGGCTCGCCTCATCCACTACCACCCACAGCCGAATATGATTGGTCCATTCTATCAACGTCACAAACTTTCGTGTCCCACCGCCCTCATCTAATCTCCCTCGCCACCAACATCATCGTCACAGTTCGCACAGTGACAAGGTTGGTAAACGTTTTGTTACTCCGAAAGAACGTCACGTACGCATTGATGTAAGTGAAAACAGAGTAGAAATACAAATCAGATTTCTTTGTTTTTTATTAATTAAGAAAAGAAAACAAAACGAAACACAATGCATCATTCGAAAGACCATGCATCTAGGTACAGTAGATTGCTTTTAAACAGGATACAATGGCAATAGAGTCCTTTTGTCTAAATAAGGCGTGTGCCCCGATTAACATTTGCATATATGCAGTTTTCAGTTTTTTCTCTAAAATATGTATAGGTGCGGGTGGCGTGACGGTTAGAAGCACAAAAAAGGAATCGATGAAATGTGTTCAAATTTGGACTGGGGTAGCTTCCGTTACTTCTTCTATATACCGCGTATGTGTTTAACGATAAATTTCATCCGGCAGCAAGGCCTCTGATCGAAAAACTGAAGGGTTTGAGGAGCGTGGAACCATCTCTTAAATGTTGTTGTTCCCAGGTTCACCCTGACCCAGAGTGTTAGGACCTGTTAGGGTTCCAGCTATGAAGAAATAGTGAACCCCCAAACAAAAACAAAACACTATGAAAGTATAAAATACCAGCAATACATTTCTATAGTAACAATAGCAGCAATACATTTTCATATTTTAAAAAAAGTTACAATAATACCTATTTATAGTAAAACGACCAGAAATACACTTTATAGCAGAATTAACAACTATACATTTTATCTGTATTTGAAGGCATACAATTGCACTCAAAATATATTCAGTTGAAACCATAATATTGAGTTCAACATATTTAGAGTTCGGCATTAAATAACCCATAGAGGTGTTGATATGCCGCTAAACAAAATCAATCAAACATCCAACCAACACTTTTAAAGCTGCACTGTATTCCCTGCTTTATACTCACTAGTTTTAGATGTGGCTTTCTTCTGCCTGCCCTGACATAACAAATAATCTGTTCAGAGATAATGTACTGCTGGTAGTAGGCTGATTCGAATATGCACTGTTCTATTTGTCTTGCAAATGGGGACTTTTTAAATTGAATGTCTCATTATGCCTTATTTTGATAGCCCACGTCGAACTAAATGCAACACAATGACTTCCTTTTATCCACTCTTGAATTGTAAGAGCACAGTTAAAAATGGAATTAGGTTTAACACACGCTCATTTCATGTTCAGGTTAATCAACAGTATATTCTCTTTCAAAATCTCACATTTCCTGGGAAATAAATTGGGCGTCGTTGTGAAATGTAGTTATGTCTTTTTTTACTTTATTTTATTTATTATTTGACCTCATAGAGTCCACAACACAGCGTCATAGTTAATTGGGATCTCCATAAGCAGTTCAATCGTTTTATAATACGTGCTTCGCCCCGGCGACATAACCGGTTTTGAATTCAGAGATATCCTTCTTATAGACTGATTGCCAATCACGGCTAGGGAGCTGGGTCTTCACTATTATTTAACTCGCATCTCTGGAGAAAGAAGAAAAAAATTCATAAATTTTCCCAGGAACAATTGTGCGAAGTGAATGCAATAAACTCGGTCAGAATTCCCACTCAGGTCGCCGATTTCTTTTTCGGAGTCGCTAGCTATTACAAAACCAGAACCTCCTCGTTACTTTTACTGCGTTTATATTCGGTAAATCG
The DNA here is from genome assembly GCA_964036315.1 of Acanthosepion esculentum. NCBI lineage: Eukaryota > Metazoa > Mollusca > Cephalopoda > Sepiida > Sepiidae > Acanthosepion > Acanthosepion esculentum. The sequence continues at coordinate 112,720,045 of OZ038477.1, read as the reverse complement.
AATCGAGTTCTCTCAGTCACTGTGTGTTTATCTAAAAATAAATACGCTTAAATTCACCTTCTTCTCTGCCGTGCGCCAACGGCTTCAGGGTAAAATTTCCGACTGACGCGAATTCAGTCGGTTTTCGATTCTAGCCAGAGGCAACCGGACGTCTAGCCACACTGATGAGCTGTGATACAGCGAAACAGTCTGTCTGTGGATGACAATATATATATATATATATATATATATATATATATATATATATATATATATATATATATATTATGAAATGGACAATTAATTAATATATCTTCTGTTTATATATTATTTTTTAATAGATACAATTTATTTAAGTAAATGTTCTGTTATTTGAATAAACAGTATTAATTGCATTTAACGGCTTGAATATTAATACTGTTTATTTAAAAAAACAAAACAAAAAACAAAAAAACAGACCATTGAAATCACTGGACGGCCGTTTCGTCCTATACTTTGGACTCATCAGCAGTGCGCATCCACTACGGAGAAGTGAAACCCGGACAGTTACGATAAGAGGCAAACGTCATACCAATTGTAGCAACGGAGCGACGAAGAGAGGAGATAGAGATAGAGAGACAAAGAGAGTAAAACTCAGAGAGAGATAGAGAAAGAGAGAGAGACAGGGAGAGAGAGAGAGAGAGAGAGTCTCTATACAAAGACTTCGAAAATAAATGTTATTTTAAGCATATGTATTCCATTTTTTTCTGACTAGTGTTGTTTTCATTAATCACAAGTTTTGTGAAAGCCTCAGTGACACTCCTCAAAACCAGTTCAACCGATACCATTAAGTGAACAGAAAAGATTGAGTGATTACAATAAGAGATTAGAATTTGCTTCTCGTCAACTAACTTCACCAACCGAAAAATATCTATGACCCTTATCAGTATCGAGTCCCACATTTCCAGCTCAACCAACCTCTACACTTAAGTGACTAGCAGTTCCGCAAACCTCCAACTAGCAAGTTTTCTTGTCAATAAAACAAACAGCAAAATAAACAAATAATGGTGATTCAGCGAAAAAAAAAATTTGCATAATATTCTATGAGAAAGACGTTTTAATATCGACCAATGCGTCAGAAGTGAAAGGACTAATCACATCAGAACAACGAAGATACCTCTATTGTTAAGTGATCAGTCTAGTAATAATAATTATTTTTATTGTACTTAATTTCGATTCTCCAAGTCTAGGCACCTTTTGAGTAATATTTAACGTGCTAGCCAGGTTGGCCATTAATACTTCTGAATTCTATTATCACTCGGTGCCCGATGCTTTGACCAAAAACTGATTCTTAAAAAAAACACCATCGTAATCACCATTTCACTAAAGCATGTGGGTCGGTGTACACAGGGTCATTTTTCTTTTTGATCTTTATATATGCGCATATAACCCCCACCACTACCACAACCACCACTTTAAACCGACCGTGTCGCGTCCTACCCCTGTGGAGGGAGGTAAGTTCACCGCCCACATACAAAAGTGTATGGGGACCAACATTAAATCGATCTTGTATGAAATTTAAGCTTCTGGTAAGGAAGTACATAGATATTAATGTTTTCATGGGTTGAGTTTAAATTTAATTGCGTGCTGAATGAAGGCAAAGGACAGTGTTAATAGCAGACACTGAAAGGAATCTACAAAAGCTCTAACAGAAGGTAAACAATGAAAGAGGAAAGACAGAAAAAATGACCAAATATAAACTACAAAAAGACAGAATGTATGGTTGACGGCAAAAGGATGAGCCTAAAATGCAAATTACAAATCAGCGATATTAAAATCAAACAAGTACGTATATTTAAATGTCTGAGAAGTGTTCTAACAGCGGACGGAAAGCGAGATCCGAAGACGAATTGGGATGTTCAAAGATGTTTTCCAAAAGTTAAGCAGAATATTAAGAGACAGAAAAATGTCGTTAGAAACAAAGACAAGAATATTGAACTGTTGTGCGATATCCGTCCTCTTATATAGCCTGGACAATCTATTCCCAGATGAAAAGAGACTTGAAGCAACAGAAATGTGGTTCTACAGAAAGATACTGAGGATACCATGGACCGAACATGTGAACAACGGCGTGGTTTTGGAGAAAATGGAAACAAAACCTAAACATACTTAAAATCAGGAAGAGGCAGTTGAAATTTCTGGGGTCAGTAAAGAGGAAGGAGGGCTTTGAAATCTGATACACACAACAAACTGAGGGAAACAGAAACAAGGGAAAGCAGCGCGTATCACATCTGATGGGCTTGAGTAAATGGATGGCAGAGCAGGCTTTGGGAGAAATAACAAAAAGACAAAATTTATTAAGCACTACAAGGGACATGGAGGTATGGAGGGCCATGATCGCCTATATCCTGAAGGGAAACAACACTCCCACCCACTAAAAAACAAACGAACGTTTAAGCTTGTAGTGAAGCTTTATTCAATGCAATTTTGGCTCTCCACAACTTTATGTCCTTTGTAGCTCTTAATAAATTTTGTCTTTTTGTTATTTCTTCTAAACCCTATGAGGTTTGACCATTTCTTTTATAGTCGAGTGGTTCCAGAGGGGAGACGACTATGGATGCCTTCCACCACATATATAATAAAAATAGATTTACGACCTGGACTCATGAAAATTCCACGAGTGTTGACAAACAAGTTCAGATACCATTATTATTCTCATATATGTATTTATGTAGGGACCGTCATGATATTGCTAAAAAAAGTGTGATGAAAAAGACGCCAAACTTGACGAAAACAAAATTTTATCGTCTAAATGTTTATGTTATTATTAAGACGAAAGACCGAAGTATTTTTTAATTATTTTAAAAAATTTTTCCTTCTTTTTAGAACATTATAAATTTTCATTAAAAAAACCTTGTTTCTCTTTGTATCACCGTAACTAGTAAAATAACATATACATTTTTATCACGTTTTTTTCTTTTTATTTTTTTGCATGACAGACATTAATCTGTAAAATCTTGCAAAAATAAAAATAATTGTCGGATGTTAATGAAACTTTTAGAATCTATTCATAAATGATGGAAATTATTATAAATATGTTTTCTTTTTCTAAAGTCATGGCAAAAAAAAAGTTGTTAAAATATAAAATTAGTTGAAAGCCGCATTCAGTTTCGTAAATATCCTTGAGATATATCATTTTTAGCGCATTGTGAATTGTATAATTTCGACCAATCAGAAGACTCGCAGTAATTAAGAAATGTAATTTTGTGTTTATAAGACGGCTGTAATTATAAAGTATGGAAGACCAGCAAGAATACAATTAAGTCGCCTTATTTGAGTTAAGCATTGTTTTCTGCTGTTATTTTTGCGAAACACGAGTGGAGAAGTTAATTTGATTTTTCAATTTCAACTGAGAAGAGTACCTACAAGTATTAGTATCATCTTATGAAATTTATATGATCTTATTTTTATATTAATCTCAGCTATGACATTTTTCCATAAATGAAATATCAAAATTAATAATAAAATGAATGGATATACAAATAACACAGTAAAATGTAATAAATGTACATAAAATTATAGTATTTTATGTAGACTTCTGATAAAATTTCATAAGAAAGGTGCCTTTCTTATGAAATTTAATCTCACTCTCAACATTCTTATTTGATTTTTTTATAATATATTTTCCATAAAGTATCGTAAACGTAAAGTGAAATCTAAGTACAAAAAAAATAAGTGCTGGAAGTTTTCCTTAAAAATAACGAGATAAATAATTTGTTCACTTAAATCTAAATATTTATATCACATCTGTCCTCCTGTACCATAACTTTTCCTCTCATAAACTGTTCATACGTGATGAAATCATCAATCATCACCTGTCAAGTGACACGAAATGTTATGACCTGCTTTGTTTTATTTTTAAACTACTTCTTTTCGGCGCAGAAACTAAGTAATGCTTGTTTCAAAATATTTTAAATAAACATTATAATTTCTAATATTCTTAAAATTAGTTATAAAAAAATTATAATTGATTTTTAAAAGAATTTGAAACTGAGATTTTTATTTTTTATAAAATGGAAAAAAAGGTTGACATTGTTGATTATCTGTCAATTTTTCTGACTAAAAAAAAAACAAGATTTTTAACGAAAATTTCGGACATGCTAGGAATGATTAAAAAATGTAATAAATACCCCCAAAATACCTCGATCTTTCCTCTTAATAATAAAATAAACATTTAGACGATAAAAAATTGCTTTCATCAAGTTTGGCGTCTTTTTCATCATGCTATGCTCTTTTTTAGCGATCTCATGAAGGAACCTATATTTATGTATTTACTTAAGACAAATATTGTGTAAATATGAGTTCACACAAAAGATTAATAAACAAGATGAATAAAAAATGAATAAATTAGAACGGAAAGTGTGGGGACTAGAAATAAATAAAGAAAACAAATTGATTTTTTCTTGGTTTAACGGCATATTAAATACGTATTCAATGCAGAAATTAATTTTTGTTGGAAACTTTGTAATAAAATATGATCTACGTTATTCTGCTTTCACAATTGAATACATGGTAAATGATTCTCAGATTTTTCTGCATACACATGTTTGTGTGGACATAATTACTAGGGGCGGTGATATACGTTTTTTATGTTGTAGTTTTGTTGAAGTTTGTAAGAAATTGTAGGATATTATATGGATTAATGTCACGAAAGAGTTCTTTTGTGTTGGTTGTTTGGTTGGTTGATTTTGTTTAACGGCATATCAACCTCTATGGGTTATTTAATGCTGGAATCTAAATATTTTGAATACAGTTTTATGGCTTGAACATTATTGTTAGTCATTCTGCTTTAAAAATGTATTGTTGGTAGTTCTACTATAATTACGTATTGCTGGTCATTTTGCTTTTAAATTGCATTGTTGGTAATCTTTTCATATAAAAATGTATTGCTGGTATTTTTATACTTCCATAGTGTTTTGTTTTGGTTTGGGGTTTCACTATTTCTCCATAGCTGGGAATCTAACAAGTGCTTTCCCCCGGGTTAGGGTGGGCCTAGGAACAACAGCAACTAGGATGTGGTTCCACGCTCCTCAAAACGTCCAATTTCCCGATCAGAGACCTTCCTGCCGGATGTAGTTTATCGTCATATCCAGAACTGAAAAAGAAAGTAAGAGTATGGAAATGTTAGATCGCATTTCATAGGATCGCTGGGACACTCTGACAATTGACATTTCCTTGGTGTCGGTTAAGCAGTGGAATATAAAATCTTGGAGATATGCAGTCGTTTAGGAAAGCCTTACACTATGAGAAAAGTTGTAGCTGATGGATGGCTCATAAGTCGGTATCTGATCAGTATAGATTGGGTCGCCGTTGAGATGGGCATGATATTGACCGACCCGAAACCCCTAATGATCACCGGGTAAAAACACCACTTATGATGCATGCATGCCAATTCATCAAAGAGAAGTACTTCACGAAATCAAGTCAAGTCTTGTTTGAAAAACGTAACGGTTTACATACACGTAGAAGAAGAATATATATTTTTTTAATATTAATTTACACTCCTGTCCATTATATACGGCTTTACAAAATTGACTGGTTTCATATCAATTGGATACCCAAGTGTTAAACAGTTAAACATACTTCTAAGAGGGATAAAACACTGATTCTTAAATTTGGTACAACTATAATGTGATGATAGTATATAACATATCCGGTTTGGTAACACACCTTTAGATAAGAGACACAGAAAACTATCATACTGTTTGTGTTATTTGGAAATACGTTTGGGCTTGGATTTATTAGTGTCATCAACCAAGAGCTTGTCTTAGCTGTGAGAATTGGCAATCCGGTTGATTAGTGGTCAAGGAAAGCGAACAAAAAGTATTGATTAATCATTACTAACTGGAAAAAAAAAGTTTCACCGAAGCGACTTCTCCTTTCTGCTTCGAGAAGGGAAATGACTTACCGCAGAAGGCAAGCCGTACTAAAAAGAAAAAAAGTTTTTGATTAACAAAAAGACGTTATTCTCTAATTTGCAGACAACAGACATATAAAGAAAGCTTTAAAAATAAATAAAGCACTTTCACGTTTCACATAAACCTCTTCTTTTATTGTTCGCGCTTCTTAAAAATGTTTCGCTTTTTTTAAATTCTTTCACACCCAGTAACCCCTTGTATCTTAGTGCCTTTACTGCCTTGCTTTGGGTGAAATCATTTTTTTTAAAAAGTAAAAAATTTTCGGCAAATAAGTAAATATATTTAGAAATAATTTAAAACTGAGTCAATTAAATACAAGGCCAAGCTTATCATAAACATAAGCCAAATCAAAAAGTAAACAACATAAAGAAGACACACCTATCTTTTTCCCATTTTCACTATTTCTTTCTCTACAAAACTTGCCTTTCAAGAATGGAAAAGAGAAACTACAATGCCTCTAAAGACTATCTATTTGAATGAAACATATTGAAAAGATAAATTATTGAAATGAAAGCTTAATAACATTAATTGAATTATCAAGATTCGTGTTCGTCGTGACGGCCTTCAGAATCCCTTATAACGTGTCATCTGCCATATTTCATATGAGTTCAAGTTAATTGACCAGAGTAATAATTCTCATTTGGTAGATCTGCAATTTGACATACCTCCAAACAAGAGAATCGGAAGGGGTTAAGTCATTTTGTTGCTTCCACGCTCACTTCATTGATTTGGAAAGCGGTCACTTATATAATCCTACAAAATTATGAAACAAACAGAATAAATAAAAATTCGTTACACTAGAAAGAAAGAAAAGAAAGAGATAAAGAAAAGAAAGGTGAAAAGAAAAAAAGAAAGGAGGAAAATGAAAAAAGGAAAGAGGAAAAGTAAAGAAAGGAAAGGAAAAAGAAAACAAAATAAATGTGAAAAGAAAAAAGAAAATAAAGAAGAAAGACAAGAAATAAGAATAGAAAATAAGGGTGAAAAGAAAAAGGAAGACAAGGAAGGAGAAAAAATAAAGGAAAGCGAAAAAGAAAAAGAAAAGAAAAAGAGAAGAAAGAGGAAAGAAAAAGAAAATAAAGGAAGAAAAGAAATAAAAATAGAAAAAAAAAGAAGCAAAACGGAAGGTGAAAAGAAAAAAGAAAAGAAAGTGGAAAAACTGAAAGAAACGAAAGGAGAAAAGACAGAAAACAAAGAAAGAAAAAGAAGGAAAGAAAATAAAGGGAGAAAGGAGAGAAAGAAAAGAAACGGGAAAAAGAAAGGAAAAAGTAAAAAGAATAAAAGAACGACAAATTGACAATGGCGCCAGCTTGTTCAAATTATATTATCTGCAGCCAACTGAGATTCACGGAATTAGTGCAAAATGTCAAAATTATAATTTTTCCTGTAATTGTAGATTCGATAAAGAAAAAAGTTCCATAAATCTCAGATTTTGACAAACCCATGCACGCATTAATTTTAGGCGTCACTTTTAGACGTTCATCTGCCAAAATGAGATTTATTTTTCTAAAATTGCCAGAATATATACGAAATTCTGCAGAAAACACAGCAAATGCTTTCCGGTGTGTTTCGAAATACAAGTAAACAATCAGAATTGTGCAGATATGCCGAAGGAATTCATATTGGATTCTACACTTGATAATTCAATAAGTGCTTCTCATATTTCAATCGAGAATTATTTTTTTATAAATAATTAGGGATCTATAGCCCACTCCCGTAAATGGGACTCTTCTCCCGAAGAATCAATTCGCAGTTTGTATTCTAATGTTTTTAGTTTTATTATTTTAATTATAATAGTCAATCAAACTTCTGACACATTTCTTGGGTGGTATATTCTATATATGTACCGTGTCTTTCATGATGTGAACGATCATGGTTCTCCACAACATCGTATCACGTTGGGGTCACCAAATGATGTGGAGTCATTCACAGGAATAAAAACTTACAGAGAAATAACACTAAAAGCATGTTAAATTGTAAATGAAAATTATATAATTTTATTTATTTTTATGTACTGGTGTGTGTTTTAGTTATATGTGTTTTAAGGTTGGATATAAGAGGAAGAAATTCACTTTGTCTTATGACAACCTAGTAGAGGAATGGTCGTCTTGAGGGTCCGCAGCGAATGGTCAAATTGAGTGTCCGCAGCGAAAAGATTTCGGTGTTTTTTGACGTGAAGTATCCGTTTCATAGGCAGGAGAGCTTTTCGTTGCATGCTGGGGGAACTTTTATTATTTTGGTTTTATTTATTTTATTTGTTTTTATGCGTCTATTTTTTTAAAATATTATTTATGATATTTATTATTTTATATTTTTATTTATTAATAATAATAATCATGTCGCTACAAATGTAAGTGACATTTCACTCATTACCATCCACCTTTATTTCAGTTTTGCCATTCATTCACGCAAATAATTTTGCTAGATTATTCGCTGTTTCCCTCTCTAACACTTCTGCTTTCAGTATATCCCTTCGTGTTAAATTCTCTAAACCGTATTTACTCGTTACGTGTACCAGCAATATTAATTGCCTCTTTATTATTTTAATTGTTAGTATGATTTTACTTTCCAGTTATCTTTTAAATTTCCTCGATGTTCAGTCGATGGTATTCTGAGGCACCCTTCTGTAGAACTGCATCACTGTTGCGTCGAATAGCTTCATTTATATGATAATTACGAAGGTAAATGGACACTAAGTTGTGGAGAGCCATGATCGTTCAAGTCATAAAGTGAAACGTCACATAAAAGAATATACCATGGTTAGGATTTATAAAAACGTGTCAGAAGTTTAATTGACTTTTATAATTCAAAATACAGAAACTCCGTATAGTTAACTTGTGCAGAGAGATCACAAAATTAAATTTTGAAATGTCATATAGAAAGATCTATATGATATAGTAGTGCAGCAATATTTTTTGTTTCTAACGAGATTTTCCTATAACGTAATACATTGCTTAGTTTCTAGAGAATATATTTCTCTATTACTCGAGTTATACCTCGAGTTATATAAACAGTTATTCTAGAACAGTTTTGCCGAATTTTGCTCTGTCTTGTATGAAATGCAATATTATAACCTATATAATAAATGCCAATGTCAGTATGTCACACTTTTTCAGTTAAAGGGACACAACTATCAATAGCTCATCCCCCACTTCTATATAATAAATGCCAATGTCAGTGTGTCACTGTGTCACACTTTTCCCACTTTACTCCTAGTAATACCATTTTTGAATCAGGCTCACTCCGTGAGCAAATTAAAAACATTCCAGGCCTGATCCCGATCCGCATTCCTGAAATTTTAGATTCCTACGTTTTCATTAATGCGATTGTTTTTGGATTCCGCCATCTTGGATTCTACCGATAAAACATATAAAGGGCCACAACTCTCTAACTTTCAATAGCTCATATTCAAATGAAAGATTTACTGTTCTCAAATTACAGTGTTTCAAAATAAAATTGTCCGTGTTTTCAACGTTACCCCAAGAAGCCGTAGCCCAACATATCATACCATTCTGGAATCAGAACGACTGCGTGTGCAAATTAAAGACATTCCAGGCCAGAAATGTAGATTCCCAAGTTTTCATTACTGCGATTGTTTTCGGCGATTATTTTACGTTATTATTTGTGACGAATTTTTTGTATGATAACAATTTTTATAACATGGAAATGAATTTGGGAAAGTCACAAATAAAATAAATATAATTTGTTTGCACGGAAAGTAAGGACCTACGTACATCAAATTGTATTTAAGTTAAGTGGCGGCAGAAGAATTATCGTTGAACTTTTAAGAGGTAAGCTTAAATATTAATGCAAGACTTAAATGCAGCCATCAATTTTGAGTTCTTCTGTAGTTTATTATTGCCTATCGCATCTACTCCGCCATACCTATTGTGATGAAGCCCCGATCTAGAACCGTCCGCAGGGATTAGATTAAATGTCGCTCGATATATAGAAACAATACTCATTCTCTTTGTATTCTATTGACATGGAAGAAGATTCACTCAGAGAGCTAATCCCCAAGAACTGCTGCTTTGTGGAACAGACGATCGAGAGTAACTTCCTCGACCACTAGAATCTTAAACGTTATCTACCCTACATTTGAAATGTAATGTACATGTAACCGCAAGTTCTATGTTAACGGTTTCTTCTATCCCACTTCACTCTTGTGAAAATATCTTACTTTTCAGTCAAATTTGATCTTCAATTTAAATGCAACGCCAATCGTTATTTTCTGTCTCCTTAATTCCACTACTTTTATTGTTCTCTCTCCTTAACAGTGTTTTTCACATATTTTCTCACACTAAAGGAAACCCTTGCGTCTTAGTGGCTTTATTGTCTCGCTTAAGGTGAAATGATTTGAAATAAAAAGAAACAAAAGTAACATGTCCTCATAACTTTAAAAAAATATTCCTTATTTTTAATCATTTAACTCCAAGAAAGGCGATAAAACTACTGAGACACTGAGTTACTGAGTGTGAAAGAACAAGAAAAAGAAAAACGTTACTAAGGAGAGAGAAAAATTAAGAGCAGGAATTGAGAAGACAGAATATAACGATTGGTTTTACTTTTAATTTTTTGTAGATCAAATTTGTTTGAAGATCATGAAGTCGGAAAAAAGGAGCAAATGAGAAGTGCGAGAGAAGAAATTGTTAACATAGAACTTACGGTTGCATCGAGTCAATTCAACTGTCAGTTGATGAGAACTTTGTTGCCAACCTAGTACTGCACTTAATTTCCTAAATTCTTTTTATGTCCATAAAACAAATTGATTCAGTAAACCTTTACATGAGTTTGCTCTTAGGCCTTGTAAAGGGTGGACAATAGCCTACATAAATACATAATATTTTTAGATGGTTGCCCATTAGAAAATCTAGTTCTACACAAACGGAAACAGTTTATGAACATTCCTTGTTCACCATTTGATCCTGCCAAAACTTAACTAATAACGCGAGTCAAATTATGTCGAGAACGTTGCAGGAGGACATGTTTTCAACACGGCTTTTCGCTGTAGCTGTTCAAGATTCTTAGCGTGATTGACGTCAGGTGAATTTCTTGGGCACGACGCTCATTCTTCTTTCTGGGAACAAATCTAATTTTTTTCTCGGCAGGTTTGCGGGTCCGAAAGCATCACACACGAAGCGTTTCTTCGCCGATGATCGAGCCATTAAATCTCTTAAAAAAATCAGTAAATATGTTTCATGTTTGACCATAGTTAATCGATTGTGCACAATTCGCATCGAGATTTCCTGGGAAAACCGAAAAAAAAAACATATATACTTATCAATACTGTTAGATTCTGTGAAGAGTTCATGTGCAAGCTATTTTAGGAGTGGAAAGTTTAGCTAAGAAAAGGATTATTTATGAATCAGACTTTAAATTAACAACTTGGTCCTAAATTAAGAGCTAACCTGTAAGCAAGACCAAATCTAATACAGTCTCAGGAAACTATTATGGGATATCCTGTGCGCGCATAAGTGAAAGCCAAAAGAGGGCAAACAGATGGAAGTTGGAAATTTAAGAGAGGCCGACTGCTTGTTTTCAACACTATTAAGATTGCTAATTCCTGTACTGCGTAAACAGACGTCGTGCTTAAATAAACGCTTTCAAAGTGCGTACATCAGAACTAGAAGGATATAAAACAATACTTTATTGTAAGAGGTGATGATCCGAAGTCTTTATTCAACTGTTAGTACTAATTTAGTAACAACTGTCTATTTTACAACAATATTAGTTTTCTTTAATCATTTCACCTCAAGCAAGGTGATAAAGCCACTAAGACGCAAGGGGGGATGTTTACTGAATGTAAAAGAATACGAGAAAAAGAAAAACATTAAGGAGAAAGAACAATAAAATAACAGGAATTAAGATGGCAGAATGTTGTAACGAAGTAAATGGTTAAGAAATAACACAAGAGGTTGCAGATAAATCGTGCATTGAACAGTAAACAACAGAAGAGTATTACACGACATGGGAGTGTGTGTCGGTTGACCAACGTTCAATCTATACTACTGTTCCTCCGAGGCTTACTTTCCTACTGATTTTATAGTAAGTGGAAGAGTCCACAATAGGCTTATTAGAGGGAGGACACCACAAAACAGAAGATAAAGATTGACATTCCATATGAATTTTTGAAGATCGAAGTTGAATAGAAAACAAGTAGCTGAAAGAAAGTTCCACAAGCCAGAAGTGTGAGAGAAGAAACTGTTAACGTAGAACTTACGAAATATGCCTAGCAATTTCAACTGTAAAATGATGAAGCGTAGCTGCCAATATTGGGGTGCAAGACGACTTGTTATATTTGTAGAAAAGCAACAGGCGAGTGACATTACGGCAGTTTGAAAGTGATTGAAGCTGACATGCTAGGTCAGGTCCGATAACATAGCTGATTATTCCTTCGATTTTCATCAAGAATCTCTAAATGCATAACAGAAGCACCATACCAGTGTGACAGAAAAAGCCAATGCATGGACTTATAAGATAGATTCTGGCGCGAAACATTGTCTAGTACTATACTATTTTTGTAATAACAATCAGACCCTAAGTGTTTAAAAATAACACGATTGAATATACCGAGACCAACAAGTATTTCCTAGCAGCAGACTCAACATTGATTCAATATTATCTTTCCACATCATGTCAACGTAAAATGTTAACACGCAATGATGAAGATGACTTTTATTTATTTGTAGTTTTTAGTTGTAAACATATTTTAGGTCAGTTCAGTTAATAGGAAGTCTCATAACTACCAAGAGGTAGTAAGCGCACTGGAATTGATTCCCAGTTCAAGATTGTTTTTCTTTGGTTCATTTAAGGAATATCAAATACATAGACTGTTTCTTTTTATACTGAATGTTCTAAGTCAATATTGAGACTGTTTCTTTTTATACTGAAGGTTCTAAGTCAATACTTAGACTGTTCCATATATACAAAGCTCGAGAACCACTCGTGGTAAAGGGTTGCTGAATACAGGAGAAGGTAGGCGGAGGTAAAAGGAAGTGAAGATTACGAGGATAAGGGGGATAGATAAGGATTAGCGCTTGACATGAAGATATTCAAATTTTAATATTTAGGGAAGTATTTTGTTTCACAGAGTAACAATTCTCGGGAAAGGAAAAAAAAAACTGTCTGAATGGAACTCCCTTCTTACAAATGGAATATACTGCAGAAATGTTGTTGATTCGACTCCGTGGAACCATGAAGGCCTGAACTGGTGGACCCGAACAAACACATCAATCTGTCAAGTTCACAGAGAATGACTATGAAGCAGCCAGTGCTGCTGTTACGTTAAATTTATAAAATCTTTCTCTTAAAATAATTTTCAGGAAAACAGGATTCTCGAGTTCAGTGACTGTTCTTTCTAGTATTGATTGGAGTGCTTCCTTCCTAAGTTTACATTTGAAGTAGAGTGGAACATGAACATCTTGATTGTGTCATTATTTTCTCTTCGTGTTAAATCTGATAACCATTTGTGCTGTTCCTGCTGTTGAATGTGATCTGGTTTCTGTAGCACCAATCCACAAGGTTCGAAGAAGTGTGATCTTCACGAAGACCCAGACGCTTCACTTGATCAAAGCCATTTTAACCACTGATTTTAGAAAATAGTTTTGTAGTATTCTATGCTAAACTTTTTATAATTGATCCATACAATGAGCTATTTGAAGTGTTTTGTGTTTATTAAATCCACATCTTGAATTTTCTGTGATAGATTTAGTGTATGTGCCAACACGGCTTTCCGGCAAATTCCAGATCATAGTTTCTCTTTTGGTAAGGTTTATTTTGAGTCCTATTCTTGGAATACTTGGTAGAGAATGTTGTTTTTTTTTTGTTCAATGACATCCTTATTCCAATTAAGAATACCTATGTCATCATCAGTACATGGGCCTCTGGAGGGAGTGCAGGCTCGTGGTCTTCTGTTGGTGATTAGTTTGGAATGCTTAAATAATCAGTGGTCATCTCTTCACATGTCTGTAAAAGCGCAGGGCATAGTCTGGGAACAGATTAAATCGAGTGGGGTTCTCATTTCCTACCAAAGAGATTTGAAATGTTGCCGTATTGGGGTCTTCACCGCACATGTAAGATTTCGTGTTCTAGTAGAACGATGAATTCATTGGATTCGGTGATTTCAAGACAGTTTCTAATGGATGATAAGAAGTTTCTATTGATGTTGTCGTATGATGCTGTAGTGAAAATATATGTCTTATTTTATCTTCTGGAATGAACCTCGTACCCAGTGAACCGCCTCTCGCTTCGCATACAACATAATATCAGAACACTATCTCTGAGTCGGAAAACAACTCATGCGACAATAATAATATGTCTAATACAATCTATCACATAAATATATATTTTCCTCCAACAAAAGAAAATACACTTCTTCAACAAACAGCGCCGTTACCAAATGATAGCTCTCGTAAGAAATTGGTAAATTAATATCGTTACAAGTGCATTGACAGGAGAGGAGGGTGATTATAAGGACCTACTAAGCGTAGTTTAGATGTAGCACGAGGCTGCAGGTATGGAGCACCCAGTAAGGAAAAAACTCACTACTCTGCCGTAATTGATCTAATGAAACAAACTTGCTAACAATTACATCATGTTGAAGTACTCCATGAAAGTGACTATAATTAGTCGACTGGATTTTTAAGGCTTACCAACCCTTTGCAGCTTATTAAAGCCAGATCTTGAGAAATTATATTTTGTAGATAATAATAATAATAATAATAATAATAATAATAATAATAATAATAATAATAATAATAATAGTGGCTTAATGATACTTGTCTTACTAATTAAGCCATAGCTGGCGGAGTAGAGGCGGATTCATAACTTCCGCAAGAGGACTTGCGTGTAAGTGAATACAGGGTGTACAAAAGTAGATATACAGTGATAAAAATCAACATGTATTGTATTGATGATAAAAACATATCAATAATAAATATATCAGTCCTTCAAATGTTCAAATTTGTTGCCACCGTCTTTTACACTCTTCTCTTTACCTGTAAAACATTTATTTTAATTTATTAAAAAAATAAGAATAAAAACGATTTTAATGAATTCACTTATAACATGAATCTTAGACCTACTATTATTAGGTTGGTGCAAAAATAATGTCGTTTTTTGACGTTCAACTTTTTGTGAGAAAACGACATTATTTTTGCACCAACCTAATACAACAGTGATATAATAATTGCTGTATACCTACTTTTGACCTCCTTTTTAACGAACCCAACTGGAATTGGAACTCTACTTTCCGATTAACAATTCTGATCATTATCCATTGTACCACCCGCGCATCCAAGCTTACAGCACCTGCCTTTCCGAAGCGGTACCCAATCTATGTACTATCCAGGTTCGACTCTTTGGTCATTGTACAGGAAGCGGTGTCTCAACGTGATGCGGCCGGAAGCCGAAGGTGCCTATAATGAAAATAAATATTTGGTCCATAAAATTAAAGCTCATTTCTTTCCTTTTTTTCCTATTTAGGCTGAGAATATATATATATATATATATATATATATATATATATATATATATATATATATATATATATATATATTTTCTTTTGAATTTTCTCATATTCTCTAATGAGACTTTTTATTTGAAAATAGTTCCGAAATATGTACTTTCCATACGATGACCTAGCGCTTTCGAACATCATTGTTCATCTTCAGGGTCAATATTTTAGTCAAAAATTTTTTCGGAACTATTTTCAAATAAAAAGTCTCATTAGAGAATATGAGAAAATTCAAAAGAAAATATGTAAGACTATGTTGTCTTTAACATTCAACACTACATGTTTGAAAGAAAAGTTGCTGCCAAATTACACATATATATATATATATATATATATTTAAATAAAAACAGACCACTTTATGGTTCCATATAATAAATTATTTCACCACACCCCTTTTAAAGGACTGCAGATCATCAGATTTTACTTCCAAAGGTTGAAACGAAAAATGAAAAGAAATTTACACATTTATGACGGGCAGTATATGTAAATTAACGAAGTGAGGAAGTGATGGCGGGGGGGGGAGACATGATTGAGTTAGATGTAACATTTCTATTCTTTCAAATTTAAATATATATATATATATATATATATATGTATATATATATATATATGTGTGTATATATATATATATATATATATATATATATATATATATATATATATATATATATATATATATACACATTCGTGTCAAATAAGTTAAAACATTAAATTGTTCAAACAAAACGCGATGGAACCTTGTGTCTTGAAGTTACAGGCCAAAAATCTCAAATGAGTGGCTTCTCGAGAACTTGAATAAAAACAAACCATGAAATGAAGATACATATCTACTTACGTTTGGCTAAAAATAAAATTGGGTAAATTAAAGTCTAAACGACAAATCTAATGAAATGTAATTAGATATTTCTTTGCCAAAACAGACAGATAAATAAATAAACGCCCAACTAAGTAGGCATGCAAACATTCAATTTATATTTACTTAGGTTTTGTGATTGTTTTTATGTGCATGTATATAACATGTATATGGGTTTGTCTTTGAGTGCGAGCAGAGAGAAAATGAAAGAAAAGAGTCGACATATACTTTTCTGTACGAGAAAAATAGGCTTAAATTTATGTCTCGTAACAAAACAAAAACATAAAAGACAATGCCTTTCTGAGAAGGTAAAGGAGAGAAGAAAGAGGATATATATATATATATATATATATATATATATATATATATATATATATATATATATAATATAGAAAAAACAACTGAAAAGTTGCAAATTAAAAAAATTGAATGTTTTTTTGTGAAAGTATTTTATATATATATATATTTGATATTTCAGATCGGCCCCGATCTTTCGTCAGAAATGACTGTTTTCAGAAGTTTGTTTAAGTAGCGTCCGTCGCGAGACGCGGACGTCACGTGATATGTAATATGGATATATATATATATATATATATATATATATATATATATATATATATATATATATATTCCTAACAAAAAAGAAAAGAAAGTAAGAATTATTCTTTATATCTGTATATATATAGTGCATTAATTTCAACATGTGTTAAATGTCAGGCGAAACAAGGGAAACTTTCTGTTAGAAGATGAACAGAATGCACAAATTCCTATCTTTCTTTGTGCTAGAAACTCATTCATATATGTTTTTATAGTAAGGTTCACCCTGTACAAGGCCCGAATGACACTCGAGATAGAGTTGTAGTGATCGGAGAAACATCCGCTTTGGAGCCTATTCCACAGATCAGTGGTTCACGTTTGAGTGGAACTTACTTCTCACCGATTGAATACGGAGAGAACATCAATGTTGTGTAAGTGTAATATAGTTCGCCCGAGCACTTTCCATGGAAGGGGTGATAGAGCAGTGAGAGACTCGCCAGAGAGGTGGACGGTGGAAAATAATTCTTCACCAACAAGTATTCGGAGACGCTTTTGGAAAGTGAAGACCGGGTAGCTCCTAAATATAGCAACAATAGTTCATTTTTGGTCTGATCTGGCTCTTATAAAGGTAGATGAGAGGAGTCAGGTATTTACTGGAGTGGTACAGGATGCCAATCATTTTATCTGTATCTTTAGTGATAGATCCACTTGAGGTCAGGTGTGAATTTGAGGCCTAATATTCTCTCAAGGTACGATGACTCCTCAAGAGGACATCCGTTCATCGTGACTGGCGATACTTCGGGGTCTGATGGACGGTAATGGAATACAACCAGTTTGATTTTAGAGGCATTTTATGTAAGCAGCCAGTTTTTTTCTCCTTTGGGAAGTTAGTGTTAGATCGGAAGAGAAGTCAGCTGATACCGAGGGTCTCCAGAATTTGAAGTATTTGCTGATTACTTTCGTGGTGTAGTATATTGGTCTTGTCAACAAGTATTTTCCTGTATTGTGAAGGTGAACAGGAATATGTTTTTAGATGTTGTGCAATAGAATTTCTATCCGACAAATGAAGTGTAAGACGTTTTGATAATTTATCCCTGAAAATGATCTTGGAAAATATCGAAAGTACTTGGGTTAGAAAAACTACGGTGTCTTCCTTGATGAATTTCATCTTAAAATAATAAAACTGATTCGAGAACTGAAAAGGATCAGTATAAAAATATACACAATATGTCTATATTATTCAATGGAACATGTTTGAATTAAGATATACCGCCTAAACACACACACACACACACACACACACACACACACACACACATATATATATATATATATATATATATATATATATATATATATATATATATATATATATGTATTTTTAAGCTTTTCACTCCAGGCAAGGCTGGAAGCCACTAGCACGCTAGGGGTTACAGAGGATTTGGAGAGAGAGCAGATAGGAGTGTTAGAGGAAAGGATGTGGAGAAGGATAGAGGATAGATCAAGGCAACTGGAGATGTCGATTGACGTTACACTTGAATAGTTGGAGATTATAGAAGAGACGTCTACATTTAACAGTTTCAACAGTGAAAGGGTGGGAACGGGATGCCAGCCTCGTAGGACGTTGGAATTCATGGAGTCTGGGAACCAGCGATAGAAGCTCATCGGAGCAATTACCATGGAAGTATTTATAAAAGAGACAGAGAGAGGCGACAGTGCGTCTGTGAGAGAGAGAGATTGCAGACGAGAAGCCAGATCAGGGCCAATTACATAGCATACCCGTCTCTGGATCTTATCAAGAACCTTGAGGCAAACAGAAGGGGCTCCAGACCATATATGGCAGCAATACTCCATGCAAGGGCGGATGGTTGATTTGTAAATTTGGAGGATCGATTCCGGAGAGAAGAATTTCCTGGCCCGGCACAGGGAGCCAACTTTCCTTGCGGTGGATGAAGCAATCGACTCAATGTATTTGTTCCATCTCAGGTCAGCAGACAGCGTGAGACCGAGCAGCCGCAGAGAGAAGCACTCGAGAAGTTGAGCATCAGACATTCTAATGGGATTCAGGGAAGAATCCCTGTGGTGATTAATGGAGAGCAGTTTTGTTTTGGAGGCGTTAAAGTTAACCAGCCAATTCCTGCCCCAGTTCACACCGATTGAAGGCCCTTTTCGAGGCGAACGGTCAGGTTAACCACCATAGAAAAACATCCCTGCCTCCTGTCAGCATGGTTGATGTTCGACTACACGAGAGCCTCAATGTGCTTTCTTGGTCTCACGTTTTCCACTGACCTGAGGTTGAACAACTACATTGAATCAATAGATGCATCTAGCGCAAGGAAAGTTGGTTCTCTGTGTCTTGTCAGAAGATTTTTCTCGTCTGAGTCCATTCTTCTAATCTACCATCCGTCCATGCATGAATACTGTTGCCATATATGGCCTGGTGCCCCAGCTGTTCACTACGAGGTTCTCGACAAAATCCAAAGACAAATATGCAGATCAGTTTTTGACTTGGCATTTTGTCTCCAGACATTTTCTTACAGACTTGATATGACTTCACTCTTATGGTAACTATTCTATTTTCATTGGCACCACGACTGCGTGAATTTAAGCGTGCTATTAGGTTGGCATTTCTCCCCAGCCTTTTACTCTCTAAACAGTTAAGTGTACCCGCCTCTTCTACTCTAACAGCTTCTTCTCTCAGACTTCCCGACAGTAGAACTGCCTTCCTCTTACTTGATTCTCTGATAATTATAATCTTCAAAAATTTAAATGTAATGTCAATCGATATCTTCTTATGCTTTGATCCCCTTTCTCCTTTTTATCCTTTCCTTAATATCCCTACATAGGGATTTCTCTTATTTTCACTGTAACCCCTTGTATATTAGTGGCTCACACGCCTTGCTCGAGATGAAATGCTTATATGCATATATATATATATATATATATATATATATATATATATATATATATATATATATATATATATATGAGTGAGAAAGTAAAGAAAATCCCTTGGCGCATTTCGTCCTTTGAAATTTGGAAGTTTTAAATTATATTTGCTTGATATGTGTTCATAGTCTAGTCAATTTTATTTGGCCTCTTCGTATTGCTATTTTTTTGATTACGTATCCGACATTGTGCTAATAGAAGATGTGTCCAAGAAAGGTGAAACGTTGTAAGAGTCTGGACGCAAATTTATAGTGGATGATCTACAGATTAGAGCCTTCTATACAATTCCGTTTTATTAAATTGCTTTCTCTTGTAATTAAAGTAGCATTTTTTAAATCGAAATTGTGATCAGACTCATTACGATGACTCGCATAATGGACTGCGTCTCTTGTTTTGTAAAAAAAAAATAAAATAAAAAAAGATTAATTTAAATATTTAAAATTTCAGTGTCCATCACTGCGTTATTTCAACTTAAATATCACTTTAATCCGAAAAGACTAAATGCATCACACGAAAAGTTTTTTCAAATTTGTCATTAATTTTTCTAATACACACACACACACACACACACACACACATATATATATATATATATATATATATATATATATATATATATATATATATAAGATAACGATATATAATTTTATATATGAAGAACAACATCAGGGTAAAATGTATGGCAAAGTGGAAAAAAATTTCTTGTCACGCGTTTCGTCCTTTAGGACATCATCAGACTAAATTTGTTAGGATGATCTGACTACACATGCGCAAGAGCGAGGGACGCTGGGAATTTTCAATTTTAAAGAAAAAGAATCTGCTAGATTAAAAAAAAATGTTAAAATGCAAAATTCCCAGTATAAAAAGAACTGTATAATATAACATAACGACATGACTTGATGACTTTCTGCAACAACTACAACTAAAATTGATATCCCATGTAATTTGAAGAAAAAATAATACAGATTTTAGTGTTCCATATTTCACATTTCAAACAAAATGCCTTTGTCAGTACTGTAAAGTTATTCGACTCGAAAGAGTGATAAAATATATTCGACTCCAGAAATCTATTTTTAAGAAAAAACGTTTTAATAGAAAGATTGTATAAATTTCAACTAATGGTAGCAGTTGAATATCTCCTTATGAGAAAAGGGCTAATTTAACCATTTTCACTAACATTGTATCACTAACGTTTGCCCAACTTCCTGACTAAGTTCTGTTGGATTTTTAGTGCAAAATATACAAACTGATTATCGAAATTTGTTAGCACAAATTTGGGGCAGACTATCAACATTCCATACTTAATAATGAAAATATATGTCTCTGTCACAAGATATTTAGTGCAGATAGTCACGAAAACTAAGGTAAAGTCTGTGGGTAAGAAGGAATAAATCCTTTCTTTCTTCATATGCCAGGTCCAAACTCTGTCGATGCTAAAATACAGCGGTTTCGTTCTACGACTCCATCTAAAATGAATTGCATCATTTATGGATGTAATAAATAGAAGGAAGTGTTGGAAGGTCTTGTTTTGCAAATCCTACCAGTAATGTCATGGTTACATGAGCATCGATGAAAGAATAGAATTAAAAAAAAATAGAGCGAAACAGGAACAAATGTTTCTGCCACAAAAATGAAAAAACGAGAGAGATATAAAGGAAGACATTAACATTGAAGTCGAAGAGAAGTATGGCGGATATGGGATTTGTAAAAAGACAAAAAAATAACAAAATAAGAGGAGAAAATATAAAAAAGACGTACGTAGAATGTCCAAGCATATGGAGAGACACTAAGTAGGGAAGGTGCTCAGTTCCAAATCCACCTGTTGCATACAGTGGTGGATATCGATTCAAAGAGGAAGTCTTGTGAAAGTAAAATGAATGCTGGATATAAAACCAAATCGAGGTTGGGTGATATAGTACAGCATTAAAGTCTAGACATTTGTTGAGCACGAAAAAGAAAATGGCTGTTTAATAATCAGGTCAGTTTGAAAATGACAGATAAATTAATAAAAATGGAAAATTTAGTATTTAGTAGCAAGCTCTGCATATGCGGGTGTATAAATTATTGTTGTTCTACCAATAAACAGATAACACAGATAATACGATTAAATGTACAGGCTGATACTTAGAACATTGAAAATTATGTATAAGCGTGAATATAGTAACTTTTATAAATTAATTTGCTTTGGCTGCTATAGTTAATATATATATATATATATAACGTACATACGCATATATTAACTTGTTTCTCTATATAACTTCATGTTTATATCTATCTCATTTTGTTTCTGTCTCATTATTTTTTCTTTCTTTCTTTCTTTCTTTCTTTCTTTCTTTCTTTCTTTCTTTCTTATCTGTCAAGCATTTCACCCCCAGCAAGATGGGAGTACGACTAGCACGCTAGGTGTTACAGAGAGTGGGAGTAAGAGTAAAGAGGCTGGATAGAGGAAAGGAGGAAGAGAAGGACAGGGAATTAGATCAAGGCATTTGAAGATGTCGATTAGCATTACATTTGAATAATTGTAGTTTATAGCTATCAGGGAAGCAAGTAAGAAGGAAGTTCCACTCACGGGAAGTGCGAGACATGAAGCTATTGGAGTAGAAGAGACGGCTACGTTTAACAGTTTCGATAGTGAAAGGGTGGGACCGAGATGCCAACCTAGTAGCACGCTTAAATCCATGCAGTTTTTGTAACCTGCGAAAGTAGCTCGTCGGAGCAGTTACCGTGAAAGTATTTTTAGAAGAGACAGAGGGAAGCGAGGGCTCGTCTGTGAGAAAGTGACAGTGAACGAGATGCCAGATCAGGACCAATGACATAGCATATCCGTCTCTGGATTTTCTCGAGGATGTTTGAGACGAACAGAGGGGGCTCCAGATGGCAGCAGTATCTCTGTCTGTCTGTCTGTCTGTCTGTCTGTCTCTCTCTCTCTCTCTCTATATATATATATATGTCTGTGTGTGTGCGTGTGTGTGTAAACTTAAAACTATATATGAATATGCAAATAAGTCTATTTCAGCTCTATGCTTCAAATGTCTCCGCTTATACTCTATTATTTACTATTTATTTGAGATTTACCTCAATAGAAGTAGACAGCTTCACTTATAACGCATCATGACAGATGATGGATGATTGGCACACACATGAAACATTAAGTAGCATAAAGCATTGACTAACAACTTCTATCGTCCGGTTCACATTCCTCTCCGGGTATTTTGAACAGGGGTAGAGTTTTATTTTTTGTTCCCAGTTTAAGATTGGGTTTCCGGATCCTTCTAAAGTCAGTTCTTACTCTTTCACCTCCAATAGACTCTTGCCTCTTAGTGGCATTATTGCCTTGCCTGGGCTGAATTGATTAAAAAAAAAATATCATGCAGCTCATTTCGTAGTATGCTCATCTGCTTAGCTATTCTCCGTTCCAGACCCCCGCTGATGTTCTTCAACACCCACTGAGCCAAACTCTGGTTTATTCTGTAACTATGTTGAACGAACCTTAGTTTCAGTTTCTAGGAGAGTGCGTAAGGTCTGTTGCGATCCTCATTTTGAATGAGTTTAGTAGGCTCAGACATTCTGTCAGGATGACGTGTAACTCTCTGCTAGCAGAACCCTCGACTGCTTCCGAAGAGTTTCGTCTACCGAATTTCTCTCACAAGTCTTGAGCCGACACGTGGCATGGTTTTAAGGCACTTCCACTATCGTCTCTCCAGGTTGATATAATTAAGAAGTCGCGTGTTTGACACACCGACCGTGGTGAGATTTGATTCCAGGTCTCATGGTCTGAACGCTAACATTCTAACCCGTTGTTGCATAGCCCCTTGGTAAGGGTGGTCTTGGAGCGACGGTGATCGCTCGATGATAAAGCTGCATTCTTAATTTCGCGGCCGGTGATCACTAGTTTTTTGGTTCGGAGATAAAAGAACTTCAACACAGAGAGTTTTAATTTAACTAGTTTCTTAACGTCGACGTATGCAGATACAGACACGAAGGAAACACGTCTACATTGTTCGACGGTTAAGACTCAACTTCGACAAACCTTTCTCTGTATACATCATTCCCGCGCTGGTTCAGCCAATCAAAATCGACTTCCTTTATATTGTCTTGTATCTGATCAACCTCAGGAAGTCCAAGATAGATATACACTTTTCCAAAAAATAATAGTCTTCTAAACACTATCTATCTATCTATCTATCTATCTATCTATTCAAGTCTGTTCATATATGTCTACTAGTTTGTTTTATCTATCTCCCACTGTCTGTTCATATCTATCTATCTATCTATCTATCTATCTATCTATCTATCTATCTATCTATCTATCTATCTATCTATCTATCTCAGTCTGGTCATACCTGTATGTCTCAGTCTGTTTGCATCCTTCCTTTTTCTCTCCCCCACACGCTATTTCTGTCACATTTCTCTATTCCTCAATGTATCTCAATCTGTTCATATCTATCTATCTATCTATCTATCTATCTATCTATCTATCTATCTATCTATCTATCTATCTATTCAAGTCTGCTCATATATGTCTACCAGTTTGTTCTTATCTATCCATCTATCTCCCACTGTCTGTTCATATCTATCTATCTATCTATCTATCTATCTATCTATCTATCTATCTATCTATCTATCTATCTATCTATCTATCTATCTATCTTAATCTGTCCATATCTATTTATCTATCCAGTTAGCTCTAAGATTGTGTTCATGTATATCCAGTTATATCTATCCGCGTTTATTCATATTTACTTATCATCTAATTGATGTGGCTTGTCCTCTCAGGACGTTAGCGACCATGGCTCTCAACATGTTCTTGTCCCTTGTAACTCTTAATAAACGCTGTATTTATTTTATTTCTCCTGAACCCTGTTCTGTCATCCATTTGCTCAAGCTCACGAAATATGTTGCGCGTTGTTTTACTCTGTTCCTCTTTTACTCTATCTGCTCGGTGAGTATCAGATTTTCCAAGCCGTCCTTCTTCACTACGAGCCCGAGAAACCTCATGTTAAGTATAAGGTTCCTTTTTGTTTCCATTTTCTCTAAAACTTCATCTTCGCTCACATGTTTGGTCCATGGCATCCTCAACATCTTTCTGTAGAATCACATTCTGTTCTTTCAAGTCTCTTCATGTTTGAAAACATTGTCCTTCATGTCATTTGAGGTTGGCTGTAGAGGATTTCCTGCTGCCTCTTTAAAGAGATTCCTCAAGTGTGCTGGAATCCCAAAGCCGGAGAAGGTGATAAAGACTTGTGGTGAAAA
This sequence comes from Acanthosepion esculentum, assembly GCA_964036315.1. NCBI lineage: Eukaryota > Metazoa > Mollusca > Cephalopoda > Sepiida > Sepiidae > Acanthosepion > Acanthosepion esculentum. The sequence goes on along the minus strand of OZ038477.1, from coordinate 112,695,006 downwards.
AGCGGTGGAAGGAAGTGCATGGATTAACCAAAAATTCTTATCGAGTCGCACGTAATTAACATAGACCAGTTGCAACGTAACATCATCCAGCTGTGGCGGGCCCACCGTGTGGAAAGGTACTGAGCTTAATGGGCCGAAACCTTGCTGAAGTACGGCGCTCAGCTGAAGATTGCACCTGGTCTGGAGCACTTGATGTGTATTTGTGTTCTATACAGGTGGACAGATATCACGTGTCACGTTTAGTTGTCTTTATCATGTCTCTAGCGAAGTTGTTTTTCTTTTTCTATTTCTTAATACTCTGCTTAACTTTATGAATGCATCTTTGGCTATCACAATGCGACTTCGGATTTCAGTGTCACACTGTCCGCCCTCTGTTAAAACACTTTCCAGAACTTAAATTTTCGCACTTGTTTGGGATTTGGTATCTCAGACTTACAATTCGCAGTTTGAGAACATTCATTTGCTAAGAACCATGCATTTAGTTTTCTTTCAATTGATGTTTAATCCTTTCTTTTCGTTTACTTCACAACCTTCTGTGGGAGGTTTTGTAGCTTTCTTTCTCTGTCATGTTATCAACACAATGTCATCTGAATACTTTATGTTGTTAAGATTGTAGCCACCAATAATGAATGCTGGTAGGTCCTCTAGTTATCTCAGGATCTGAGTAAGTCCGGTGAGAAAACACGTCCTTGTCTTACACCCTTTCTATTTTTGTATATCTGCTGAAATCAGGTAATATATCAAAAGTTGCCGAACAGTTCCAACAGATATTTGTGGCGTAATTTATAGAAAACCTTTGCGTAATCTATAAAAACATAGGCACACGTCCGCCTGCATTAGTACTGCGCTTTTTGATAACATTCTGAGCCCAAATATTGCATTCATTGTTACACTGTTTTTGACGAACTCGCATTGTTCCTGACCTATTTCCGATCTGATTCTGCTGCGCGTTCTATTAATCAGAATTCGGATGTTAAGTTTCGTTATATGACTCATTAGTCTCATTGTTCGATGGAGTTCACATTCGTTTGAACCTGGTGTCTTGAGCAGTGCTATGAAAATAGATTTACTTAGGTCTCCCGGTATATCAACACTGTTATAGCTTTCATTTATTATTTCTGTGGTCTTGTCTAATGTGAAATCATTTAAGACTCTAGCGTCTCTATTACAATTCCGTCCGGCCCTGCCGCTTTGTTTCTGTTCAATTTGGCCAATAAAGATTCCATTTGATATTCTAATATTTCCTGTCAGTCGATATTTTTGTGTATTGCCGGTTCTCTTTCATCGTGGAAGAATTCTCCGATGCATTGTTTATATTTGCATTTTCCGTTGACTAATATCAGCATTCCGCCTTTGGACTTTATGCATGAGCATCCTGTTAGTTCTCTTATTTTTTTTTGTGATACCCATTCTTTTTATTTCGTCTCATTTTTCGTTGAGCTATTCCTATTTAATCTGCCGGCATTTATAGTGTATTTCTTTGTGTAGTGTCCTATATTCTGATTCGTGCATTGGTGTAGATATTTGTCTTTTTTTCATCATGTCGAGAATTTCGTCTGTCATCCATTCATTTTTTTTCTTCGCCTAATTTCCTTTGGGATGATCTCGATTGCTGATGTTACTGAAGCTTCTCTCAAAGTATGCACATTCTTATCTATCTATCTATCTATCTATCTATCTATCTATCTATCTATCTATCTATCTATCTATCTATCTATCGACACAGAAATGTTTTGGTAGGTAGATGACAAATATAAGCTGCAAAAACAATTTTTCTCTCTCTCTTTCGCCTATCATGTGCGTGTGGTGTAATGGATAGCGGCTCGGAATGCGAAATCGCCGAGTTCGAATTCCAGTCGGGTTCGTTAAATTCACTTACGCGCATGCACCCTTGGGGACGATATGAATCTACTTCTCCCCAAGCTAGAGGCTAAATAGTAAGAATCCGGAAACATTCTCAAAAAATTGTTAATGCAATATTCACTCGCAAATACGTACAGTCCAAAATATGTTTCTGCTTTGAATAATCTACAAGAGGTTGGTAAACCGTAAAAAACAAAACAAATCAATCAATCTCAGTTCTCATTCAGACATATATACATCGATTGATAGATTGCGAAGTTAGTAGGATTATGGATTTCTAGAATGTAACAGTCTGGCAAAGAAGTGAATAATATCAGGATTGCAAGTATAACAAGTTTCTAAATGCAAGAGCAGATAAAATCATGTAAACCATAAAGAGCAGTTGGAGTTACATGGTAAGGATCCGAATTCCGAAGGTGCGTTGGGATAGCGAAAGATAATTTCCGAAAATTTAAGCAAAGTATTGAGAAACGGGAAAATTTGATTAAAAACAAATATAAGAATTGTTATACTAGATGTCCTCCTAGATGGCAGTGAACACAGAAAAATCACCTTACAGATGAAGAAGAGACTTGCAGCCACCTAAATGTAGTTCTACAGAAGGATGTTGAGAATACCCTTGAGTCACGACGAAGTATTAGAGAATATGAAAGCAAAAAGGACACTTATATTTAGAATCAGAAAGAGGTGGATGGAGTTTCTAGGGTAATTTATGAGGAATGAGGTCTTACAAAATTTTGACACTCATGAAACATACTGCAGGCAAGAGGTGGGTGCAAATGAAAAACTTACCTAACGAGGCTGGGTAAATGGTTGTCAGAACAGAATCTAGGAGTGATAGCAAAAATATAATATTTACTAAGAATTACAAAGGACAGGGAATTGTGGAGAGTCCTGAAAAAGGAAGAAACCCTAGTAGGATAGAATGAAGGGATTACAAGAAAACATAGAAAGTAGGACGATAGTCGAAGAAGAGAAAGAAAAGGAGAATGAGAGAGAGAGAGAGAGAGAGAGAGGGGGAAGAGAGGGTAGGTATCGGGCTTAATGGAAACAAGTAAATGAAATATAAAAGAGGAAAGTCAAGAACTAAAATAAGGGGGAAGGTGAGGGTAGCAACAAAGGGCACAGGAAAAAGACGAACAAAAGAAAAGAAAGAAAGAAAGCGAGAAAGAAAGAAAGAATAATGTAATAAAGAAAGGTAAATCTAATGCAATGATGCAATAAAGTGAGAAAGAAAAAAAAGGGCGCACAATAAAAGAACAAAAGAAAGGAAGAAATTGAGAAAGGAAGCAAACATGCAAGAATAAAGAAAGGAAAATCTAAAAACACAAGAAAAAAAGAAAATAGAAAGAAAAAAAGAAGAGGGAAAAAGATAGATAGATAGAGAGAGAGAGAGAGAGAGAGAGAGAGAGAGAGAGAGGGAGAGAACCAGGCAATTATCGTTCATCGCGCGAAAAGCTTTGGAATGAAAGCTGTTATGATAGTAGTAATAGTTACAGTTGTATACGGTTGTCTATGATAAAAACCAGGGGCCAGTTAGCTGTGTTGATGAACGAGGTTGAGTGAGAACGTGACAATTCTAACGTCGACCGTATTAAAAGCACCGGAAAACAAAACAGATTTTTCGAAACAGTGAATAATGTTTCTACGTTCCATCGTAAGAATAACTACAACCATTTCAAGCCTATAATACACAAAAAAATCACCTATCAACAAGGACACTCTAGTCTCAACTAAAAACAAAAACATAATTAGATCCAAACGGCTTTGTCGGACTGGAATAACTAATTTAATTTTTTTTTTAATGATTCCTGCTTTAATGAAAAAGTCGTAGGAAAAAGAAAGAAACATTTAAAAAAAAAATACATGGAAAAACTACAACTTGTATTGCAGGGATATTGAAAAAATATTCAAAGACAAAGGAAAAAAAAAGAATATTGTTTATAAACGACGAAACGTTGATGGATTTAAAGCAACCATACCACGTGCACACGCGTATTTGCGTACACATTAAAAACTAACTAACAGATGCTAACATTGTGCAAATATATAGCAATCGCTTTAGATGTGAAAAGTTGTTAAAATACAATATTGAAACGATACAAACAATTTGCAAAAGGAAATCCTTATATTTTTACATTGACAAACTCTATCAGAAGAAGAAACGCATTGGTAAAGATAAGTTTTCCTTTTGTAATTGTGTTTATTCAATAAAAAAAAAGTATCATTAATATATTTTACTTATTACTGGCAATAATCTCATTGCTTATTAATTCTGCCTGCACTTTTTTAGAACAAGGTAAATCATTTTCTTGAACTTAAATCGAGCCAGCATTTGAAAAGCGAAGAGAAAAACATTTAAAAAATATTCTCAATCTCTCAATTCTATTTCTTTTCATTCTTTTTCTTTCTGTTTTTTTTTAATGCGACGATCGGGGCAGCGTTTTTAATTTCCGGAAAGAATTTGTAAGCAAAAACAAAATTCTAGGCAAAACAAAGGATTTCGAGTCAAAAACAAACAATTAAAAGAAATAAATATATATATATATATATGTATATATATATATATATATAAAGGAAAGGCTAAGTTATACATGGTGAAGGTAAGGAAGAGTAAAGCGAATACACACAAATGCACCATATTGTAAACAAGACGGTGACACACTTTCGAGAAAGCACGTGTTTGCAGCCACTTTTTGCATCAAACAAACCTCGCGTACGGATACAAGCGAACAGAGACACGTTTTACGCACTCTTTCGCGGCGCGCATTCTACTATATTTTGCTTTTAAAACATTTCTCTCCCTATTACAATTATACACAAAACAACTCCGTTGAGTTTGCCGTAAGCCTGATTTTCAAATCAACAAAATTATTACTGTGATGTGATTATTTTTTGGTTTATTTACCGTGTTTTCCGTTTTTGTAGAAACCGAAATCCTATCGTGGGCGTTGTTGTTGGAAACGTCAGTGTTTATGATTTTTAAAATTTACCGCTATCACTTGATATTCTACACATAGACATCGACAAGTATCAACAATGTGTTGACCGTCTTTTTAGACCCTGATGAAGAAGTGTGGATTTTTGTCGGACTGTGGTTACGCATAAAAAATTGTATTATTATAGGTGAAAAAAAAAGAAAAGAAAAAAAAGGGTTGTTTTAAACCCGTTTACAGTTTGAGCATTAAAAAATACATCAAAAGTACGTTGGCAATAACTTTTATCATTATCAAGTTATATTAACGCACATTGTAATTTTAATGAGATAAAAGAAAACTATAAAAATGTTTGAAATAACCAAAAATACATAAACACACACGCGCACACGTATATATATTATACATATTAGATACATCAATATATATATATATGCATATTTAATTTCAAAATATAATTATACTACATGAATATAAACGTGTCAAAAGAAAATAACATGTGCTTTTTACAAGATACACAACGGTGAATATAAAAGGTTTAAATGAAAATAGAAAAGAAAGAACAAGAAAAATTATAGAAGACAAATAAAAAAACACCCAGTTCCTAAAGTGACAACGTCTTTTGTGGCAGAAGGTAAGTAAAGCTTTTATCTGTGTACCTCTGCATACTACCATATGGTTCAGTCTCGTAATTTTTATTGTGTCCTTTCGTCTGACAATATGCTTGTGCTTACAGAAGCTGAGACGCCCCGATTATTACAAACGTGATTTATTTACTTAATTATTCAACTGTTTATTTTTTTTTCTTAATTATATTCTAATATTGAGGCGATGGAGTATATTTTTTTTGTTAACAAAAATTTCTCAAAGATTAAAAGTTGATATTATTTTTTTATTTTATTTTTCGTCTTTGCTTGTTTGGTACGCGTTGTCCGCAAGTCTCAAGACTTCTACAGACAACAAGTTTTTTTTTCTTCGAAAATGGAAACTGATGAGGTGTCATGCAATCAGAAAAAACGTATTTGTGATGAATGTATTGAGAGAAATGTACGAAAGGTGTGAGGAATAATGAGAAATATGATTTTTTTTCAATTCATTCCTTTTCTAAGGCTGTAAGGAATTTGATCCACATAGTTCTTTTCTGCTTTTGATATAATTTGCGCAGGGCCAGTAACAACGGGTAATGTTTGGTCTTGAGATTCTACATTCTACTGAACTTTATCTCTAGGTCCTTGTATTTCCTTATATTATTATTATTATTATTATTATTTGGTATCATCAGGGAGTATTTAAGTGCCTAATTACCAAGTCCCCTCCAGGGTCTATGAGTAAAAAAGCACTCTAGGAGAAATATATATGTACATTTGGGACGTTGTGTTTAGATGATGAGGGTTTTTTTTGCGAATGATATGTATATTTCCGAACAAAGTAATCTTTTTCAGGTCTGACTTGCTGATGCGTTCAGGAATATTTACTCAAAACATTTTCGAAGCCCTTTTGTTTTTCATAACCAATGCCGCTATCAGAAAAGGGATAATCGTTGTTTACCACTGCTATTATTATTTTAATCAGCATCATTGTCTATCCGCAATTTATTATCTATCTATCTATCTATCTATCTATCTATCTATCTATCTATCTATCTATCTATCTATCTATCTATCTATCTAATACATAGAATTTCTTTAATCATGAACCCCCTGGTTACTTTTGGCGAATGGTAAATAAGGCCAAAACTCAGAGAAAACTAAAAGCCTTTACACAAAAACGCAATAATGCATACTGCGTATAGAGCGCATGGTAATTATGGTCCCCAAAGTACCAATAAATTTATAAAAACAACTAGTTTCATAGTCCGTATCCCCCCCCCAAAATACCGTAACTAACATGAGCATACGTGTGTGTGTGAGTGAGAGTAGAGAGAAACAACATTTCTCTATACAAATAAATACAAAAAAACATCTTTTTTTGTCTATCTCACTATATATATATATATATATATATATATATATATATATATATATGTAAAAGAATGCTAAAATATTCTCATCCGGACCAATGACATAGAGTAATGCTTCCCAAAACCTAACTATTGCACCCTTGACTACTAGGCCACATCTCTAGTGTTACCTTCCCACACTCATATGAAAACACTTCTTTCGTGGTAGAAGGTATACCGCAAATTCAGAACAGGACCATATGAACACCCTGGCTATATCACTACACCTACAAGAGCATTGTCCACTGTAGATATATGGCCACACCTGTCCAGAAAATATCAGTAATATACCGACAAACGTTTGGCCTTTTAACTTCAGACAAAAAACACAAAATAAAATATTGTGCCTTCGTGTATAACTGTTAGTGTTATATTCATTTTATTACTTGTATGAGCAGACGTGTTTCTTCAGTGTAAATAATTTAAATATTTCTTCGCAGAGATTTGGTAAAAAAAAATCGGAAAATAGTATTACTTAGTTCTATTACCACGCTGCCGCCACGCTTTTTTTTTCTTAATCGACCCCTAACGCCCTCTTTCTCGCTACCCACTTAATTTTTCGACTTTTCCCAAGGGGTGGTACCGCCCACTTCAGGAATCCTAGACATGGAGCAACGAATCGTTTATATGTTGTTTCACATGTTTACCCTGTAGTTCAATCCATTTGGCACATCGTATCTCAAGTTACATTAGCACTAAAAAATAAATGCATATAAACAAACAAAAAAAATGGAAATAGTGAAAAAAATAAATAAATAAAAAATAAAAATAATGAAATATTTGTTTTGGCATTAAAATATCAGTTTCCTACTCCTAAAATCTCTGAATCACTCGACAGTTCCCTCCTTTTCAAACCCCTTTCAAGGTTTGAAAACAGGAAATATATGCAGCGACATCTGGTGAGTAGGGTGAATAGCCTACGTGATCATAGTGCATAGATCATTCACCCTACTTCCAAATATCCATCGTCTTCCCAACCATGAGAGCATGTAGATTGCCCTGCAAAAGGAGAACATCCATTTCTGTAGCTTTTATCGTCGTTTTCTTTCAGTGCCTCCGTTTTTTATCGTCGTTTTCTTTCAGTGCCTCCGTTAATCAGCTCATGTTAGACAGTATTTTGACATAATTATTTGGTCCTACTGAAGACAGTCAAACACCAAAAAAAGCTTCAAGAAAAATCAAGGTTACCACCTTCCTTGTTGACTTTTGAGCCTTCAATTTCTTCCACGATGGTTAACAAAAATGCCACCACTACAAAGACTGTTGTTTCGTGTCCGGATCATAGTGAATTTTATCAACACTGACAAGTCGTCCCGGAAAAAAATATCTTGATATAGCTGAAAATGCTGAACATATAGAGATTTTTTGCTCTATGCCGTTTCTGATTAACATTAAAAAATATTGACATCCACTTTACTTACAGGTTCTGCATATCCAACAGATCTTGAATTCTAAACTCAAATGTTTCCTGGATATCAATCAAATAAAAAATCTAACAACAACCAAACCAATTATTTGCTAATCCTAACATAGGACGTAATAGGGGAAATAGTATTTAGGATGTAAGACCACTAAGACACAAGGGTTACTGGGTGTGTAAGTATTAGAAAACAGAAACAGTACTAAGTAGCGAAAACAAAAGTAGAGTTGTCAGGAGGAGAGTAGATAGCGATTTACATTGCATTTAAATTTTTGAAGATTAAAGTTGGCTGAAAAGCATGGAACTGGAAGAGAGTTCCACAATAGATAAGTACGAGAAAAGAAACTGTTAGCATAGAACTTATAGTTACATCTAGTCAACTCGACTGTCTAGTACTGCGCTTGAAGTCATAAAGTCTAAGTATCACAGCGAAGAGCTCACCCGAACAATTATCATGAAAGTATCAATAGAAAAAGTCACGGTGTGTGTGTATGGGGGAGGAACGTCAGATCAGAACCAATAAAATTGCTGATTCTTTTAATTTTATCAAGGAGCTCTAGATACATAGCAGGAGCACTGGACCATATGCGGCAGCAATATTCTAAGCATGGAGGAATGGTAGACTTATAAACATGTAAGATAGTCTGGAGAGAAAAATTATCTCGCATGACATAGAGAACTAGCTTTTTTTTACCAGCTGACCTAGTATTGGATTACATATAGTCTTTTTAAATGTTGTGCAATACAACAAGATAAACATTTCAAAATGCACAACATTTAAAAATACATTCCTAACCCCCTTCAGTGTATAAGGTTCAAGATTGTAGAGATCGGGAAAACATCCTCTTGGAGTCGGTTTCACAAAGTGGTTCGCGAAAAGAAGCTACTCGAGTGGAGCTTACTTCTCACCAATGGAATCAAACTTGTATAAACAACATCATATCAGATGTTAAACATGTTTTGTTGAATAATATAGACATATTATGTCTACTTATTTTTATATTGATCCTTTCAAGTTGTCTAATTAGTTTCTTAATATTGTTATCAAATCCACCAAGGAAGGTGCCGTATTTTTTTTAAACCCAAGTACTTTCGACCTTTTCTAAAATAATCTCCAGCGTTAACTTTTAAAGACAAACACGCTATTTTTACTATGATAAATTGAAAGACACATGTAAACAAAATGTGGGTTCTGTTGTTTGTATTTATTTTTAAACGCGCGTTTTTTTTTAAATCGCGCACTCATATATATATATATATATATATATATATATATATATATATATATAATATATATATATATATATGTATATTGCATTCTGTTATTTCATAGAGTCGGTCTAGGTATCTCGAAATAGTCAACAGTTGTCATAATAGTCGCTGAACCTAGGTATGGGAGATAACTCTAGTACAGTGTTATTCAACCTTTTCAACCAACGACACTCATAGGAGTAAAGGAAAATACCACGGCACACATACGAAAGTTTTGAATGAGTATACATTTAATTATTATGAAATAAAACCGTATATTTTTAAAATTAACGCACATTTTTGAATTTGCTTTATTTCAATGTTTCTATTCAATTATTTGTGCAGCTTATTTAGTGAAACCTGGGCCTGGTGCTTTTTCGCGATTTCTTCGATGTTTGGTCGAATGTGCGATAAACAGACTCCCATTTCTTCTTCATCAGTTGACCGTAGTCTTTTTGACTTTTTATTTTTTATGTTTTTAGGGTCGAGAAAACTAATTCACATAAATCAGAAATAGCAAATGAAATAAAATTGATAACGCTTTTTTTTAGCTAATGTGGGATAATAAGATTAATACTTATTCATTTATTCAAATACTAACTCTATACCGTGACTACTTCCACACACACACACACACACACACACACACACGCACACACACACATATATATATATATATATGCGATAACAGTATTTCGCGACACACTTAAGAGTATCGCGTGGCACTCTAGTGTGCCGCGGCACGGTGATCGAGAATCCCTGATCTAGTGCATTAAATAATACAAACAAGCAAAAACAACTTACAAATGCACATATCGTATTATGCAGATAATTGTTAGAGATTGTCGTCCATCCAGTTTGAGAGTTAGACGGGATTTTAAGTATTGTCATTTTTACAAAACATGTTAAGCGATATACGTGCATATGTAGGAAGCAACAGTGTCACGACCTTTTTTTCTTCTCTTCCACTAATTTTACTTCCCCTACCCTAACCACATCTGTGCATAATCATACAACGACAGTTGCGCACTCAGATTAAAGCTTACGGCCACATCACGGTGAACCATTGTTTTCCGTACGATTACCGCAGTTAAGCAACGTCGAGCCTGGTCTGTATCTAGACGGGTGGCCGCTTGGGAAATTCCAGGTCTTGATATGCGCTTGGTGTAATGGATAGCGACTCGAAATTATTAATCTGAGAGCCGAGTTCCAATTCCAGTTGGTTTTATTATATTCACTTACACGCAAATACCTTTGGGAAAGGTATGAATCCACGTCTTCTCCCACCAGCTCTGAGTTAATTGGTAAGGGTTGTATTAATGAAACCATTAATATCTAAAAAAATATTTACAATTTAAAAATGTTTTCTTGCTAAATAGCCTGCAAAGGGTTGATAAACCGTAGAACACGAAGCAACCAATCAATAAACACTCATGTTAGCGATGTTTTGTGACATCCATGAAGTGACCTTCCATTTCTCTTCCTTTGTTTACGTCAGTTGACTACAGTTTTGGTCTTGTCATTGTTTAATTATAATTAGTCATATTTATATTTTTTATTATCACGGTAAACTTTTCACTAAGCAGTTATTTCGTAAAAAAAGATTTAATGGTTAATTAAATTGGAAATTTAATTAAACATTTTTATGATTAAAAACTATTCTTTTCAAAATATTACCCTTTTTGTCGAGCAGGTTCCATATAAAGAAATCCTGATATTAAATATCTCTCTTCAACCATAGTATGAATTAATTAGAAATTGTTTGCTTTTAACCCCTTTCATATTTTTGAGAATAGTGAAATAATGCGAGTAGAGGACAAACCGTCAACAGTAAGAAGTGTTTTAAGAGAGGATGAAAAAGGTGACACTGAAATCCGAATTAGCATTGCATTAGCGAAAGAGGTATTTGAGAAGCTAAAGAAAGTATTAAGAAACATGAAAATTTCATTAAAAACTAAGAATAGAGTGCTGAACTGCTATGTGATCCCAATCCTCTTATATGGCAGTGAATCATGGACAGTCCTGTTCTCTCAGATAAAAAGAAAATTGGTAGTAAGAGAAATGTGGTCATGCAGAAGAACACCGTGAATACTATGAACAGATCGCATGAGCAAAGAAAAGAAGTCTTAAGGAAAGGAAGCTTGGAGAATTTGACATTCATAAAGCATATCGAAGGCAAGGGTGCCAGGGGAAGACAGCGTTCTACCTTCTTGACGGGTTTGTGTGAATGGATGGCAGAACGTGGGCGAGACGTTTTGCAAAGGGATAGACGTTGGTAAGGGTTACAAGGATAGGATGTAGTCGAGAGCCATAATCGCCCCCGTTCTGAAAGGACACAGCACGCGCAGGAACATAACCCTTTTTCAGGTTTTTGACATTACAAATAATATTTTAAAAAGCTGAATTTCAAAACGCTACCCATTTTTTTCTGACGGACTGGTTATGCCAATACAGTTACACAGTTTAACTTTCTTTAGTATCTAAACGGGTCTTCCGAAGCGGCCCGTAATTCAACTTCTTTCAAAATGGCTGCAATTCAACCATCTTGGTGGTATTAAACATGTACATACGTGCCACTGTTGAAGTATCTTTTAATAAACGCTAAAGGCATGCGAGATATGTAACTTGAGTCAAACCACACCATGTTGGGAGTGGTTAGGTCTGTGTCACAGATGAATACAGTCTGAAAGATGTAGCTAGCCAGATCTGCGTGCCATAAAGAGATTAAGAAATTGAACATAGAATAGGATGTGCTTGGAGTAGTTTCTCCCAATACCTCAAGTTTCTACACAACCAAAACATCAACCTAAAACCTCAGTAATATTCTTAAACAGATTCAGATCAAGACTTTCATGGCGCCAAACTCGTTCAGAAATATCTGTCAGCTGTCTACAACTACTTTCTCTGATCAATGATTAAAAATGGCTTCGAACGAATGAAACATGTAAGTCTTTATGAAGACAATCCGTGTTCGAATCTCATGGACTGGCGCTACCGAATCACATGCAAGGACAATACATCTGAGGTTGGTTGGATGGTTAAATGATAAAGTCTACTATACCAAACCAAAACTTTGGAATAACTTGAACGGCGAATACAAGAAGATATGTTTTCCATACCGCAAGAGTTCGTGGGTGAAGTCCGTTGACGGTCTCGAAATCTGGTGCCCATATCAAATTTTAAATAAAACCTCATGGTAAACGCTTTCCTCTCATATCCATTTCTTGTAAAAATTATAGCTAATGAATTATAAGTATTTTAATATGGGGAGTTATTTTCAGTCATCCTGTATATCTATGCGAGATGGGGCTTAAATGAATTTAGAATTTTAATTACGCCTTTGAAGCGTGTATGTTTGTGTTCAGTAAAAATGTGACTTATAATTAACGCTATAAAAAGATAGTTGCAATTTCTGGGGCACATAATGAAGGAAAGAGGGTTTGGAAAATTTGACACTCACAGGATATACTGAAGACAAGAGGGATAGAAAAAAACAGCTTATAACCTACCTAACGAGCTTATGTAAATGGATGATAGAACAGGTTTTAAGAGAGATAGCAAAAAGACATAAAAAATTTACGAAAGAACTACAAAGAACAGGAAATTGTAGAGAGCCATGATCGTCAACATCTGAATGGACATGGCGCAGATAAGAAGAAGAAGAAAAGCAACAATGTTAAAATTTTCAAATAATGAGTTTCGGTGAAAAAAATTACTTGCTAAGTAAAGCTATTAATTTTTTCATACGACATTTAGCGCCTCATGATTGGCACGTATAAAATGTTTATTGTTTTTAACAAGGATTAGAATAATGATGGCTGCCCTGCACCCTCATTCCCACAATCAGACTTGATCGATGACATGAACCACATACCGACACCGTGATTATTTGTGTAGACTTTATGACTTGAATATAACGCTCATTTTATTGCTAAACTAATCCTTATTTTACTAGTCATTAACCCTTTTTTGTTGCCATAGTCATTGTAAATATTATTCTTTTTATAATAGGTATCTCATTATATCTTCAAATTGATAATATTCGATAATGATTGTTGGAGGGCGACTCTGCACAGATGACGAATAATATTTCAATTTCACAAATCCACTTGTTAGAAAAGGCATGGAGATCGTCGATATAGAAGGGGTAAGTGAAGTAGCATTGGAACAGAGAAAGATCCCTTTCATAAAAGCTAAACGAAATATTAACAGGAAAATTTCGTTATAAACAACTAAAATAGTGCTGAATTTCTATGTCGTATAAATCCTCTTATATGGCAAGCAATACTAGACAATTTTCTCACATATTAAGAGAAGATTTGTGGCAACTGCGTATACAGAAGGATGATGTGAATACTATGTGTAAGCAACGAAGATTTTTTTTTACAGTAAGATTCACCCTGTTCAAAGCCTGGAAGCCACTCAAGGTAGAGGGTTACGTTAAGAGCCAATTTATACGGCTAGGAGGGGAAGATAAAAGTTAACCCTAGGCTTGAACAGGTTAAGACTGTAGTGATCGCGGAAATATCCTCTTGGGAGTCGGTTCCACAGAGCAGTGGTCCGCGGGAAGTAGCTGTTCGAGTGGAACTCACTGGTGGAATACGGAGGGAATCTGGGTAGTTTACCACAATGTCAGTGGCATGGCGGGTCCTAGCCATGAAGGTTATAACTGGCTGAGCCTAGGAATGTCGCTTGTCTGAGCATTTCCCGTGAGAGTAGTGGTAGAGCAGTGAGTGGCTTGCCACATCCCGCCCGTTAGAGAGACAGGATGGGGGGTGGAAAATAATTCGTTATCCACAAGGACCTTTTTGAAATCTGTCGAGACGGAAAAGTAGAAGCTGGGCAGCCCCCACCCCATATGACAACTGTACTCTATTTTCGGCCTTATCTGGCTCTTGTAAATTCAGAGGATAGAAGCAAAAAGGTTATTTATACCTAGAATCAGAAAGACAGTTGAAATCTCTGGAACACATAATGAAGAAAAAGGATTCGGAAAGATCTGACTCTAACAGGTCATATAAAATTCAAGAAGGGCAGAGTAAACAATGTAAATGGATAACAAAACTGTGACCAGGAGTAATAGTAAGGAGACAAACATTGCTTGCAGCTACAATTGTCGAGAGCCACAATCACCTACATAAGAAGCATGTGTAAATGTATAGCAGAACAGCTACTGGACGGTATAGTAAGAAGACAAAAAAATTTTAGTGTGGCAAAAGTTAGGAAGTTGTAGAGTGCCATGATCGCCCAAATCCTGAAGGAACACGGTGTATATAAAAAAAAATTCCGGCGCAATGAAGTGTCTTTTATATTCTTATTGTCAACCATATATTTATCAGTACGCACTGAGTTTTGTCATCAGTAGTAGACAGAAGCTTTCACTGGAGGTCAAGGGACAGCAAATCTGCTTAATATTCCAGCAATTATCTCGGGATTATGACTGATTTTACGATTAGATTAAGTAAATTCATCTGAAGTGCAAAATGGCAAACAAAAGGAGAACAGTTTAATAAAGGGGTCAAAAACTGTAGAAGATCTGATCATGATGTTGCTCTGCAACTCCCGCTCAGGAACTGAGATACAGTATACATCAGTCCCTGTGGAACATACTCATCTGGATAACGTCAGAAAAACAAATCTATGGCGTTGAACGTCATATTTACTGTATTACCTCTTAATTTATTATAACAAAATACCCCCTAACAATTAAGGTCAGAAAGTCAGAGGCCATTTGGGCCATTTGGGCCATTCTTGATGTAGCATCAGGGCATTTGCTTGAAATCCTCTCCGACTCTTAGACGTTTCGGCCGGATGATGATGATCATAATCATATACCAATCTCTACCTGTAGCTTAGAGACTTTTTTGGTATATGAGATGTTCACAGCAGCGTTACTCTCCGCGCAATCTCAATGATGTCAATTATTCTCAAGACAAGATTTTTGGTGCGCCGATTGAGCCAATCAGAACACTTTCACCTGCAGTTTCTTCGAATTCCCCAGATTTAATCTGTCAGGTCTTGGTAATTCGGTATTATGGTGGTGTTGATGGCTACATTCACCTCCAACGTACAGGTTCAGGACCAGAAGCTTCCAGTTTCACCAAAACCTGGTCCCATCATCCATTACCTATCAGAGTATGAGAAAGTGACAATGGCGTGAATTTGTTTATGGTGGAACTCAACTAGTCAGGAAGTGTTCCACACACTTGATTTCATGGCCGTCCTATGCGGGACATATGGAATGAGACATGCAGGATCCAGTTATGAAACTGCAATACACTGCCGCTGACTTTAATTTCGAGTGGCGCCTTCTGTAGCATGTCCGTCTTGCGTAGCCCTCTTCATCCGCTTGGTCGAACGTGCCGCCAAGAGTGAACCTACCAGGTGTTTCGAACTGCCGACGACATCATTCGCAGTGTCAGTGGACCACGCGAACCCCTTTACCATGGCAAGAAGCAACCATCAGAAGTATACATATAGAAAGATGCGCGCATCGACTCATATATATTTCATACTGGATGTCAGAATAAACAGTTCGTTATAAAATGTCACTTTGTTAAATGACAATAATAAAAACTGATCGACTACGTCCTGAAGGGACACGGCACATTAAAGAAGACGAAGCTGCCATCCAGTTTTCCTTTTTCTCTGAACTGTCACCTAACATGATGGATGAGATATTCTCTCAAGGAAATTCCTTGTCTTGAACGTCTATTTGAGACTCAAACTCTCCCCAGATCTCAAGTGAATCTCGTATATCCAATCTATTGCTAAAGATGATAGAAAAAAGTAATTGGTTCATTGTACTGTTCCAGTAAGTATCTGATTCCACCCCTGCTATACACTATCTTTACAAGAGCCAGATCAAACCAAAAACGGAGTATTGCTACCATATCTGCCCAGTCCTTACTTTTCGGTCTGATTTTCAAAAGCGGCACTACGGCCTTGTGGATGATGATTTATTTTCCATTCTACAACCCTTTTCCCACAGACAAAACGTCGTGAGCCTCCCTGATTTCTAGGGTATGTGTTCTGCCGAGCTACATTCCTTTGTCCAACCACTCCTGGTTATTACAACTTACACAATGGTGAATCATTCGTATTCTCGTCGTATTCCAATAGTAAGCCTTTACTATTACCGAAGTTAAGCAACGTTGAGCCTCGTCAGTACCTAGATGGGTGACTGCTTGGGAATACTAGGTGCTCTAAGCTTGGGTGTGGGAGAGGTGTAATGGATAATAGCTCGGAATTGTTAATCGGAGATCTGGGATCCGAATTCCAATTGGGCTCGTTATATTTACGCGTAAATACTCTTGGGAAATGTATAAATCAATTATGGGTTACTAAGTAAGACTTTTATCACTATACCATATTTAATTTTAAAAAAAAAGATAGAACTGCATAAAAAAATATTTAGATTTCAGGAACTGAAAAAGCAGAAATATTTATATGCAGCTAAAGAAAACCAATCAATAGTAAGATGTAAGTTTCATTTGGACAGCAACTTTTGCTTTGTGGAACACACTCGCGGCAAGTAGTTTTCCCAGTCGTTTCTAGACTAGATAGATAGACAGATAGATAGACAGATAGATATGAACAGATTGAGAGAGACAGATAAATAGATATGTAAAAACTAAGATAGATAGATATGATCAGACTGAGATAGATATATAGATATGAACAGTACATTATTTACATTATTCGGATAATTGTCCTCGTCTTTGTCGCCATATTTATTACAACGTTTCGGCCGTTGGACGCTCCGGCCTTCTTCAGGTGGCTGGAATGTCGAACTGTACCCTTTATTTCGCTCACTGGGATAGACTGTTCTTGTTCCACGTGCCATGTTTAATGGATGTCAGTTATCAGTTATCTCCTGTTAATTCCCCTCTCCAAGTTCTCCACTGCCTTAACCGAGTATTGAACTGACACTCTTTGGGTACTGTCACTGGATCTAACT
>OZ038477.1:112652577-112675077 GCA_964036315.1 Acanthosepion esculentum | reverse complement strand
TTAATCTATTTGCCAGCTGGCTTTTAAGGACATATCTCGCGCTGAGATAGTTAATATTTACGTTGCTGAGTGCGCAAAAGCATTAATGGGCGTGGGTGTTTCTGACCAATGATTATTATGAAATCCAGAAACATTTAGTTATACTTGGCTGTGTGAACGAGTGCATTAATTAGTGCTCGTTCATCTGCTCATATGTCGAATACGGCAATAATAAGATACTATCAACATTGTTTATGGTGTTAACAGGCCTTAACTGATTTTGCCTGAGCTGGAAACTTATTTATGGGAGAATTGTTTGTCCAAATACTTCTTAATTTAATTTATACTTCACTGAAAATCGTGGTATACCAAGGATGAGATGCTTTGTCAACGTATCTTGTAATGAGACAAAGCGTAACGTGAAGGGAATTCAAGTGAAGAACTTTGGTATACAGCCTCAGTCGAAAATCAAAATTCGATACCACGAATTCGATATTTGTAAAATGTAACGCATACTTCAATATCCTTCAGTATCTGTGTGTATTTCTGAGATGAGGTATTATGTACACTATTTACATTATTCGGACTATTGTCCTCATCTTTGTCGCCACATTTATTACAACGTTTCGTCTGTTGTACGCACCGGCCTTATTCAGGTGGTTAGAATGTCGAACTGAACCCTTTATTTCGCACACTGGGGTAGAATGCTAGGTCACAAAAATCTCCTGAGCCGATCAAGCATAGTAATGAATACAATATGGGAACCAGGAATAACCAGTGCCAGAGAAAAGCGTTAAAAACTACAAATAATTGCAATATGAGCTCTGGTAAAAATATGAATGATAACAGCAAAGATAGCAATATGAGCACTTGTAAAAAATGGTTGCTGAGACTTAATACCCAGAAATTCATACACAGATGTCCTCAAGGACACATGGCACAGTTGATAAAGGCGTTGGGTAGATCCAGTGACAGTACCAAAAGCGTGTGAGTTCAATACCCGGTTAAAGCAGTGGAGAACTTGGAGAGGGGAATTAACAGGAGATAACTGATAACTGACATCCATTAAACATGGCACGTGAAACTAGAACAGTCTACCCCGGTGAGCGAAATAAAAGGTTCGACATTCCAACCACCTGAAGAAGGCGGAAAAGTTGTAATAAATATGGCGACAAAGATGAGGACAATAGTCTGAATAATGTAAATAATGTTCAATGTCCTTGTTGAATATTAATGTTTGCTCGAATACTTATGAGAAAACTTACTCTTTGCAATGAAAATATATTCTCTCTTTGTTATACAGGAATAAGTGTCGCCGCCATAGATCGCCAGTGAGCAAACACAGGCGATCCAATTACTGAATTAAATAGAACACATGACCATAGAGGAAACATATATATAGGAATCACGTGACATCTTCTAGTCTATCCTCTATTACTAACGGATCCTTATGTTTACTCTATTATCTATTACTATACTATAGACCGCTATTCTCTACACTGTTCACTATCTATTTCTCTATTCTGATCACTATTCGGTGGTTGCTACTGGAGCGAGTATTATCGAGCAAGTACAATTTGTGCGAGTGTTATTCGAAGGCATCTGACACCAGCATTGTTCAACGGCGTTACTATAGTTATATTTGCGATTAAAAATTCGTCTCTATTACAAAGAACATCACGAAAGTGACAATGAGTATTCGTTGACAACACAAAAGTAGCAACGAGTGTTGACATCAAAACGCTCTTTATCTCCGTCTGTCTTTGGTAGAGTTAGACTCTTCTAATGGGCATACTGAATATTGGATTTCTGTTAACACCATAGGCAACATTCGTTTAACAGGTTTTTTTTTACAAGATAAAACTTTGGAAATCCTTTCTTCTGGAATAAGATATGACTGAGGACTCTCAGTTCAGTGTTTGCGGTGCATCAGCATTTGGACAAAAGAATGCTAATTAACATTGACGGGCAATAAATACAGAGGATATATAGGTTTCTGTCAGATTTTATGGGATGATGAGGTATCATTGTTTACATTATTTACACTCAGTCTATTGTGCTTATGTTGTGTTATGCTGTTATTATCCCAACGTTTTGTGCTCGTTTGTACTCCAGCCTTCATCAGTGCCCCGACAACGTCGCTTTCTAAATGTTTCGATTATTCTCGAATCGAAAAGCACTTGATAGAAACCGGGATGTACAAATGTCAAAACGATAAGAACAATAGCCCGAGTGTGAATAAAGTAAATAAGTCTATAGATGTGTTTTGGAAGTATACCCCACACCCACACGCACAATGTAAGCTTGTAATGTACACATCTAGAAAACGACATTGTCATGAGCCTACGCTCCCACGCAAACATACCAAGAGTGTCCAGTCTTTCTCATTGGACATCTACGTTCTTTTATGGCTTCAAGGAAAGATTCGTGTTTTTCACACTTTTACTTATCATGGTATCTCAGATTTTACACATTGACGAATTTATTAGATTCTGTTAACGGAGGAGGATAAGCAATAAGCCATTCATTCAAATTGCGTGGGTCTGTCTGCCTTGAAAATAAGTATTCAATATGTGTGACTTTTTTTCCCAGCACAACTGGCACGCATGTTATTATCCATTCAAACAATCAGTATCCTTGGTACATACATAGATACAGAAACAGATATATAGATAAAACAGAAGGCAGACAGAGAGACTGTAAGATAGATAGATAGATAGATAGATAGAGAGATAGAGATAGATGCGTATAGAATTGTATATATATATATATATATATATATATATATATATATATATATATATATATAGAGAGAGAGAGAGAGAGAGAGAGAGTTATAGATAGATAGATAAATAGAGATAAATAGATAGATAGATGCGAATAGAATGGGATAGGTGGATAGAGGTGCGAATAGAATGGGAAAGATAGAATGGAATATATATATATGTATATATATATACATATATATATGTATATATATATATATATAAATATATATATATATATATATATATATATATATATAGATAGATAGATAGATAGATAGATAGATAGATAGATAGATAGACAGATGCAAATAGAATGGGATAGATAGATAGGAACAGGATGATAATTCGATATTTTTCATCTATGGTTGTTAGAAAGAGATACAGCTCAACATGTTAGCTATTAATAATCTTTGTAAATAATATAATCAAACACGGGTTTTAGCAGAACAGGGCAATTGTAACACTAAAATTCGAAGGCGTATTCTAAAAGCAAAATATGCCTTTCGTAAGCTAAAAAAAGAAAACAGGAAAAGAAGAAAAGAGTACTGAACTGCTATGTAATATCAACCCTCTTACATGACAGACAATGCTTAACAATTTCCTCATTGATGGAGAGAAACTTTGAGGTAACAGAGAGTTAGTTTCACAGACGGATGCTGAGAATTGCATAAAGTGATAAAATTAGAAAAATAAAGAAGTTTTAGGAAAAAGGGAATCCAAATGTTCACTTAGAAACAGACAGTTAAAATTTCTGGAACCCTTCCTGATGAAAGAAGGCTTGGGAAATTTGACACACACAAGACATAGCAAAAGGGACTTAGGAAACAGTAACCTACTTAAAAAGATTGGATAGGAGAAAAGTGGGAAGTGGAAAATGGCAAAGATTCTTAAGAATTACAAAGGATAGGAAGTTTTGGAAAGCCACATCCTGAATGCACACAACACATAAAAAGGAAGACTTGTAAAATCATTGATTTCCATAATATAATAAGACATAGCGTACTTATAGAAGGGTAGAGTGTGCAGATCGAACTCAGTTGTTGAGTGTGTTGGCGTGACTAACATTTTAACTATCACATCTCGGGGATAAACTTATAAGCTTATCTTAGACCCACAAAATACCAGAACACACAGAGACCATTGAACGCATTACATGAGCCAATGGTCTTCTAGAATAGTTCGTTATACATCGCATCACTGATGACATCATTACTTTTACTTTTCTTAGTCTATCTTAAGTGTACAATGAAAGAGAAAAATAATAGATCAGTGAGGGTCGATCCTTGGAGCTTTTCAAGACTTACTAGCCAGTGTTCTACGGGAGGCTCTCGGATATTTGTGCAGGTTCAGTGATGCCACTCATATATTGTCTTAATTGATTTATATCTAGATCCACCTGTTTTCATATATATATATATATATATATATATATATATATATATATATATATATATATATATATATATTTATATATCATTAGTCTTTGTGCATTGTCCAGGTGTTGCTTCGTAGAATCAGACGTGAGACAAAGGTGAGAAAATACGATTAGTAAAAAACACTTGAAACCACGACGCCTACAACGGAAGTTGTGTTTCTATATGACGCGATATTATTATTTTTATGTGAACGTAAGAATGAATATGTATATGTGAGTCTGTGTTTGTGCATTCGCACTTCTCTCTCTGTGTGTGTGTGTGTGTACATGTGCGTGTGCGTGCGCGTGCGCGTGCGCGTCTGTGTTTTGGGGACAAGTATGAGCACATGAATTTCTGAATGGCCATGTATTGTGAGATGTTGTCCGCCCAGAGCAACAGAGGAAGCTATAAAACTGAATGGTTCTGACAATGGATCAATACCATAAACTGAGAAAGAAAGAAAGAAAGAATCAGGAGAAATAAAGAAATAAAAAGAGAGACGAAAAAGGGAAGAAAAAGAGAAAATTAAATAAGGTTTAAATTGGTTTATTTTGTTTTACGGTATATCAACCTCAATGGGTTATTTAATACTGACAAGATTTTTATTTCTGGTAATATTTCTTTTTTCAAAATGTATTGTTGGTAATATTTTTTTAATGAATTGCTGCAAATATTTTTTTCAAAATTGTATTGCTGGTAATATCTTTTTCTCAAAATGTACTGCTGCTCTTATATTATTTTCAAAAAAGTATTGCTAGTAATATTTTTTTTAAAGATGTATTGCTGGTAATAATGTATTTTTGGTAATATTTTTCCAAAAATGTATTGCTGGTATTAAAACCCGTTTTACACTTTCGTAGTGTTATGACTCCAGTTTGGGGGTTAACTGTTTGCACAAATCTGGGGCCCTAACACGTGCTATCATCCCTAGTCAACGTAGAGCTGAGGACACTAGCAATTAAGAGGTGGGTTGACGCTCCTTTAAATCTTCTGATCAGAGGCTTTTCTGCCGGATGTAGTTTGTCGTCATACCCAGGACGCTCCATTTGGAGGAGGTCTTATCCCTCTGCAGAGGTGCAGTCGGCGTATTCTGAAGCCGCAGCCGACAGGGCGAAATTAAATAAGGGAAGAAAGAAAAGGGGAACGAAAGAAATGAAGTAAAAAAAAGAAAGAACGTAATAAAACGAATGAAAATGCACGAAGGTTGGCAAGAAAGAAAGAAAGAAAGAAAGAAAGAAAGAAAGAAAGAAAGAAAGAAGAGTAGGAAGGAAAGGAAAAGAAAGGACAGGAATAAATAAAGAAATAAAGAAGGACAGAGAAAGTGAGAAAGAAAGTGAGAATGAAAAAGCAGTGGGCAGAAAAGTGAGAAAGAGGAGGGAAGAAAAGGGAGAAAGAAGAGAGAGGTAAAGTGAAAAAGGAGAATGAGGAAAAGTGAGAAAGAAGAAGAAGGGAAAGTGAGAAAGAAGAGGGAAGAAATGTAAATGTGAGAAAGCAGAGCGAAAAAAAAGTGAGAAAGAAGAGGGAGGACAAGTGAGAAAGAAGAGGGCGGAAAAGTGAGAAAGAAGAGGAAAGAAAAACGAGAAAGAAGAGGGAGGACAAGTGAGAAAGAAGAAGGAAGAAAAGTGAGAAAGAAAAGGGGGGAAAACTGAGAAAGAAGAAGAAAGAAAAACGAGAAAGAAGAGGGAGGACAAGTGAGAAAGAAGAAGGAAGAAAAGTGAGAAAGAAGAAGAAAGAAAAACGAGAAAGAAGAGGGAGGACAAGTGAGAAAGAAGAAGGAAGAAAAGTGAGAAAGAAAAGGGGGGAAAAGTGGTAAAGCAGAGGTAAGAAAGGTGAGAAAGAAGAGGGAAGAAAACTGAGAAAGAAAGTGGGAATAAAAAGAAAGAAGAGGGAAGAAAAGTGAAAAAGAAGAGGAAAGAAAAGCGAAAAAGAAAGAAAGAAAAAAGATAGAAGAAAACAGAGAAACGAAGACTGAAAGAGAAGAAATAGAAGATTCAGTGCAAAATCAATAAGGTTTCTTATTTCAATCACTATTTTTATTGTTGCATGTTTTGTTGTCAAAGATGGAGTCGGTATAAAAAGAAAAAGCTGAAAGAGGATAAAAAAACAGGAGTGAGCGGTGGCGAGAGAAACTGTTTATCTTTCTCTTCTTCCTCCTGTCTTCACTTCCTTTTCTCGCTTCCTTCATCGCGTATCCTTTCTTTCCCTTTTTTTCGCTGTTTCTTACTGTCGTTTTCGCACGTCATTTACTCTTTCATCTTTAGTCATTATCCTTGTTTTTCTTTCTCTCGTTCTTTCATTGACGTTCCTGATTTGGCTTGTTTCTTTCTTTATAAAGCTCTAAACCTTTCTTTCCTTTTCAGGTCTTCCATTTATTCTCTTTTCTCTCAAAATTCATTCTTCACTCCAAATATCGATATCTTTTGATCGATACATTAATGATTTTCCCTTGGTCGTTACAATATATGCAGATCTATACTTTGACCAACAACACGATTAAAATATTCACCCGATCATTCTGCAGAAAAATCCCCCACACAGCATCATCATCAACCGTGTATAGACACCGGTCAGACGATCGAATTATATGGATAAATACATATTGACTGAAAGATATGAACAAGTTTAAGCTCGAATATAGACACATAAATATCGTCCATTTCCGTGCAAATAGTTTGTAATCTAAGTCTGGCACAAATCAGCAGATGTGGAGCGCCTAATGAAGAATGAACGCACCAATATTGATTTGTAAGACCAACATTCTGAGAGGAATATTCAGCGGATCGCGAGACAAATAGTTCAGGTGACATATCTATAAATAGGTAAATTGTATATAACAGATCTTATTTAATTCCCCGTGCCTTGACATATCTATTTACTTACGCGCAAATACCTTTAGAAAAGGTATGAATCCGTTTCATACACCTCCAGCTATGGGTTACATAGTACGAATTGTATTTGTAAAAAGCATTAATATACTAAAAAATTAATGTTAACGCAATATTAACTCGTAAAAGAAATAATTAATCATACAATACAAAATATATGTTGGCATTAAATAACTCAACAAGTGTTGATGAGCCATAAACAAGAATCAATCAGTTGACTATATTCGTTCGCAAAACGGGATTATCAGTTCGAAGTGTGATTCAGTCATGTATTAATTCTATTTATCTGTCTACACACGCTTACACCCCCTCATATATATATATATGTATTAGATTTGGGCATGTAATCCCGACAGACTTATTGACATTTAGAAAAACGTTATTATTTTCGAAACATACTTTCATATATATATATATGAACGCTATAATTGAGTGACTTCAAATTGGTTTCAACAAAGGGAACATTGGAATTAACCAAAAAAGGTTACATAAACACATACAAAATGGAATTCATTCAAAACGAATATAACAACTTTCGACACTACTTGAGAAAAACAGAAAATAAAATTGTACTTTGATAAATTTACCGATTCCATAAAGCAACTAATTCGGAAGTTTATATATATATATATATATATATATATATATATATATATATATATATATATATATATATATATATTATTAGTAGTAGTGGTAGTAGTAGTAGTAGTAGTAGTAGTAGTCTTATAAGTATAAGAAACTATACTCGTTCGGAAAACCTTCGGTGTCTTGATTTGCAAATAATCAAACCAGTACCAAAGGGGAAAAAGGTATAAAAAAAAGAGAGAACCAAGAACATGTACGTTAGCCGAAAATAATCATCTAGCATGCAAGTCCAAAGCCCAAAGAAAAAAAACCCCGATACGAGTACACATAATAACTAAATAAAGTGCTCAATACAATAAGTAGAGCAGACCAACTAACTAACTAACTAACTAACTAACTATATATATATATATATATATATATATATATATATATATATATATATATATATATATATATATATATGCCAATGAATTCATAATAAACATCAACTAGATATTCTCTTTACATGGGTAAAAAAAACAACAACATATGAACACAGAGAAATATCTAACAAGTACCTAGATGCCCACAGACCATTATATATACACACCCTTTTGCAAATAAATTGAAACGAAACGAATAATTCCGTTATTTTTTACTTTTTTGTATTTTCCCCTTGAAACATGAGCTAGTGCACAATCAGTACTTCGTATGTCCATTCCACGAATGTATCTCCTTGCAGCTTAACCACAGATTCTCGATTGGATTCAAATCAGGAGAGTTTCCGAGCCAGTCGATAGTACTTTGATTTGCTCACTGGTAAGGCTTGCCATTGTGTTCGTGCAGCGTTACAATTTTCGTATGCTTCCTTGGAGTAACATTGGAGTAACAGTGGTCGTAGGACAACTAATCAACAGTCGAAACAATAGTGTGTGGGCATGATGAAAATCTGATTCAATCATGGATGACGCAATATATTTCAAGGCTAAAGAAGTTTTATCATACACTCCGATAATAGATTCATATTACTGCACACCACTGCAAATGACCTAATCTGAGGAAAAATAGGAATCGATTACACCGTATTACTCCAGTGGGTCTAAGACTGACCGTATGGGGAAAGAAAGGAAATTAAAGCAGTTGTTTCAATTAATTTGCACAAGGGTATATATATATATATATATATATATATATATATATAAAGAGAGAAAGT
Source organism: Acanthosepion esculentum (assembly GCA_964036315.1). NCBI lineage: Eukaryota > Metazoa > Mollusca > Cephalopoda > Sepiida > Sepiidae > Acanthosepion > Acanthosepion esculentum. The sequence goes on along the minus strand of OZ038477.1, from coordinate 112,666,247 downwards.
GAGAGAGAGAGATGTGTGTACGTACGCGCACGTTTGTGATTATTGGAGGGTACTTGAAGATCAGTGTTTGGTGGTGTCGTCACTAAAACATAAGATTTCGGAGCTACCAATCAAGCTACTAAAGTACAAAGTACGTAATTGGTATCTAACTGTGGGGAGGTGGATCGGGGTCCAATCAACCTTAAATGGGTCTATCCAGGAAGAGGATCTGATGCTGAAAGACTCGAAACCTCTTAGGATCACTGTTATAAAAATTTACCGATGCATCAGAAAACGTATTTTGTAAAACAACACACACACACACACACACACACACACACACACACACACACACACATATATATATATATATATGTGTGTGTGTGTGTGTGTGTATGTGCATGTATTTATGCGTGTGTGTGTATGTGAGTTAAATGTGAACGTGTGTGTGTGTGTGTGTATGAGTTAAATGTGAATTTTCATACATTTTTCACCAATGGTCTATTTATCTGAATTTATCCATCACCTTCATTATAAAGACTGAATTTTATTAGCATTTCACCCCATGCAAGGCGATAATGCCACTAAGGCGCAAGGGTCACCTAGAGTGAAAGGAAATATAAAAACTTTAGCGAGGAGAAAGGACAATAAAAGAACATGAATCAGGAAGACAGAAGATGGCGATATAAATTTTTGAAAATCGTATTTGACAAGAAATAAAAAAAAACAAGAAAAGAGTTCCATGGGTGAAAACTGCCGGAAGAGAAACCATTAGAATAGAACTTACAATTACAAATAGCTTTTTCAACGCTAAAACAATGTGACCTGGTTGCCAGTCTAGTACTACGCTTAAATTCATGCGGTCGAGGTACCAAAGAGGAAAGCACATTAGAAGAATTGCCATAAAATATTTATAGAAAAGACACAGGGAAGACACATACATCGGAAATTGGAAATTGCCTGAAGTCGAGATGCCAGGTCAGGACCGATTATTATTATTATTATTATTATTATTATTATTAGAAGTAATAGTAGTATTAAAAGGGCGGTTAAAACATATGCATTGCCAATATACACTCGGAAGTAACGATAGCGATATAGATAAACACAAAAGACACCAGTGGCTGAACATTCAATTATGTGCCATGCGTGATACACGCTTACGCGATCATGTATCTTTCGATACACGACTGACGAGGCAGATTTTTTCTAGCAGTAGGTTGCCATTTCTTTCCGCGGTAGATCAGTTTTTATCCAAGGTAATCCAATGACAGGACAGACCGGGTTCTATAGAACTATTTGCCCATAGCTAGGGGGAGAATAAGAGGACTGATACCTTTCCTAAAGGTATTAGCAAGTAAGTGAATGTAATGGATTTGACTGGAATTAGAACTCGGCTCTCCGATTCCTCAATCCGAGCCGCTATGCATTACTCCACCGAATGCAGGGCTGAAATCAGAGATTGTATTTATAACAGCTACACGGAAACAAAGCCTCTTCACAAGGAATTGCAAGAAAACATAATAAAAATAGGTTCGATATGTAGATCATTTGATCATGTTGGGACTATTGACCACTTAATGCTTGAGCATCAAGTTCTGACACCAAAGGATTACAAAGATCAACATGATAAGACTGGACAGTATATTCACTGGAAGAGATGTCAATAGTTTAGGATGTCATATTGCTGCAAATGGTATGATCATTACGAGGAACCACTTATAGAAAGTCAGGAACTCATTCTTTTGGATTCTAGCAGTCATATCATGACAGATGTATAAAAGCTAATAAACCAGACACAGTGAGTAAAGACTACATATATAAAACTGTTTTAGATATGCCGATGCTATCTAACAAAATTATATCTGAGATAGACTATAACAAAATTATTAAATATACATATTTTGAAAATGAAATTGAAAAACGTTTCATCTTAAAAGAGATATGCCTGTAACAATTGTAGTTCTATGTATGATCTAGAAAGGTACAGACATGGACATTGGCTCCATTTACAATTGAGAAAAAAAAACTGTACGGTGTGAGACTGCTCATTTACTCCGAAGATTATTATCCATGTGAAAAATATAAGTACTGTAAAGGTTAGATATCTGTTGAAGCATACATTCGGACGATAATGGGTATGTCCCCATTCACATAAATACAGTAGTAAATACTGTATGTTGGTCTGCAGTTGGAGATTTGTTTCCAGTTGTGCTGGTCAAACTCTCTGCCTCCAGGCCAAGAGGATCTCCAGACGAGTCTATGTCGAAGGGCAGAGTTTCGTCTCAGGAAAGAGCTACCCAAACCCGGTTTATACAGGGTCTACGGGGAATTTTTAGCCGAGCCTACGGGTTCGGATACCTCACATTAAATTCGGCCTTGTGCCACATCTAACCGCATGGGGAGGTTAGTAGATATCCTGCAGTTAGAGATTCGTCTCCAGCTGTGCTGGTCAAACTATCTGCCTCCGGGCAGAGAGGATCCACAGACAAAGGCTATGTCAAAGGACACATCTGATCGCATGGGGCGGTTGGTAGATATCCTGCAGTTGGAGATTCATTGTGGAATTCACGTGACTCACTTCTAGCAGTTGTTACTTCTTCTACGCGCCGCTGGCAAATCTTATATGTGTTGTTCGTATCCTAAGTATTATCTTTCATTACCAACCCTCCTTTGACTGTTCTATTCAGTAACCTTCCCTAGGTTGCAACAATATCATTATATCATAATTTGTTAAAAAAGATTGCATATATTTACTACGTTGCCTTACCCTAGGTTTGGGGTAATGATCCAATAAGTAACTGCAATGAACAGAAATACTACTACTACTACTACTACTACTACTACTACTACTAATAATAATAATAATGAAATAAACTTTATTCAGTAATAAAGGAAGCCAACAAATTCAAAAGCGAATTTCTAGTGTGTGAAGAAGTGTAAACAAACTATAATACCGCAAAAAAACTAAAAAAGAAAGCAAAAGCAAAGGCAAAGACGATGGCAAGATAAATCTCTTCATAGTCAATATAAGTTGATGTAGATGAACCTCATACCTCTCGGTGGTTACGCAGTGCAGCATTAAAAGCTGAAAGCGAAGGTTTTATTCTTGCAGGACCAATATCTGCTGACTAGGAATTACCAAGAAGACATACTGAAAAATTGTGTTGACCCCAAATGCAGATTCTGTGATAAATATCCAGAAACAATTGACAGTCTTGTATCAAGTTGAACGCTGCTATCAGCAACTGAATATAAAATTAAACATGATAGAGTGGGCCAATATCTGCACTGGAAAACATTTAACTTTTGCGGGAAGGAAAGTGCAAGAAACTGATATGAACATCATAAAATCCCGATTACAGAGATAGAACTTGTAATAATTTTATGGGACTTTACAATCCAAAGAGACAGAACAAGCAAAACTAATCCCTCAGACACCGTGATCAAAGACCACAAAAACAAAATGTGCTTCCTTATTGACATGGTAGTCCGTGCAGGTGGTAATGTATTTTTTAAGATTTTAAAAAAGCTATCAAAATACAAGGATCTTGAAGTGGAAATATATATGGTACCTGAGGACATCAATCATCAATCAGTTGTAGTTTGAGCCCTCGGATTGATTGGAAAAGATAGACTAAGAGTTCCTGGTAGCCCATGCATTAAAGAAATAAAAAAAATGTATCACAAGTACAGCTCACACATTACGAAGATCTTTACCTATGTAAAATTTAAGTGAATCTGAAAATTTATTTACTATTTATTTACATTTTTCCTCAATAGGAGTAGATAGGTTTACCTATTGTCCAGTTCACACTCATTCCCAGTCTTTCGAACAGGAGTAGATGTTTATCCCTTGTTTCCTGTTTAGGTTTGGGTTTCCGGTTCCTTTTAAGTTTTTTCTTTCCCTTTAAATTCCGGTGGCGGCTTACGTCTTGGTGGTCTGATTGCCTTACATGGAGAGCTGCTCTTACTCTGTAACCCTCTACCTTGTGTGGCTCTTGGGCTTTTTACAGGGTGAACATCATTTTAAAAAGAAAAATATGATATAGAAATCAATGCTGTCTGTGCTTTTCTCTCTACATTTGCGATATTTGAGGGAGAAGATTCGTCAATATCAGAGATAGACTGCTTATTGATAGCAACAGCGTGGATATATAATTCAACATTGCATGGTAACTGTAAGTTTCACACGTCAAGTGGCGATCAAACTATATGGCATAAGACGTGAAACTTATAATCGCACGCGCACAGACAAACACACACACACACATGCACACAAAGATAGAGTAAGAGAAAGGAAACTTCCAAGTCAGTGTATGTGATGGAATTTTTACTTGGAGTTTTTAAACAGACGGTGCACTTTTTTTTTAACTGTTGTCATTTGTTTACAAAATAATATTTGGATATGGGCAGAGTGAATTCAGTTTCTTGACACGTGTCATCAGAAGTGGAACATTAAACAATCTCTGATAAGCAGTGGATTCACGTAGGCGAGTAATCACATAAACTTGGGTAGACGAGTATGTAGTAGTAATTCTCACATAGACCCGGGTAGACAATTATGCGCTGTTATACTAAGATTAACCCGCGTAGATGATTATCTCTGAGTATATTCAGTAAAACCAGGGGAGTCGGGAATGTGTAGTTATACTCGGCTGGAGCCGAGTAATTGTAGGTGTGTTTGAATATATTCAGATCGATCTGGTTTTGTGATGTCAACGAATACTCGTTGTCGCTTTCGTAATGCTCGTTGTAGTAGAGACTTTGTAATTGCAGATACAACTATAGTACGCCGTTGAACAATGCTGGTGTCAGACGCCTTCGAATATCACTAGCACTAATAGTACTTGCTCGATAATACTCGCTCGAGATTAACCACCGAAGAGAGAAATAGTATACTGAATAGAATAGAAAGGGCGATACTTATAGTAATAGAGGATAGAATAGAAATGGCGAGCAATTAGACGGCACGCTACTTTCTACATATACATTACCTCTATGTTCACGTGGTCTATTTAATTCAATAATGGGATCGCCTGTGTTTGCTTAGTGGCGGTCTATGTTCAAACTCAAGTGTCGTCAGTGGCACTTTATTCCTATGTAACATACAGGTAGGCTGGAATGTACGAGTAATACTCATATACACCTGGGTAGGCGAGTGTGTTCGAGTATATTCAGATGTTTCAGTGTAGGCTGATATTTACGGATATTGCTCATATGAATCTGGGTAGCGGAGTGTGTTCTGGTATATTCAGATCAACCCAAGTAGGTTGGTAATTCTAACATGGATCTGCGTAGTATATTCGGAAACTAAGGAACCAAGTATGTATATGTATGAGTTGGAGACGGGTAGGTAAGTATATGCGTAATGATCAGATGAATCCAGGTAAGTAGGAATATACTCAGATAAATATGGCTATATGCAAGTATAATCAAATGCACCAACAAAAGCAAGTTCCCACGTTTCAAGGGAGATTTGAGTTTACCTTGAAAAAGTCCATCAAAGGACGAAGCGTGTTGGTAAACAAAAGTTCCCTTTTGTCTATATTGAATTTAACATTTTATAGATATATTTTATATATAGTGGGTGAAATTTCATATATATATACAAAAAAGCCAACCTACAGACAAACATACACACATATATATATACATATACACGCCTACACCCATACATATATATATCTACATATATATATATATATATATATCTACATATATACACACATACATATACGCATACGCATATGCATATATACACATACAGAAGCAAGAATAAATATATCAACCAACACAGCAACTTCAAAAACTTAACTTTATTCCGTATACACCAATCCTATACTTGGGTATATATACATACATATATATATATATATATATATATATATATATATATATATATATATATATATATATGTGTGTGTGTGTGTGTGTGTGTGTGTGTGTGTGTGTGTGTGTGTGTGTGTGTGTGGAAAACCACAAGTCAAAAACAATAAGGAGTGAGTGGAAAGTGAAAAAAAAACAACACGAAAAGACGGGCGCATGGGTGCACATGTGCGAACGCGCACACGAACGCTCACACACACGCACAGTTACACTATGAAATAAAATGTAAAAAATAAAAATCGGGGAGTATAAGCAGTCAATTGCTGATACACCTGACGAGTGGACGGACTGACTCCAGGAGGATCCATCTACGAACCTCTGGAGTCGGGATGATGAAGGTAACTTCAATCCGTTAAGTGAGAAACCATTTACTTTTATTAATTCTCTCTCTTTCTCTTTCTCTGTCTCTCTCTGTCTCTGTCTGTCTCTGTCTCTCTTTCTCTATTTATATATATATATATATATATATATATATATATATATATATATATATATATATATATATATATATATATACATGAGATTAGATAAAGAGTCAGAAATAAGTAAATAAATAAGAGCAAACATCCATAGATATAAATTGACTAAGATAGATAAGAATAAATATAAACGGAAGAATGTTGAAGATTTAACACCACCATTTGATAAGACACCAAAAGTGTTGAAACAAAATGGCTATTTTTGTAATGATTGTAGTGAATAATTTTCGAATAAATAATTATATTTGCTCTACTCTGTATTGAGCACTCTTTTAAGAATAGTATTTGTTGGTTATTGGAATTTATTCTGTATACACCAATCTTATACTTGTATATATATATATATATATATATATATATATATATATATATATATATGTGTGTGTGTGTGTTTGTGTGTGTGTGTGTGTCCTGTTGTATGGAGATGAGTTTGTGACCCTGGGTTTCACGCTTTTGCGATCATCAAACTGATTTTATTTTTTTTAATTTGATCTCTTTATAGTTGTTTGACTATGTTTGGTGGTGGGGAGGAGAATTTTCTACTGTACTTGCTCGGAATGACACTCTCATACACACAGGCACAGTTACATACAGGTGTACGCATTTTAGTTTACACAAAAAGGAAATTCCCCCTCCCACCACCAAATATAGTAAAACAAGCATAAATAGATCCAGTTTTAAAAAATAAACGATTTTGTCTGATTATCGCAAAAGCGTGAAACCCAGGGTCGCAAACTCATATATACAACAGAATATGTTAGCTCAATCACTGATATTGTGCGCCTTCCACTAAGTACTGCACATACAATGCAATATATATATATATATATATATATATATATATATATATATATATATATATATATATATATAAAAATAAATAAATGTGTGTGTGTGTATGTATGTTGGTATGGAGAGAGAGAGATAGATAGATAGATAGATAGAGAGAGAGAGAGAGAGAGAGAGAGAGAGAGAGAGAGAGAGAGAGAGAGAGAGAGAGAAAGATAGATTTAGAGGTAGAGAAGGTCGATCGCGTGGGCTATCGTATGTCGACCCTTATGTGTTAGCATATAATATTGTCAATAGTCCCCACATATGTTTTCGCCATGCCTCCCAATCAATTTTATAACCAGGTCTATTTCGATTTCTCTTACTCTCCTTCTTATAATGATATTTACAGAAAGACACACCTACACTCAAAGCTGTTCACACAGGCTTCCACTCGTCACAATCAACAGCATTATGAATATCGGCGCGTATAACTCTGTGGTTTCACTATAAGCCAAATGATTTTAAGGTCTTTCTTTCAGCGATTGGGCCATTAAAATTGTTGTCTTGAAGCGGGTTTCCCAAATGGGATCTATGTAGACGCGCGGGAAGTGTGATCCTGGATCAAACTCTAGAGACGTTTGGCATCGGAGAGCACCGTCTACCCTACATTATAAACCACAACGGGGGTGGATAAGAGCATTTGTGAATGTGACGACAACTGACTAGGACGATTTTACTTTCCGCTTTATCTTGCATACGCATCCAAAAAGAAAATTTACTTTTGTGAATGTCAGACACTTGCTTGAATGCTGTCGGGGAATAATGGTTCAGCGACAATGCTCATGATCTGACTCTTTCACGCTCAGAGACACATGCTCACACAATTATAAACAGGGGTACACATACCTTTAAGAATACTCACTCAGACATACGTACACCCACATACATCTAGTACGTAGACATACAAAGCAAACCCAAATACACACACACACACACACACACCAAACACATGTAAACGCAGACACACACACACACACACAAACCAAAAACATGTAAACGCACGTGCACACACACACACACGCACACACACCAAACACATGTAAACGCATACGCGCGTGCACACACACGCACATATATATATATATATATATATATATATATATATATATTTCAAAACAGCTTTCAGAAATCGCAATTTTTTCAATTCCGGCATTTCCGGCTGTTTGTAAACGTCAAACCGACATAAAAGGTAATAGCTCAGCACTTTAATCCTTTACTCACCTTTTCACTTAATTAAGTCATTATTTATCTTCAGGTAAAAGAGTTAGATACTAAAATACGCGAGATCTGTCGGATTTTCAAAGAGGACAAATAGTTGGTGCTCGATTAGCAGGAGCATCTCTAACCAAAACGTCTGAATTATTGAATGGGTTACCAGCTGTAGTGTCCACGGTTATGACAGCTTACACAAAACAAGTCATCATCTGCAAAGAGTAATAGCGGAAGAAAACCAAAATTGACCGAAAGAGACCGATGAACTTTAAAACGAATGGTGGCAAAAAATCATAAAACTACTGCAGCAAAAGTGATACCAGAACTCATTACTCACCTAACCAATGCAGTTTCTGAACGCACAGTACGTCAAAGCTAGTATCCGTGGTAGTGCGATTCCTAAACCATTGATCAGAAAGTGAACGCCAAGATACGAAAAAAAAAATGGTGTGATGCTCTCAAAAATTGTATCTCGAGGAATGGAAAATGCTTATTTTGTCTGATGAGTCTTCTATCACATTTCCTACAAACAAGTGTGTTTATGTCTGAAGAACACCGAGTGAAGCTTATGAGCCGTATTGCTTACCCCTGACAGTCAAACATGGACGTGACTCAGTAATGATTTGGACGGCAATTTCCTGTTATTCTTCTGGTGTTATCGCCACTGTTAATTGTAGAATTACTTCAGATAAATATCTCGACATTCTCAATGACAATGTTCTTACAATGGCTACGATACTGTTGCCAGAAAATACTATATTCCAAGATGATAATGCACACATACGGACTGCAAAAAAGTGAAATCATGATTTGATGAGAAAGCATAACGTAATTAAACATCTTCCATGGCCAACACAATTACCTGATCTCACCCCAATTGAACAATTACGAGGAGTTCTAGTGCAGGGGGGGGGGTCGAGGAACAAATTTCCTCTCCCATCGTCACTGAAGTAAATTATCAAGATAGAAGAATGGGATAAAATTTCACTGCAAACAATTCAATATATATTTGATTCCATTCTATGTAGAATCAAAGCAGTTTTAGAAGCTAATCGATGTCCAACACCTTATTAGTCAATAAATAAATGTTTAAGACAGGTGTTCACATTATTTTGTCATACCCATATATATATATATATATATATATATATATATATATATATATATATATATATATATATATATTACGTATTTCGGCAGTAATAATTTTTTTTTATATAGGACACTGTGCGATGAAAAACTTCAAATTCTGTAAGAAGTTGCAATAAAGGAGAGCATTAAAAAAGATATTTCTCCATAAGGGACCTGTATATCGAAGTTTGTTTAAAAAAAAGCACATACATAAAAATGTCAGTTTGACCGTTTATATGACGTCATCTTGAAAGACTTGAAATTGGTTTCATCAAATGTGAAAACAGTGGAACACAGTTTCGTAAATAGACACAAAACAATCATTGGAAACGAATGGAGCAACATTCGAAAATACTCGGTAAGAAAACAGTATAAAAGAAAAATAAATATGAACTTTGGTAAATTTGTCAAAAACACAAAACACCTAATTAAGAAATTTGAATAAAAAAATTGATAGACAGAATATATATATATATATATATATATATATATATATATATATATATATATATATATATATATATATATATATATATATCAGTGATACAGCGAAACAGTACTGTCTGTGAATGACATAATTTAGCTTTTGAAAATACATTTCAATTGAGCACTGTTGAGTGATAAGCTAATTCTATAAACAACAGCCACCTGCACTAATGCAAAGCTCTTCAGTAAAATGAATGCAGCACTTTGGCTGATTGGCATTTGTTTACTTTTGTAAAAACAATACGCTAGATTTAGTTGTGTAACTCTACCGAGTGAAGATAGCTCTGGCTGACACCAAATTAGTTGTGTTTCAATCCTGGCTTGAGGCATTCGGAGGTTTAGTCGCACTGAGAAGCTGTGATACAGCGAAACAGTACTGTCTGTGAATGACATATATATATATATATATATATATATATATATATATATATATATATATGTATATATCTTAAAAAAAAAATAATGAATATTTTATTTATAAATCCGACAGATTATTATCATTTTAAACATTATATTTAGTGGATTAAACACATTTAAGTAGACGCTCTGTTTATTTATTAAGCAATATATTTATTCATTTTCGTCTCCCGGATTAAATATTCGAGTAATCTTGTTAAAAGAAAATATACATAACGAGGAAGAAAGGCTCGGTGACGATATTGACCACGAGATTTGGTTGACTCGCTCTTTTATAGATTATGAACATTTTGTGGGTTATTTAAAATCGAAACATATTTTTAAATTATAAAAATAGTGCATATTGCTTTAACAGTTTTCAGAATAACAATTATTTATCCAGACAGAACCCTAGTATTTGACCTAGTGATGTAGGGAGAATATAGATTCTTACCGTTCCAAAGTATATTTTCGTGTAATGAATATAATAAAACCGATTGGAATTCGAACTCACCGGTGTCCGATTTCTCATTCCGAGACGTTATCCATTACGCCAGCTGTTCAGCGAGCAGGCACGAAGAAGAGAGAGAAGCAGCGTATAATCTATAAGCTTGTTTAAATAGATTGTATAACAAGCACTGGGAACGATGGTGAAAAGGGAAAACTTACTAAAAGCTACAAAGTATAGGAAGCTGTGGAGAGGGAAGAACGTTCACGTTTGAAGGGACACGGCACATAGTAATAAAAGAAACACGACGTTGAGGGATAACGATAAGTGTTGACCTAAGTGCTTGAGTATTTCCATGTGCGCCCGAAAAATGTATTTTATTTTACTTTTTCTGAAACACGCATCTGTTTTAGTATGGAGACCTTCTGAACGGCCAAGGTAAGTAAGTGAGTCATACAGCTCTCTTAGTTTTAATTAGAGAGATCCACTATTCTGGTTTTGTACTAATCTTACGGAATAATTATACACAGTATATAAAATACCTGGTTGTACCATCTACAAACATTTCCTTACCTAGCAGAATTTTGCCGATTTATCCTAATCAGACAGTCATTGTTATCTTAATAATACGATTTTACAAGAAAAAAAATGAACACGTACAGAGATGCACCCCCACAGCACCCCCACACACAGACACACAAGCAACCCCACACACATTTGTGTATGTGTGAGCATATGTATATATATATATATATATATATATATATATATATATATATATATATATATATATATATATATATATATATATATATATATATATATGATGATATGATGACCAGTGGCGATATTCTCGTAAAATGCAACACAACTTCATTGGACAGGTCATATATTTATATTTGGCCTTCTGTAAATCTTCTCTTTCTAGATATTTATACTTGACCTTCTGTAAATCTTCTCCTCCCAGATATTTATACTTGACCTTCTGTAAATCTTCTCTTCCCAGATATTTATACTTGTACTTCAGTAAATCTCCTCCCAGATATTTATACTTGGCCTTCTGTAAATCTTCTCTTTCCAGATATTTATACTTGGTCTCCTGTAAATCTTCTCCTCCCAGATATTTATACTTGGCCTTCTGTAAATCTTCTCCTCCCAGATATTTATACTTGGCCTTCTGTAAATCTTCTCCTCCCAGATATTTATACTTGGCCTTCTGTAAATCTTCTCCTCCCAGATATTTATATTTGGCCTTTTGTAAATCTTCTCTTCCCGGAAATTTACATTTGGTCTTCTGTAAAGATTCCCCTCCCAGCTATTTAATATTTGCTCCTAATTAAACCTGAATTAGAACATTGTTACATTTTTATATTCTCTTTAAATTTCTCTATTTAATACTAATCTATTAATGCTTTAAAGATCATGCAAGGTGGCTTATCGCTTCAGTTCATACTGAAACGTTTGGTAATTTTTCAAATGTGCTGAAGGTTGTGCGGTATAATGCTGATAAAATTTTACTTAGTGTTTTTATCAAATCTCTCAGTGAAACATTAACCAAGTAAAGTGATCAAGAAAATAGGTTTATCTCTTCGGTTGATAGACGGAAATTTCAGTAATTTTTAAAATGCGTTGATGGTGTCTGGGAGAGAACGTATTTGAAGACGGGCAAGCGTTCTTTGCAACAAAACCAAGATTGTTGAATAAGATTTGCGGTAGATAAGGTGAAGCCTGAAGTTAGATGTGCTATTTTATTTATTCAAGATAGAAAAAGTAAAAATAAAAATGCCAAAGAAAAGAATCAAATCAAAACAACAAATCTAACAGAAAAGACGTGATATTAACTTATATTTGACAACAAAGGGGAAATATATGATAAAATATACGAAGGCGGACGTACGAACCACAAAATGAATAAAAACTGGATTTATTGTTAGTTTGTTTATGGATGTGGGAAGGGATGTTCGTGTTTTTTTGTCACTCAACAGTTCACAGACAATCCCAGTTTGCACTTCATATTTAAGAAAATTTGTTTATTGAAATCTATCTATCTATCTATCTATCTATCTATCTATCTATCTATCTAAATATATATATATATATATATATATATTTATATACATATATATATATATATATATATATATATATATATATATACATATTTCTTTTACATCTAGTTAGCTATATCACTGTGTTCATGTCTCTCGAACTTTATCTAACCACGTCTGTTCATATCTATCTTTTTATCTAAATATGTACATATTTATTTAACTAGCTAGCTCGCTATACCATTGTGTTCATATATATTCTGCTATATTCAGCGGCACCTGCTTATATTTACCTGTCTACACATTCGTATCTATCTATCTATCTATCTATCTATCTATCTATCTATCTATCTATCTATCTATATACATATATATTTATATAGCTAGTTAGCTATACCATTGTGTTCATATCTATTCAATTTTATCTAACCACGTCTGTCCATATCTATCTATCTATCTATCTATCTATCTATCTATCTATATTCATATTTTTCTAATTTATGCCGTGTTCTTAGGCTCTAATTTAGCGCGTTTTTACCTATTTGCATAATTATCTGTCTGGATTTTCATACACATTTTCTCACTTTCTCAAATCGATAAACTTTAACTTGAACAGCTGATTTGTTGAAGTATTTAATTTGATTCTCATATAAACTTATTCACATCAATAAGTCTGCGACATAATGTTAAAAACATTTATTTAATAAAACAAATAATTATTTTTCTATATAGTCTCTTTCCCTGTCAATTACTACAAAGACAGAAAATTAT
>OZ038477.1:112632577-112647577 GCA_964036315.1 Acanthosepion esculentum | reverse complement strand
GATATCAAGAGCGCTAAAAATACTGCAAAATAAATGGGAAACTTTAAAAAATTGTCGCATCATTTAATGAGTACTCATTAGTAGTTGACTATCTATGTATATTTGTATTTAGAATAATTATCATTTGTATATTTCATATTTTAATTTTTACATTTTTATTACAATAAAGAATTTTGCACTTTTATTTTTGCAATATGAAGTCCTGTTCTCTTTTAAGAGCGTCTAAGAATTTCCATATTGTGTCTAGCCTGAAACAGCATGTCACCTCTGAGTGTTGAATTCAATGATCACTTATATATATATATATATATATATATATATATATATATATATATATATATGTGAATTGCACATAGTGCTGGTGCTATTGAAACAATACATATAACAGAGCTATAAAGTATCGATATTAATGCATATAGATATCCCACACCGTTTGCCCTACTTTTAAATGCCAAATGCAGTATGCGTGGTGGTTTCAAGCGATCTTCAAACCGTGTGTATGCCATTAATATCTAAAACTTATCTATCTACAACATCTCTAATGTTGTGAACCCTTCCCCTATAAATATAGCAAAATTTAAAACAATACATACATGAATACTGTGAGAGACAAAGGCCCTGTTGATATAAAATCTCACGTTTTGCCAGTTGTTAGAACTTGATAAAATAGTAATAAGTACGTAAAAATAAAGAAAAATAAGTTTTATATTGCGCCAAATAGCGTACATTCATGAAGTTCCAGTAATATTCGAGCACTTCTTAATGTTTTTCTTAAGATTCCTGGTTGAAATGGAATGGGGTTTTATATACTGATATATCGTATATACCATCAGATAATATCGGTAGACTGACAAACATTCTACAGTTAATACAATAAAATATAAATGATTCGTCAAAAGATAAATCAGCAGGCAGAAAATGGAAAAGAAAACCGCTATTAATTCAAACGTTCAACCTATTTCTGAAGGCTGTACACTGACTTACCACAACATACCGTCTCTTGTGTGACCGAAATTTTGAGTTCTCCTTACAAAGCAAAAGTGATGATTCTAATTTGCAGAGACCAAGCGGCAGGATAGGAAGATAAGCGATTAAAAAAAAGAGATTAATCCTAAAGCTCAGACAAATCGTCAGCCAAGATGTCAGCGAGAGCAAAAGGGCCAAGATATTTTGGTACAGAGGTATCTGCTTCCAGTCGCGTTATTTGGCTCGCCTCACCTCGCCTCACCTTACTCAATGATAAGCCTTGACATTGCTGGCGAAGACACAATTACCGGCGCTCTTGGCACCACTGCTGGCATGAATGCCACGATTCATTCATATGCCTAGAACATCGTTGCAAATGCTGCCACAATGTTTGTTTCCTTGTAATTATCAGGAAGACGACGCCATTTGCGATGCTTTACTAAGATTTCGAAACAAATAACATTATATTTGATGTCGGTCATCACAATTTATATATCGTGTCACTTCAGGTTATGGCTCTCCTCAACTTCCAGCTCCAAAGCAGCATTTTCCTATTTAGGATTCCTCTTTGCCCCGCTCTCCCATTCACTGACACAAGCGCAGTGAGTAGATGCAGTTTCCTTCTACACATTTTTCAATCAGTACGCCTTATGAATATTAAATTTTCCAAGCTGTCCTTCATAATGTGACCAAGAAATTTCAAGCCGCCCTTCCTGATTTTAAATATGAGCGTCCCTATAGTTCGCAGTTTCTTTAGAATTACCTGTCGCTCACGTTATATATATATATATATATATATATATATATATATATATACATATATATATATATATATATATATATATATATATATATATATGTGTGTGTGTGTGTGTGTGTGTGTGTGTGTGTATTAAGGCGGAACAAATATACGTAGATATACAAATTTTAATTTATTGTATTTCCAACTAATGAAAAAACACAGCTTTCCTATAATTAACTGTACACATGCATAATAACAAAATATCTGTATATGTACGAATACTTGTATGAACGCGTGGTAATTGTTAGTTTCGCGTTTTAAGAGACCATAACACCGTGTGCATATAACTTATATTTACAAACGTTCTATCTACCACGTATTCTCAGTATCCATCCATGTATTCGCAGTATCCCACCATGTATCCACATTATTTCTCCTGTATTCGTAGTATCCCTCCATCAGTATCCATCTAGCTATTCTTATAATTTCTCCTGTGTTCTCAGTATCCCTCCATACATTTTCATTACCCCGCCATGTATTTTCATTATTTCTCCTGTATTCTCATTATCCCTCCATGTATTCGCAGTATACCTCCATACATTTTCCGTACCACTCCAGGTTTTCTCATTATTTCTCTTGTATACACACTATACCTCCATGCATTTTCATAGCCACGGATATGCAATGTGATTGGCCCTGATCTATCATCTCGTCAGCAGTCGCTCTCTCTCAGACGCGATGTTGCCTCGCTCTGTCTTTTTCACAAATACTTTCACGGTAATTGCTCCGAGGAGCTGCTTTCGCTTGTCCCTAGGCCTCGTGAATTTAAACGTCCTACGAGGCTGGCATACCGTTCCCACCCCTTCACCGTTGAAACTGTTAGATGTAGACGTCTTTTCTACTCCAATAGCTTCATGTCTCGCACATCTCGCCTATGGAACTCCCTTCCCTATTACTGTTTCCCTGACAAATACAATATCCAACGGTTTAAGTGTAGCGTCAATCGACATCTCCAGTTGCCTTGATCTATCCACTTCCCTTCTCCACATCCTTTCACCTTTCATTCCTATCTGCTCTCGCTCCAAATCTTCTGTAACCTCCTTGCCTTGATCGACCCATTGTCTTTCTCTTTCTCCACATCCTCTCCTTTACCACTCCTATCTGCTCTTCCTCCAACCCTTCTATAACCCCTTGCGTGATAGTGGCCTCCAG
This sequence comes from Acanthosepion esculentum, assembly GCA_964036315.1. Taxonomy (NCBI): domain Eukaryota; kingdom Metazoa; phylum Mollusca; class Cephalopoda; order Sepiida; family Sepiidae; genus Acanthosepion; species Acanthosepion esculentum. The sequence continues at coordinate 112,644,657 of OZ038477.1, read as the reverse complement.
CCTTGCTTGGTGTGATACACTTACAAAAAAATGTATTCTAGTTATTTCTCCTGTATTCTCCGTATCCTTCCATGTATTCTCAGTATTCCTCCATGAATTCTCATTATTTCTCCTGTATCCTCAGTATACCTCCATGCATATTCCTTACCCCTCCATGTATTCAAATTATTTCTTCTGTATTCTCAGCATCCTTCCATGTTTTCTCATTTTTCCTGTATTCTCAGTAATCCTCCATGCATTTACATTATTTCTCCTGCATTCTTAGCATCCTTCCATGTATTTTCATTATTTCTTCTGTATTCTCAGTATCCCTCCATCCATTTTCAGTATCCCTCCATGTATTTTCATTATTTCTTCTGTATTTACAGCATCCTTCCATAAATTCTCATTATTTCCCCTGTTTTCTCAGTATCCCTCCACGCATTTTCAGTATCCCTCTATTTATTCTCAGTATCCATCCAGGTATTCTCATTATTTCCCCTGTATTCTCAGTAACCCTCCATGTATTGTTAGTAACACAACAAGTATCTCACTTTTTCTCCTGTATTCTCAGTATCCCTCCATGCATTTTCCAGTACCTCCCACGTATTCCCGTTATTTCTCCTCTATCTCAGTATCCCTCAATGTATTCTCAGCATCCCTCCAAGTATTCTGTTTATTTATCCTGTATTCTAAGTATCCCTCCATGCATTTTCAGTACCCATCCATGTCTTCTCATTATTTCTCCTGTATTCTCTCTATCCCTCCATGCATTTTCAGTATTCCTCCATGTATTCTAATTATTTCTCTTTATTCTCAGTATCGCTCCATTTATTCTCATTATTTCACCTTTATTCTCAGTATCCCTCCATGCATTTTCTGTAATCCTCCATGTATCGTCATTATTTCTCCTGTATACTCAGTATCCCTCCATGTATTCTCAGTATCCATCCATGTATTCTCATTATTTCACCTTTATTCTCAGTATACCTCCATGTATTCTCTGTATCCATCCATGTATTTCTATTCTTTTCTGTATTCTCAGTATTCCTCTTTAGAACCACATCTCTTCGGCTTCAAGTGTATTCTTCATTTGTAAGGAAATTGTCCAGCATTCACTGTCCTGCAGGATAGACATGACATTGTAGTTTTCTTGTTACTAACGAAATATTCCGATCTTAATAGTTTCCTTATTGTATGAAAGGCCTCATTCGCAATTTCGATGTGCCTTCCGATCTTATTTTCTATCTTTCTTCGTTAAATTTCTTTGGATGTCAGTCACGAGTAGAATTTCAGTTAATCTGGCTAAGATCACAAGAGACGACGGCAAATGTGACACAGTCGTATTGGAAGAGCGGAAGATAAAGAATAAAAATTATATTAACTTAGAATAAATGATTGCTAGACTCTTGTGTGATGTCTGCTCTCCTAAATGTCGCTCAAAAATGGACAATTTCATCACAAATAATTAAAAAAACTTCTGGCAACGAATGAGGAATCCCTTGGCTGTATACGAATTACAAAGTAACTGTCAGTAGTAATCTAAATGAGTCTGGTAAAATTTTGAGGAAATGTAATGATAAGAGAATGTTTGGAGAGTTTAACACTCGAAGGATACATCGAAGGCAAGGAGAAATCAACGCCTAAACTACATGATGAATTTGAGTAAATGGATGGAGGGACAAATATCAGAAAATACAAAGCGGAACAAATATTGTTGAGAAACTATGGAAAAACATGATCGCATGGATTTAAGCATACTACCAGATTAGCAACTAAGTCTCATCGTTTTACTGTTAAACTGGCTAGATGTAACCGCAAATTCTATTCTAATAGTTTCTTTTCCCGCACATCTCGCCTGTGGGACTCCCTTCCGATTTCTTGCTTCTCTGCCACCTATAATCTTCAAAAATGGAAATGCAACGCCAATCGCCATCTTCTGTCTTCCTGCTCTTTTATTCTCCTTTCCCCTCAATAAATCCTTCTCATACCCCTTCATTCTCAGTAACCCCTTGCGTCTTAGTGGCATTTTCGCCTTGCATGGGGTGAAATGATAACAAAAAATCATTAATTTTAGAATATTCTAGTACATAATGTATGGAAAAGCAAATAAAATTGAGTCACATATTATTAAGCAAATGCGTCATGTTGGCGCAAATCAAGTACACATAGAGATATAAATCGTATTGTACACTGGACAGTCTGTGGTAAATATAAAATAAAATAGGAGAACATTGGTAGGGACATATGCAAACCACTTGCAGTATTGAAATATTAGAGAGTAAATCTGCTTTAGTATTTCCCTGTGCAATGTGATAAGAAGACTAAAGCAGGGTCATACATCATTACTTCCCAGAAGTAAGACAAGCAGTTGGAACATTGATATAGAGGTAGCAGGTGATACAAGTATAGTTACGTAAGAAAGGGAAGAGAAAATATATCAAGATTTGGAACATGAGATAGCATGTTTGCTGGAGCCTAGGAAAATAAAAACTAATCCCTTTGTTGTGTTCGCCTTTGGAACACCGACTGACAAAATAAAAAAAATGTTTTTTTCTGAATGTGACTCGAAATGAGATGCTGCAAAAAGAACACGGATTAGGACAGCGAGAATTCAGAGATTTTGTTAATAATGTGAAGAAATACTCGGACCCATGATAATTTGTTATGATGAGCCCCCGATTGTATGTTGACTGATTTGTTTTTATGGCTTATTAGCCGTTTGCGAGTTATTTAAAGCTATAAAATATTTAGATTGTAAGAATTGTCTGTGGGAGACAATATTTTTTTAGTGATAAAAGTCGTACTAATTAACTTAGAGCTGAGTGGAGAGGAGGTGGATTCATAACCTTTCCCAAGGGTATCTGGGCGTAAGTGAATATAGCGAAACCAACGGAAATTGCAACTTGGCTCTTTGATTAACAATTCCGAGCCATTAACCATTACGACACCCATATATCCAAGCTTACAGCGCCTGCTATTTCCGAGCGGTCACCCATGTAGATAATGACCAGGTTCGACGTTGCTTAACTTTAGTGATCATACGGATATTCAATGTGATGTGCACTAATGACACCTGATTGTAAAATTAGAGCATAAAATCTTCCAGAGCAAAACCTGATAGTAATAATAATCAATTTTAGCACCCTAAACCGACCGTATATAATCTGGCAAAATCTTAGAAGATGATATTTAAGTTTCTACTAGAGATTTACTAATTCTATGGAAAATGGTAATTAAATCCAGAAATGCAGATGAAAAATGACAATAATAATAACGGGAAAGAAAATCATCATCATCATAATCATTTTGATCGTGTTCCATGACAGGGTGTGGTTCTAGGGCCACTGTGCAGCTGCAAACCTAACCATATCGCTCCGCATATCTGTGTTGAAACTCCGAGAGGTATTCATTCATTGGTGTAGCAGACTTTGCGAAGCCCATGCCTCTTCAGATCAAATCACAGCCAATGCCCTCCAACTATTTAGGCTGCTTTGGTCACGGACATTCGAAGGAAGTTTATACCCTTGACGTTGGCTTCATTCTAGGAAACCTTCCTCTCAGCGAGGCAGTGTCATCGCCGCGCTGGCTGCATGCACTGCAATGAAAACCAGTTTATCTCATTGTTCTAAATATCCGTGGGCTTTTCAAGAAGGTTCGTCCGCTCTTCTCCTGGTTTTAATCTTTCTGGGCGTCTAACCATCTTATTTACCTGGTGGGTGAAGTTTCTTAGTTGGCAATAATCCAACCACGCGAAAAAAATAATAACGAATATTGTAATCGGAAGTTCGAAATGATAGTGCTTATTTTGAAATCTCTTTTTAGTTGGATAGAAAACTTTTCACTGATTAATAAATGAACGTATCAGTTTGACTTAAAATGGGTATAAAACTAGCTACGACACAGGTTCATTGGGAACTGTGAAAACGACTTCGGTTCAAACAAGGAAACAATTGGTATCAACACCACCCAGAAGTTTTCATAGAAAGTAAAAAGAAAAGAGAGATTTTGGAAAAAGTCAGCCCCACCTATCCGGGCGAGACGTCTGTATCTGATAATCAGTAGCAAGGAAAAGAGAAAGTGACAGATCGTCGGTGTCGCTGTACATATTTAATGTTTAACAAGACTAGACCGCCGATTACCATTGTAGAACATGTATTCCCTTTCGTTTTTAGGGTAGTTATTTACAAAGTTAAATTTAATCATGCATAGGGCCCTAAACGCGTGGCACCTAAGTAAGAATCAAACCCCGAGTACGTTACATTCACCTTAGGGAAAGGTATGAATCCATCTCTTTTCTCCTCCTGCTATGAGTAAATAGCAGGGCAGACTGGATGGCAACCTGTCTAGGAGGAGGATAACACTAATTTAAAAACCTTCAACTTTAGGTAAGATAGCCTCACCAACCCGCAATTGGCCAAATGTAGTGAGTACAGCTAGACTCCGGAAGAAATGGAGGTATTCCTCCAGCAGGAGAGAGAAAGCCCTAGATTTGGATCTGGTGCGTTTTCGGCGACCCTGGGAAGATGGAGGAGCAGAAAGCAACACAATGCATCTTTGTCTCTTTACAAAGTTTATAATGAACAATGGACGCTTTTACGTTGTAAAATCAGCATTTATTGAGTGTCATATTCCAATTCGAAATGAAAAGGAAAACGTATCGTTTCTGTATGACATGGACACTAAAACTACCAACCTATGAGCAGACTGACTTACTTAAAAATGCATCAACTCTTTTGCACGTCGATATTTGGTTTGTCCCAGATAAACGAAATGAAATATGCTTCATGTTGAACAAGAAAAGATTTCTTTATCAAAATTTGAAGAAGATATTCAAAGTGATTCTCTGTTTAAGTTCTTCTAGGCTTATAGCAAAAGGGGGATATTGACCTGTTCTTTCACATAGCTCCGTAGAAAAAAATCACAAGGTGTCAAGTCAGGTGAACGTGGTGGCCATTTCAACAGCACAATGTTATTATCACTGGCTAGGTCGAACCATTTGCCTGGTAGATTCGCTTTGAGATGAGTCCGCACTGAGGTGCTGTAGAAGGTTACGCAACACCTGCCACAGCGTGTTTGGCAGGAGATGGACTATCGACTTGACGTGTGTCGTGTCATAGGTGCTGCGCACATTGAACATTTGTGAAATAGGTTATAAAATCCACATCCCTTTGAATATCTTGTTCGAAAATGGATAAATAAATAGTTCTCGAGCACAAAAAAGAAAAAAGGGCTTGGTTAATTTGATACTAATAGGGCACATTGAGAGACAGAGGAATGCAGCTTACAAACTACCAAATGGATGGCAGAACAGGGATTGGGAGAGATAAAGAACAGATAAACATTACTAAAGGATTAGAAATTGTGGAGAACTATGGCTGTCCACACCCCGAAAGGAAACGACACATAGAAGGCGTAGAATAGAACACTTCGGTGAAGTAGCATGGCGTATAATTGTCTGAGCTGGTTGAATTAAAGAGCTAGGAGCTCATGTGAACGTTTGCCCTGGAAATAGCGATCGAGTAGCGATAGTCTTGCAACATTGCAAGTTGTAGAAGTCTTCCCCATGAGGCCGCGTAATACCTGTTAAGGCTGGGAAGTAAGTTGCTCTAATATAGATATACCAGTAATAATTTATTTTTGGATGTAACCTGACTTGTTAGGATGAAGCGTTGGGGAAAGACTCAAGTATTTCCTGGAACGATAGAATTGGGCGACCGATTTTACCGGCTCGTGTATATGAGTTCTGGAATGAAACCGAAACCTTGGAGCCTCAGCGGGTGACGTGTTCGACTTTCATTTGCTGTAATGGTCTTCTGCTATGTTAAGGCAATCTTGGTATATATGCATAAAATCAGATTCTCTTATGTCTTATAGAGTCCCATTTTTTCCTATTAGTTCCAGTGATCATAGTTCTAACCCGGGTAAATGGTACGACTTTGATTTTCAAAAGAAACAGGCTATCACAAATCAGCATACGATAATCTATTCGATTGCATTCGCTCCACCACTACGGGTTTTAGGGTCATATTAGGCTAACATTATTGACCATCAATATTTACATCGCTAGATTTTTAATGTTTTCTTTATCCCTGAAAGATAGAGACGGTTCTTGCTTTTAATTCAGCGAAATATTATTTGGAACTCTTTAGTAATCGGTAAAGAACGTCACCTGTAGTTTTCTGTCGTTTAATCTTCAGTTCTTTATATTAAGCTGCACAGTTTTTTTTTAATTCCGAGAAATCAGACAGCAGAAAAATAATGATAAGTAGCAGGAATGATAGCGGGTAGAATTAACCAATCAGGAAACGCCAAACAAACAATAACCAAGAAAATAAAAATGGTCGCATTACAAGCTGAAGAACTCACGCCCAGAATACTCAGCCCGGGCATGAAGCTGGTGTCTCCTGGTCAACTAAGCAGCCTGGAAAAAAAGAAACTGTGACACGTCTTGCACGTTGCATACTGACAGAGATTAGCGCAAAAGAAGCAAAAACTGCAAAAGTGAAAGAAAAAAGAAATTGTGCTGGAAGGCAGCTGGGCGACATAAACGTCCAGGAATTGGAGGTGAGGCGTGAGGAGAAGAAAAAAGGTTGAAGGAAGTAAATATAGAAAAGAAGGAGGAAGGAAAGAGAAAAGGAAGTGCAGACATGTGCATATTTCAATGCGTGAAAAGTGGAAAACAGTTTACGATGCATTAATGCAACTGCAAATACATGCATATCGCAATATATATTGCATATCATATACATGCATATATATACATGCAGATATATATATATATATATATATATATATATATATATATATACATGCATATATATATATATATATATATATATATATATATATATATATATATATATATATATATATATATATATATGGCATAATATATATTTGTGAGTGTGTGTGCGTGCAATTTGGCAATAAATTCTCACTTTCTTTTGAGTAAACTATTATTTTAATTCTCTTCTTTGTTTTTAGTGACTTTTTCCAGGGTCCCCGTCGATAACAATGTTGGACTCTGGAGATGACCAAAATACGGGAAAGCACTCAGAGAAATAATATTGAAAAATGCATCTGTAATAATAATAATAATAATAATAACAATAACAATAATAATAATAATAATCATGATAATAATAATAATAATAATATGATACTATCGGCAAATACATCCATAAAATTGAATCATAAAGATACACATACACAAAATAATACCATTACAGAAATATAATTAAACACATTAATTACACAAGCGCATATATATATATATATATATATATATATATATATATATATATATATATATATATATGTGTGTGTGTGTGTGTATGTATGTATGTATGTATGTGTGTGTGTATGTGTGTGTGTGTGTATGTGTGTGTGTGTGTATGTGTGTGTGTGGTGTGTTAACATTAGTCTTTTCCTTATAAGGAAATATTTGGCATTCCTTGACCGAGCAGCCAGTACTGTTGATGTCCAACATTCCTAAAATCTTTCTCTTAAAACAAATTTTCAGAAGATTGGCTTTCTCAAGTCCACTAGCTGTTATCGCTCTTTCCAGTATTGGTTGGAATTTCCTTCTTAACCTTTTCTCTGAAGTAGTGTGGAACGTCAGCATCCTGATTGTGTCATTATTTTGTTTTGTGTGTGTGTGTGTGTGTTTCAGTATAAATAAGTGATCTGTATGACTGATTCACAAAATATTTATCTAGGAGAAAATAGCATTTTTTGAAAGGATCGCTTTAAGGTAACAGTTATTAATCTAAATTGTTTCTCTCTGTTGTCATGCAGACAAATAATCATAAACGTACGTGGTGCCAAAAACCAGTGTAGGAAATATTATGGAAATGAGTTTTTTTCTTTTTACTAGTAGCTGATTCAGTATTTAGTTGGTTTGTATTGTAACTCTCAGAACGTCTTTTTGAGGCTGTTAGTAATCTCCGTTGTTACGAGATAAACAATAAATCTCCGGAAAGATTTGAACTTGCATCTCTTATCTTCGCGATGTCTGCGTTCACGGAGAAGCTCTCATACCGGTAAGGCTGCGTAAACCATCTTCTAAAGCAGCTCAAATTGTCTTTCCGACGAAAATGGATTGCAAATAATGAACCAGAAAATTTGAATAAACGACAGGGCTTCATCTAGAAGTAAATTAAAAAAATGAAATTGCTATCGCACTAATATATAAACACGTCAGTTCCAATTTTGACAAATTAAATTTATGCTTATATTCAAACTTGCCTCATGTTATTACTTTTTAAATTACTATTATTGTCAGTTTTTATAGATGTGTGGCAGTGCAATGGCTAACGGCTCGTAATGAGAAAGCAGAGAGCCGAGTTCAAATTCCAGTCGTCTCCGTTATATTCGCTTATGCGCAAATACGAAAGGTATGAACAGGGAAAATTGGAAAAGGCATGAATCCATCACCTTTCCCAGCTCTTCTCCCTACCTATGGATAAACAGCAGGAAACCCCGCTCTCTATAGCGTTGATTGCCAACCAGTTTAAGAAAAGGAAAACCCTGAATTAAAATCAGAGATCTGCAGTAAATGTGGCGCCCCTGTAATAGGTTACGGAACTCGTGAATGTAACAAAAAGTCGTTGTTAGAAAAATATAGTCACAACCTTCAATAAGTAAAAAAATATGCAAATGTTTCAATTATGGGAAAGATGCAGTATATTACAGAGTGTTCCGACATTTGTTTACCATTTTGTTTAATTACTTAGCTTAGCCGAGGCATTTTGAATTTTGCCTGATGTGTTCTTTAAGATTGCCATCCAAGGTTGCTATTATTTGCTAAATTATATATATATAAAGCTGTAATTGAAAAAAAAGATTTAATATGTATTACCAATTATCAAAAGAAAATGCAATAACTATTAAAGAGGTACGATAATATATTTTTCCTTTTTAAAAGTACCAAAGCTGTGGTTCGAGTGAGAAAACTGTTTGTTACCGTTATTTCTAGTCGATGTTTGTTGGCTTTCAAAATTTAGATTTTTTAAATAGGAAGCCAAATGCTCTTCGTCTGATTTTGAGTTAATTGAATCTTGAATTTTCCTATTGGGTATATTTTAAGAATGAAAACAGATATTCTTAGTAGTTCAGATAATCATTGGCTTTGCATATTCGATATATGAACATCCAATCAACGAAAGCTATTCGAAATCTGGTTGTTCGTGTCATTTCTTGAGTCTGAGGAAAAGTAATCCATTCAGGTTTTGCCTCGTTTCATCCAGGCTTACCAAATTAAGTTAAAAAAAAAAAACAAAAAAAACCCCAGCGCTGTTCAAATATTAATTGACTTCTTTTTCTCATTAGTAGCTCAAGTTAGCTTAGTAGCTTACTTTCAAAATAAACTCAAAATGTCAGAGGGAACAAATTTCAAAATTTAGTCGTGTTGAGATTTCAATCTGGTAAATTTGTGTTGTTGAGGTTCATTTAAATCCTCCAGATCTTAAAACAGCATCAACTAAAATAGCACGTGTAACAGAAGGAAGATAATAGCATAATCAAGATGTTGACTTTCCACACTACCTCAAACAAATGGTTAGGTAGGGAACTTCCATGAATACTAAACAGGCCGATAAAATTTAGCGGATACAGAAGTCCGTTTTAAAACAGTTTTAAGAGTAAGACTTTAACAATTTCAACCATCACTAAGGCTCCTGTATGGAAACGATTAATCTCGCCATTATCATGACCACTTAACACATCTGAATCATTGTACGATCAATTTGATATTCAAGAATCGCCTCGCGAAGGCGAGTGAGGCCCTATGTGGAAACGAGTGACAATTGAGGAGATGGATTTCTTTAATATGCCATGTCCTTTCAGGATGTGGACAATTATGACTCTCTATAAATTACTCTCTTTCGTTGCTCTAACTTTGGTCATTTTACCATTGCACGTTGTCTCTGTTCAGACAGCCATTTCATTTATTCTTGGTAATAGGTCGCTCGCTGTTTCCCACTGTTTCTCTCGCATTCAGTAAGTTCTGAGAGTGTTAAATTTACCAAGACTACTTTCCTCATTCCACGTCTCAGGAATTTAACGTGTCTCTTTCTGATTGTAAGAATCAGTTTTCTTTTAGGTCCTATTTTGCTTAAAAAATTTTCGTTGCTCGAATATTCTGTCTATGGTTTTTTCAGTATTGGTCAGTAAAATCACATCTCTGTTACTTTACGTTTCTTCTTTATCCGCGAATAATTGTACAGCACAGGCCACTTTACCTTAGCGCGTTGTCTCTGTTCAGACAGCCATTCATTCATTCCCGTTAATAGGTCGTTCGCTGTTTCCCACTGTTTCTGTCGCATTCAGTATGTTCTGAGGGTTTTAAATTCACTAGGCCTACTTTCCTCATTTTGCGTGTCAGGAATTTTCCAATATCTTAAAATTTACATTTGTTTGTGGAAGATATCTTTCAAAATTTCTATGCGGTTTCGAAATTCTGTACCACTTTCGCCTTCATCCGTTTCTACCCTACCTAGAACATTAAATTACTCTACAACGCAAATGGAAAGATATCTGTAAATGCTTGATTTTGACGCCTACAATATGTAGCACATACATTGGTTAGTCTCAAATGCTGACAACGATACAATCTATCTTCTCATAGATTATAGTTTGTCCCTTCTTTTTGCTTTCTTCTACTACATTGTCGAAGAATTTCTTTTAGTTTATTTTTCTTTTACTTCTGAGCCTACCACGGGCATAGTATCATCATATATTGCTAAAATGATGTTCGACTATATTAAATCCTTACAGGCATTCTGGTTGGTTAGGATCAACTCGCTGTTTAAATGAAACAATTTGACACTTATATGTTGAAGGCAGGGGGCGCCTCGGCGTGGTGTAATAGTTAGCAAGCTGGTCTTGCTAAAACTGTTACAACGGAATAGTGATTTCAATCCTCACTGGGTGCCCCATACTTTCGGCCATGTGCCACATCTGAGCCTCGCTTAGAAAATCAGTTGGGCACCTCGACGTGGTGTAATGGTTAGAAAGCTTGTCTTGATAGATCTGTTACGACTGAGTAGTGAGTTCGATTCTCACTGGGTGTCCCATACGTTAGGCCTTGTGCCACGTCTAAGCCGGGCTTAGAAAATCACTATATGTTGAAGGCAGGAGGGACAGGGGAACGAAGCGAATAATCTGTCTAACGAGCATGTGTAAATGAATGAAAGCACATGGATTGCGGAAGATAAAGAATAGACAAACCTTACTAAGAACAGGAAAGGATAGGTAGTCGTGGAGAGCCATGATTGCCTAAGTTCTGAAAGAAGAATATGAAACTTCTATTTTTGTATATTCATTCAAAGCATTTCTTTATAGGCGAACGGACTGTTTGTTCCCAGTAAACATTACGAATTATTCAAATATCTTTCCCATGTATGTCATAAAAGAGAACTTATTTTTTCTTAAAAACAATGCAAAACATATGTAATAGTGATTATCAATAATAAGTAAATGTTTGAGATTAATGTATATTTATAACTAATTTAAAAGAATATGTCTTTTTGCTTATATTCCTGATATAATTGCTTTTGCTAGTTTGCTGTGGGCGATTCGTGACATCCTTCTTATTTAGGAACTTAAAGTGACACGATAGAAGTTGTCAGAATAGAATACTTTAACGCTGCAACCACTGCTTTTATTAGAATCCCATGTATGTCCACAACGTAGGCGATCTGCAGTTTCCTTTACGTTATCTGTGAATATAAATTATTTTAATGGGTATAAGCCAATAAAAACTTGTCCAATTTCAATTAATTCAAACTTTTCTCCCTTATAGAAACCAGACAGATAAACCACCTGTCGGCGGGACCTAAAATATTCCAAATGCATAGCTGTAAGTCCACCCCAAAATCAAACCTACTAAAAGTTAATGCATACAAACTCCAATATAAACGACCACAATTTACCTATTCCGAAAACAATTAAATAAATTATAGAATAAGCATAAGCGGCCAATAGCTTCTCATAGACTCACATAAAAACTCCCAATATAGTACGAATGACAATATTTAACTTTAGAGTCAATTATAAAAGAAATGTATTTGGCTATAGACTCAAATATAAACGACCAA
>OZ038477.1:112620077-112630077 GCA_964036315.1 Acanthosepion esculentum | reverse complement strand
GTCAGATGTTGACTTTTATGAGGATGTCGCACATTGCGTCCAAATCATTCAGAAATGTCTAAACTACCACCTGTCTGCAACCGTTTTCTCAGATCAATGATTAAAAATGGATTCAAGCGAACTGAAAATCCTAGAGAAGACAATCCTTAAAGTGACCCTACACACGGACGTTAAATAATCTATTAAAAATTTAGATGAATTCTAACCTCTTCAAATAATGGTCTGCTTCACATACCTTCCCGGTCTTTTGAACAGATGTAGAAAATTATCTGTTTAAGATTAGGTTTCCGGTTTCTTCCAAAGTGAACTTTAACTCGGTACTTCAAACGTCACCGAACAAACTCTGAAATTTTATTTACTAATTATTTTTCTAATCTAATAAGAGTTGTTGGAATTTAATTTGAGAACAATATTTTACAAGGTCACATTCTCGCTATTTTTTCTATCCACACTCCAACCTCTTTTTACTTTCAAAACTGGCTCCCAAAGCCTTCATTCTTATCAGAGATAAGAATATATTTATGATTAACGAGTGAGCTGGAAAATATAAAAAGGAATTCCACGATCATTATTCTTTCCATGGTGCCATAAAGTCTGAGGGGAATCTCACAGCTTGTTCACTGCAACTTGTTTTCATTATTTTCAAAACTGGCTCCCAAAGCATTGATTCTTATCAGAAATAAGAATATATTTTCTGACCAATGAAAGGGCCAAGAAATTTCTTTAACAATTTTGAAGGGAAAAGAACCTCGATTATTCTGAGCCTACCAAATCTCCATAAATTTGGAGAATTTGCATTAAGACTTCAGCCCACCGTCTGTAAGGTCGACAATAGGGAACTCCAGTCAACTACAGAACCACTTTCAACCAAAGAAATTCCTGCCGGCCTGGAGAGACAGACCGTCAGCCCACTACTAAAAACCAATTGAAAGGTGCATCCCTTCAACACTCCTTCTGTCGTGCCCACTGGACGTCTGTCGTCGACCTACGAAATCACTCAACTGAAAGATTCCTATATCTACCAAAAATTTTCCTACTTTACAATAACTGTGAGTGTTTCTAAACCATAACAATATAGTACTCGCTTAAAGAACTTTTTAGGCGCTCAGAGAAATATTTTGAGCAAGCCTTTTTTCTGTTATGAAAATTTTCACTTCCCTTAATGGACATTTTCACTTTTTCCTCTCTTTTCTCCTAATTGTCTTTATCCCTTTACCCTTTTTTTTCTGTATATGTAAATAAACACTTTCTTCATTTATTCTTACACACCGAACAGGAGATTTTTCTTTATTCGTACGCGTCTAAAAGAGAGTATTTGTCCGCTCTAATCTTGCTGTTTTTACTCGCGTTTTGTCGCAATTTTTTAACCTCAACACAATTTTTTAACCTCAACCCTTGGATGCAGGAAGGCCGGGACAGATTTCCCAGCAGAGTAGATAGGCTCGCTTATCGCCCGGTTCACACTCCTCCTAGATCTTTTGAACACGATTAAAGGTTTCCCCTTTGTTTCCTGTTTAAGATTGTGTTTCCGGTTCCTTCAACTCAATACTTCAAAGGTCTCCGCCTAAAGTCTTTTATTTACTATTCATTTCCTAACTTAATAAGAGTAGACAGGTTGCCTAATCACCCGGTCCACACTCCTCCTAGATCATTTGAACACGAGGTTTCTCCGTTGCATGACTTTGGGCAAATCGTCACATCACATTCGTTTGTCAGCTTTAGCTCCCTGCAAACTCCGGTATTTCCCAAAACTAAAATCGCCGCTGAAACACCCTGAGTGAGATTAAGGAAATCATCACACGATGGTAATCCCGAAGGAATACTTGCAAGACGTTTTGAAAAGTGAAAGGAAAATTGGCGTACTGGCATTTCGGCTTCAGTCACTTTCAAACCAACACAACGTAGCTTCTCTGTGCCTTTCCTATAAATCCTTTCATCGTTATTGTTCTGATGATCTTTACTATATAGTACCCAGACTTTACGGATTTGAGCGCAGTACTAGATTGGCGGCAAGGTCTCATTATTTTACAATTGAAATGGATAGATATGACCGCAAGTTCTATGCTAACAGTTTCTTCTATCGCACTTCTCGCTTGTAGAACTGTTCCTGTTTTTTACTTTTCAGTCAAGGTTGATCTTCAAAAATGTAAATGCAATATCAAACGTTATCTTTTAAGTACTTTTCTTTTATTGTTCTGTCTCCTTAATAATGTTTTTTATTTTTCTTATATTCTTATACAATCAGTAAGCCCCTCCCCTTGCGTCGTAGTGGCTTTGGGATGAAATGATTAAAAAATATGTGCGATTTTAAGCAGAGTAATTTGAATGGGAATTAAACCCCATAGCCCTTGACAGGCCAGCTTGGGTCATTTTCGTAAATAGCCTCATCAGATTGAGACATTCATATGGATGTTATGCATGGTGCCAAACTCGTTCAGAAATCTCTAAACTGTCAGTTGTCTAGAACCATTTTTCACATCAATGGTTAAAATGGCTAACAATGAATGAAGCCTGAAATAGGGTAAAATTGATCAATAGGAGAGATAGAGCGCATATAGATATAAAAATAAAAAGTTGGCACTCAGTTCAACATCGAACGGTGATAGTCTGTTTCATACTTGTTGGCCTATATATATATATATATATATATATATATATATATATATAGAGAGAGAGAGAGAGAGAGAGAGAGAGAGAGAGAGAGTGGGAGAGAGAGAGCATTCGGACAAATTTTGCACACTTTATGTCCAGAAAAGAAAAATCACCTTATACGAATACAAGATAAATAAATACAAAGATTAATCAGAGTAACTTCTCATTGAAACATATAACGTAAGGAAAGTTTCGTGAGAGACAACGAAAGGAGTGGTGAACTGCAAGTATTTACAGTTCTCATATATAGCTGGGAATACAGGGCAGTTTGTTCTTAGATGAAGTGAAGACTTGATGCAACAGAGATTTGGTTTTACGGAAGGAGGCTGAGAATATCATAGATGGTTTATACCAGAACCTTTTTACGGAAAATGAGAAGGGAAAGGGCAATTAGGCTTTGATCAGAAACAATTTAAATTTCTAGGACATATAATGAGGATATGGAAGTTTAGAGAACTTGATATTCACAGTATATACGGAAGGCAAGAGGCGCAGAAGGAAACTGCAAGTTACCTACTTGATGAGCTCCTGTAAACAGATGGGAGAGCATCGACTTGCAGGGACAATAAGGAGAAAATAACATTTCAAGGGGCTACAAAAGATACGAAGAGCCATGAGACGGCAGATGGAGGAAAAAGAAGTAGATAAACTTAACTTAAATGTAATATTTGTTCAACGTTTTAATCGGTTACTATCAACTAAAAATAAGAATTTGTATTATATCTCTTAGGTTATAGAACACGAAATTTCGAAAGTATATCGAGAAAATTTATGGAGATGCTTAAACAAAAATGAAAAAAGCTCGCCATAAAACTAAACTCACATCAGGAAAAACAAAATTGTAAACAAACACATTCAGTAGTTGGTGAATATTTCTCAGTTGTAATGTAAAAAAAATGAATACGGTATATGGAACTGTATTTCTTTATTACTATTGCTCTGAGGATATTAACGATACAGAATGAGATGAGCCTGCCACCCAGTAAGAATTTTATTTAAGTTTAGTATCATGAGATTTCCCTCATTCGTGACTTGAGAAGTACGCGTTCTAAAATATAATAATAAAGCAGTCATCATTGGAAGCGAATCAAAGGTGACTATATTGTTTTTTTTTGTGGTGTGGGGGTACTTGTTTTTTTTGTGTCTCTATTCACTTCTCTCTATCTCCTACCTCGCTCTCCTCTCATTCTCATTGATACGTTCGAATATTCCAGGAGAGCAATGAAAGTATCTCAGTCCTATCCACTTAACCAAATTTACTGATTTAGAAGAAGCACAAAATGAGAATTTTCTGCACATTTCTGTATACATATATATATATATATATATATATATATATATATATATATATATATATTAATCGAGATCACTCTATGGAAGGCAGCAATGCCACTAAAATACAAGGGGTGTGGAAGAACTAGAAAGAGAAGCATTTTTAATGAGTTAGAACAAAAAGAGTAATCAGGTGGACAGTAGATAGCGTTTCACATTGCATTTAATTTTTTGAAGGTTAATGTTGTCAGGAAAGAATGAAGCCGGAAGTGAGCTCCACAAGAGACAAGTGCAAGAGAAGAAACTGTTAGCATAGAATTTACAGTTACCTCTCGTCACTTCAACTGTAAATTGATGAGACCTCGACGCCAGTCTAGTACTGCGCTTAAATGCAAAAGGTCTTGGCACTGTAGCGTAGAGCTCATCCGAACAATTACTATGTAATTACTTATAGAAAAGGAACAGGGAGGCAATAATACGTCGATGGGAAACTGAGTGAAGCTGAGATGCCAGATCAGGACTAATAATATGGATTCTATCAAGAAGCGCTAGATAAATAGCAGCTGCACCGGACCGTATTATGGCAGCAATATTCTAAACATGGACGACTAGTAGATTTATAAATATTTCAGATATATTTTTGAAAAATCGTCCCACACGACAAAATGAACAAACTTTCTTTGCAGATCACACACACACACACACACACACACACACACACACACACACACACACACACACATATATATATATATATATATATATATATAGATATATATATTATAGATTTTTTTATAATCCGTATGGATAATTCCAAAAAGGATATAAATCCAGAGAGCTCAATGTCAAAAACAGAGTAAATAATTATTGTAATGAAAAGGAACGTTTAGCACTGAGTTTAGCTTTTGGAAGACGTATTTTGTTATTTCGATTCACTTTCGGATTTCGGTGTCGCAAAATTGAAAATCCTCTATTAAGAAATTTCGTTGGGTTCGACCAGGGTAGTTAGCGAGCCTATAGAACTAAAAGTAAGACGTATAAAAGGGTGCAGAAGTACTTTTATTGCGTTAACGCCCAGATAACAACATTTAGTGTTTCAACAGGAAACCACTACACTATGGAGAATGAAAATGGCAATATTAATATAAGTATTAGCTGCATCTTGAAGCTGTATCAAGTACATTAAGGTTAACTCATTACTCAGCAAGTACGTTTCGCTGTTTCTAACAAAATTTACCTTAACTCTTAATACTTTGGGTAAATTTGGTAGACACCTTTTATTATTCCAATACGCCTTCGGATTTCTGAGTAACATTTTCCTTCATCACTTCCCAGAAAGATAAATTTCTCAAGTTTCTATCTCGCATCTTGGACTGACTCTATTGCTGAAACAATATATTATGTAGACTATTTACATTATTCGGACTATTGTCCTCATCTATGTCGCCATATTTATTACAACGTTTCGGCCGTTGTACGCTCAGGCCTTCGTCAGGTGGTTGGAATGTCGAAATGAACCCTTTATTTCGATCACTGGAGTAGACTAGTTCGATGTGCCATGTTTAATTCCGCTCTCTAAGTTCTCCACTGCCTTAACCAGCTTAACCCGGTTAAGGCAGTGAAGAATATATATATATATATATATATATATATATGTCGATATATATATATATATATATATATGTGTGTGTGTGTGTGTGTGTGTGTAACAAAATTAAAATAGTTTACTTAACTTTAAAAAGATATTTCATCTTATTTTTTAAACATTATTTTAGGTCATTCTTGATTTTAAGCTCTCGATTTGAAAGGACTGCTTGCCTTAATGCGTTTCTACCGGAGTTACCCTGACTTATATTATCATTGTCAAAATAATATCTTTATAATTGGTCATCTATCTATCTATCTATCTATCTATCTATATATATATATATATATATATATATATATATATATATATGCGCTTTCATCTATATTTATATTTTATTTTTCTTTCTATTTTTGATTTGTATTTACAGAATATTTGTGCCAATATTGCAATAGATATATAATATGCACTTTCTAAATGTGCCGAACGCTGGAATCAACTCTTCAGTCAATATTATCAAGAAGTCATATTCCTGACATGTCAACCCTGGTGATATTCGAACACGGATTTCAAGGACAGAAAGCGAATGTTCTTACCACTCCGGTATTATATGTTGTAAATAATGGGAAAGTCCTGATATATATTAGGTTGTCACACATGAAATGACGCATTTTCCAGTTGGTTGCTTGTCCGGTCGTCTAACGAAGTAACCTCCTTAGCATCTAAAAAAATCTTGGCTTATTCCTGATTCTTTTTCTTTATAGATAATTCTTCTTCAAAATGTTGTTACTGATAAGCCAAATGAAAATGATTACATTGAGATAATGTCGAGTAATTTTACTGTATGAGTACAAACTTGGAAAAAATTTTTTTGGCATCGAATCGTTACTAGCGATGAGGAAATGGATACTCTTTGACAACAGTAAGAGAGTAGGCCAGTTGTTAGATGCAAGGGAATCACCAAAACAATGCCCCAAATCTCCATTGCTCCCTAACAAGTTAATGGCTAATATATATATATATATATATATATATATATATATATATATATATATATATATATATATATATATATATATATTGTATATATATATATATATATATATATATATTGTATATATATATATATATATATGTATGTGTGTGTGTGTGTGTTAATTCAATTTAATTAGAAAACAGACAAACTTAAGGGTCCATTGATTATATTTTATTTCCCCAGGAAGGTTTTTTTCCTGGTTCATCTGATCACATTTCCAAGGGTGAATAAATTTACGTATTATTTTTATACACTTTTGAGGTATAGTTGTATGTTGATGTAAGGTGATAGAGAGAGGGCAAGGAGGAGTATGACAGATGTGGTCGAAATTAGACAGGGAAGGGAGAGATAGGAATAATTTTAAATCTATTTTTATTAAGATACTTAAGAGTAAGGGAGGGGGTAAGGACCAGACACTCACCTATTTAATAAGAAACTATATATATATATATATATATATATATATATATATATATATATATATATAGTAGCGAGCATAAAGATCAGAGCGATGTTAATAAAAAGTCTAAATGTGAAATAACTTTTTATTTTAAATCTTCAAAGAACATTTTATCAAGGACAAATAAGGATATAAAAGGTAAATTATATAATTCCAAAATATTAAGCTCAATAAACTTATTTTGATAAAGTTATAAGAATAATTATATAACATTCGAAAAAAATAGGTGATCAAAAACATCAGAACGATTAACAAAATCATACTATTATAATGGATACATCCTATCCAAATGAAAATAGCGTTCATAATACATTAGTACTTGATGTGTAAACCTTTACTTTCAATAACAGCTTGACATCCCTTGCTTCATGAGCGAATTAATGTCTTGTATTCATTAACGCACATTTTCTCACACTCTCCTTTCAAATTAGTCCATAGTTCTTTGACTTTTGCTGGATTCTTTTCCATAGCTCATTCATTTAGTAACTTTCACAAACATTCTCAATAGGATTCATGTCTGTGCTTTGAGCAGGCCACTCCATAACAGTAACATCTTCCTCAGAAAGAAATGTCTTAACAGACTTCTCTGTCTTACACGTCGCGTTATCTTGCATAAATACAGCTGGTTGGTTAATTGCAGTTCTCAAATTAGGTACAATATATTTCTTCAATATCTCTTTGTATACAGTTGCGTTAATTTTACCTCGTAGCCTAACAAGAGGTCCTGTACCAGCAGCTGAAATCATGCCAACCACCATCACACTTCCTCCTCAAAATTTAACGCTGCTTTTAGTGCACTGAGTCGAATATCGTTTCTTAGGACTACGTCAAACGAACCTTCTCCCGGAACAACCGAACAGGT
The DNA here is from genome assembly GCA_964036315.1 of Acanthosepion esculentum. NCBI lineage: Eukaryota > Metazoa > Mollusca > Cephalopoda > Sepiida > Sepiidae > Acanthosepion > Acanthosepion esculentum. The sequence goes on along the minus strand of OZ038477.1, from coordinate 112,622,210 downwards.
TAAACTTTGACTCATCACTGAAATGAACACAATCCCACTGTTCTTCAGTCCATATGACGTGTTCAGTGTCAAATTTCAATCGGCTCATTTGGTTCTTTTTAGAAATGTAAGGCTTCGTAGAGGCTACTCAACTGTTTAAATTTATTTCATTACGTCTTCGGGTAATAGTCTGTCTTGATATGTAATGCTAAGGTCAGCATTAGCTCTTTTAGAGATAGCGGTTGCTGTCGCAAATTGATCCTTTTTTGATTCATGACTAATCCATCTGTCTTCCCTTGCAATAGTTTTCCTAGGCCTGCCAGGTGGTTTCTTGGCTTAACATGACCCAGTTTCCTCAAGTTTTCTTAAAATACTACGAATAACACATTTAGATTTTCCCACAGTCTTTGAAATATCCCCAATCGAGAGTTTATCTTCATTACGTAACTTGAATATGAGTTTTCTAAGTTCCAATGACGTCACAGATTATTTTCGCCATTTTTTCAATGCAAGAGCCAGTAAAGAGCCGGTGTAATATAGTAAAATACCCTATTTTATATTCTTACCCTAAAAAACTTTCAGTAATGCAAAATAATTATTAAATTTTATGCATTTATTTAATTGTTCTAATGTTTTTGATCATCTATTTTTTTTCGAATGTTATATAATTATTCTTATAACTTTATCAAAATAAGTTTATTGATATTTATATTTTGGAATTATATAATTTACTTTTATATCCTTAATTTTCCTTGATAAAATGCTCTTTGACGCTTTAAAATAAAATGTTATTTCACATTTAAACTTTTCTTAACATCGTTCTGATCTTTATGCTCGCTACTGTATATATACTTTATGAACTTAACCTTTCTGTATTGAGTGGGTTCAGACTTAATTGTAATACAGTGGACATGATCGTTATGTTCACACAGCTACAAGAACATTGTTTAATAGAGAATTACGACTTGTGTAGCTTTTCTCCGTTAACAGGGAACATCTCCCGATTACACTTAAAAAATTAAACTCTTAGAGTCGAAGTAAACATTGCAACTAGAAACATTGCCTTCATTCAACTTTGACTCGATGTGCTTTTGAAGAATGTGGCCGTGTCACAAGCTGGGTCAAAAAGTCACATTAAAAATCATGTGTGGATACATCACATTGACTGTTTTAACATGAACAAGAAGATTTGATTTTTACATTGTGTAATAAGCAGTGTAAGAACAAATCTGATCCCACCAGGAAGTAAGTCATATATAATGGCTGACTGCTCGTATTTTAGTATGTCTGTCTGATAGCGCGAATCAAACCCTTGGTCACGATGATTTGTGACTTCATGCTAGCACAATCATCTAAGAACAATTCCGTCTACCCAATCTCACTCACACGGCTTGAATCAAACCGTAGTATGGTTTTCACCCACTTTCCCAAAGTACCACAAGCTGGGATCGCCTCCGTGGTTAAGAAGTCACCTTTCTGAGAAATCGACCATGGCGAGATTCGAACCTGGCTCTCAGAGTCGGAAAGCAAACATTCTAAACATAGAAACTCAGTTAATTACAGGCAGGGTAATATAGCTTTTTAGTGGCTTTCTGTTTTTAAACACCATTCAAGAGCCCATGATTGAGAAGCGGCAGTGGGTGCATAGTTAGGTTGCAGAGATGGTTATCATCGTAATCGCGTGGACCGCCAACGCTCGGTCACTATGACTTGCAAATTTCGTGTTATCCCACCCAACGACGGTTTTCGAACAGTTCAGTCTGCCAAATTTTATTCACAAGGCTCTGGTCAATCACTGGACTGCTTTTACGCTACTTTGCAACACTGATGACCGCTAGGACTAGGATCGCATACAATGTCAATAGGAAGATGTCATCTCCCTGACATAAGTTGAAAATCAAACCACGGTTTCATGGTCGGAAACATTCTAACTACTCGTTTACGAGTCCGTACATATCTGCATATTAATGATGATATGCAGACAATTACCTATATGCATGTGCGTATGAATACTTACAGGAAATGACACCGTAAAAGAGACAGCTGGAAATGAAGTTTGTGTGACAAAATAAAAGATGGCCCGATGAAGGCCAAGTCGACAAATGGGGAAAATGGAAGTCGTTGAAAATAATACATTGACCACATGTCTATTTG
>OZ038477.1:112560077-112617577 GCA_964036315.1 Acanthosepion esculentum | reverse complement strand
TTGCATCTCATTTCTTTGTAATTTTAAAAGTACCCTGCATGATTTACTAAAACTTTTCATAGCAGTACAAACAATTTACAAAACAAATTGATATTTGTAGTACTTCAGACATTGGTGCTATGGAATTTGAACTATTTACAATGACTATACACTGGCTTGGGGTGGCATAATGCTTTAGTTGTAAGGTTATTGTGACCGGTAGTTTACTCACTTCTTTCAGCACTTGTGTTAGACTGACATGCTGGCGTACAGATAAATTAAAACCTCTTTTGAATTTAGAATATTATCTGTGCACAATGAACCGGGTTATTCTTCTTATGATATATCCAATCAGGACATACATGAACATGGCTCTTTACGTCTTCATTTTCTTTAATAGCTTTGACTTGTAACTTCTTTTAAAAAATAGCGGAGTGATTTTGAATATCCTTTTCCAAGGTTTTCAATTTATAATTGTTGTTCTGTCATCCAAGGCTATAGAGTACTTGCTGTGATATGGACCCGGCTTGTTGATTCAACTGTATATGTTAACCATTACGCTATCCTCACGGCACTCTTTACATCTCCAGGGAGAGCTTGTTAAATAAACAACATAATTAAAATTAAAAGTGTGTGTAATTGTGTGATTGCACAAGCGCATATGAATGGAAGCTAAAGAAAGAGAGGGAGAGAGAGTGATAGAGAGAGAGAGAATCATGAACATTCTCCCCTTTTTATCTTAGTGTGACTTTGATTTAATAAATAAGAATAGTTTAAAAAAACAAACATAAAAAAATAACATTTGCTAAAATAATAATAATAGTGATGAGACTTTCTGGCCACTATTGTCCTAGTTTTCATTGCGGCGTCGTGCTCTATACCACTGCACCTTAGGGCCTATATTTAAAAAAAATCGCAATAAAGTCTAGTATCTCATCGCTTCAGAAGTCTGCGTTGTTTGGCACTACAAATATTCTGCGAAAAGTGCTATCTGTCTAAGGTCGTAGGATTTGAAGGAAGACACCCATGTTGTTATAAATCTGACTGAATACGAAAAACCGTGCGAAAGAAGAGAAGGTAATAATAATAATAATAATAATAATAATAATAATAATAATAATAATAATAATAATAATAATAAGGAACTAGCAAAGAATGAATTTACCCACAGACATAACAAGGTAGCGACATATGTGCACTGGAAAATATTCAAGAAGCACAAAATCGAAATCACTGAGCACCAGCAAGACACAGTTACTCAAAGTAACGATATAACTATTCTCTGGAACATGACAATTCAAAGTGACAGGGAAATAAAAGCTAAAAGAATTGATATTGTCATAAAAGACAAAACAATCAGGAAGTGTATTCGTATTGACATAGCATGCAATCTGAAAGAAATACCTCCATGAAAATTATCGAGAAATTATCCAAATACAAGGAGCTGGAGATCGATATTAACAGGATGTGGGAATGAAGACTGAGACTGTACCAATAGTAATCGGAGTTCTGGGCCTTGTGAAAGAAGGACTGAACAATTTTACTAACAGTATCCCAGGTAACATCAACATATAATTTGCCCAGAAAATCGCTAGGAACATCCCATATACTAAGAAAAGTGCTACCAATTAAATGACAATTCCCCTATAGCGTCTAAGGACCATCATTTGAACCCGGCTCTACAGGATACAAAGCAGAAAACATAACATACACAAATAATAATAATAATAATAATAATAATAATAATAATAATAATAATAATAATAATAAGTTCTAGAGACATAATCACGTACGTCCTGAAGGGACACGCCATTTTCAAAAATAATTCGATATTTGAAAGGCACAAAGACACTTGATCACACACACACACACGCACACACACACACACACACACATACACCCATACATGCGCTTTCCTATATTGTCACACACTCAGCTATGTAAACACGAATGCGCTCCCACCGCCGCAAGCTTAAATGCGCAAATTAACGGACACCCGCGCATATGTAAACATGCACTGATATACATATATGCTCGCAACGCTTAGACTTCGCACGTAAGTGCACATGTATTAAATACATGCATCTATCAACGGAGGTTTCTTCAGTTAAACAGAAGGCCCAGTATGTTGATGATGAGAAAAATTGTATAGCACTAATTGTCTAGTTTGAGAAGGTCTTTCAGTTTTCAATCTGCCAAATTAATATTCTGTTTGATTAAAAAAACGGTAGGGTTAAAAAAAGATCACAAAAGCTATCAGAAGGCACGCAATTGCTTCAAAATCAAAAACAAAACTAGATCAATCGATCGATTAAGTTTGAGCCACCTCTGTTTCTTTATCTATTCCTTAGCAACATATCTGGACAGAACATCGATTTTTAGGGACCTTTGATAAATTTCTACCTGATTAAAAAAATTGTACGAGCAATCGAGTCGACTATGTTTTCATTTAATAACCTGTTTCCGTATTAATATTAATGAGCCGTTTGTGGCTTTTCTAAGCCACACCTCGATTCTTAGTATTTTGATTAATATGAAGTTCTAAGAAGTGAGATGAGTCATATGAAGTTTCGGTAGCATAAAATGTATTAAAGTTTTATCAATCCAGCTAAAATTATAAACTAATTCTTGGAGATTTGTCGATTGTATTCCATCTTACTAAATTAAAACTAAGTCAATTCCAGGCCGGCAGCCTAGTAATTCTAGGATGTCTCCTGGTACTAATTTAACCTATACCAACTTAATTTTCCTGATTTGTACCTTTCTCTGATCACTTCTCTACTTTAAGGTTTCATTTTAAAATTATGCAATCGCCCACTTAAAATGCCACAACCATTAATTCTAAACTCTTCTAATGTCATCTAATGGTAAAAAGAACGACCTTTTTAGGTTACCTAGAAAGTAGAAGAGTTAAAAGTTACAAAACTTTACAAAATTGGCATTTTGAATTATTCCTACGTTTCCGGGCTTTATTGTCTCAGTTCTTATGACCTTATGTCACACTACTATAACTATAAGCCGGGATCTATGATAAGTACGTTTTCCTTACACATATGCGTGATTGGCGTTCAGAAAACTTGTGAGAGAATTCTAATTTTATTGTTTTAGCAATGATTACGGATTAAGAAAAAAAGAAAGCACTAAAAAAAGTATGAAAAATATAACATTCAGATTATTGTCGTTATATTTGGTTAACACATTTCGACGATTCTCAGTTTAATATTGCTACCGCTCCTACGATTTGTAAAGGTAGAAACAACAGGCACCTGAAGACGGCTGGAGAATCGACTGTAAAGGTGCGCTAGTAACGCTGTTTTTTTTTTTGTTTGTTTTTGTTTAATACTATGCCTTTCAGGATGTTAACGATCATGGCTATTCAGAAGATTCTTTTTTTATTACTTGCAAATTGCCATTCATTCTTAGGAAAGATAGTGGAGTAGTTTTCTGTTATCTTTAACACGGATGGAAATTTACAGTTTCACTTCTATTAGACATTTTGCCATCCAGATTACCTTGTTATTTTAAAAGAAACTATCGCTAGAGAAGAAGAGATAGATGCATGCCCTTCCTAAAGGGATTTGTGTGAAAAAGAGCGTAACAGATTAATTCAGAATCTGATTATGCTACACCAATCTCAAAGTGGGGAGAGACTGTTTTGAATATTCACTAAGGCTATCCCAATGCAAATTAATGCAACTTGGTTACCATCTAGGCTCAAATGCATATTGCGTTTGCTGTTATGATTGATTCGTTTACTACAGCTTATCAACCCTTTGCAGGTTATTTAAAGCCAGAAAAATATTCTTTATACATTGTATGAATTTGTTTTTTGAGATAATAATGGTTTAAAATTAAAATTAACCCATATCTGGGGGAGAAGAGGTGGTGTTATATCTTTTCTAAAGATAGTTGCGCGTAAATGAATATAACAAACCCAACTGGAATTGGAACTCGGCTCTCCGATTAATAATGTCGTGCCATTATCCATTAAACAACCGCCACATCCAAGCTTACAACACCTGGAATTTCTAAGTGCCCACCCATCTAGGTATTGACCAGGCTCGACGTTTCATTATTTCGGTAATCGTAAGGGAACCGATGTTTCACCGCCATGTGGCCGCAAGCCGAATGCCTTTCCGAGATTTATTGTTGATTAGCCTCAAGAAAGCCAAGATTGACTTGTACGCCAATCGACTTACACGAATATGCTTCGAGAGCTTGTACGGCTGGAAAGAATAAGAGATAAGCACGGGAAAGGAGCAGGAAGAGGAGAAAAAGAATAAACTATTCGGGAGGAGAATGAGGAAAAAAGGGAAAGAATAAAGAGAAGCGTTGGGCAACAGAGAAGAATGATAGGTAAAGAGAGGAAAAGAGAAGGAAAGCCGCTTGCCGTAGAAGACTGTCCCAGCTAAGTGCGTTGCTCGTATCGATCACGCAATTCTCGCTCAGATTTATTGATTTTGGAATGATGGAAGCAGGAATAGCACCAGGTGGCGTTGTTGCAGAAGTGTAAGGGCAATAGGTACGGAGCTAGGAAGGGAAAAGTACTACGTGGTGGGCGTTGCAACTGAATCCATGCTTTAAATTCAGAATCCAAAGACGACAGGTGGAGAAGCGTTGCAAAGTGCAGATGTCTGTTAGCGTCTTTTTACTTTTGGCGGGAATTTCACAATGCGTAATTCTCCAAACAAATAAGATAATATAATCCGACAAGAAAGCATAATTTTATTTTTAGTTTGTGTAACAGTAATTTCGGTGAATGCTTGATTTCATTTTAAACTTCTTGTGTACATGTGGGTATTTGTTCATATGTTCTCTGTGATATATATATATATATATATATATATATATATATATATATATATATATATATATATATATATATATATATATGTGTGTGTGTGTGTGTGTGTATATATATATATATTAGATTGTGTGTATTTAGGTAGCATTTTTTCATTGATGCAGGTTTCATTAAATAATCTAAACAAATTTTGTCTATTTATTTTATGTAAATTCTTTTTATATCGTCTGATAAGCTTAATAACATTATCATTAAAATAAGAAAGAAAATCACAATATTGATACATATTTTGAATCCTATCTAAGCTTTCGTCTTACATAAGCCATTATCAAAGATGACATATATATATATATATATATATATATATATATATATATATAATACATACATATATATATATATATATATATATATAATGCATATATATATATATATATATATATATATATATATATATATATATATATATATATTGTCATCCACAGACAGACTGTTTCGCTGTATCACAGCTCATCAGTGTGGCTAGACGTCCGGTTGCCTCCAGCTAGGATGGAAACCCAACTGAATTAGTGTCACTCGGTCACTTTTTAACAGATATATCAAAATTACAAAAAAATATCTTGAAATACTAAAAAGTAAATTTATTCAATAAAATCCCCATTGGTTTCAACCACCGCCTCCAAACGACTTAAGAATCTATTCTGGACGGTCTCCTTGTTTAAGTTGGTGAATGCTGCCATAATCCTTGACTTCAGTTCATCTTTGTTATTACTAGTAGTTTTGTTGGTCTCTCGCCGCACATATAATGTTAAGAGGGTCTGGGAAGTTATGTGGCCAAAAATAATAAGTGATGTGATCGCAGAAATTGTCGGAGAGCCATGACTGGGTTCTCCTGCTTGTGTGGCATGGTGCAGATTCCTGTTGCAGACACAGGGCCTTCCAGCAGTGACCCTCTTGATCCAGAGCAGCACTACCTCCTCAAGGTACTTGATGTACGCCACCGTGTTAAACTATGTGGGAAGATGAATGGAGGCATAACATCGCCATCACTAGTGATCACTCCAAACACCTTCGTAATCACCATTAGACTCATTCAACTCTTTCCGAATCCTTTGCACTGTCCTCAGATTGACACCCAAACATTCTGAAATGTTTGTATTGGAGCTTCTGGCGCGAATATCAAACAGTACAGTATGACGTTCTCAAATTTATGGCGGACTGAATTGCGTCATGGTGCTCTTTTTTCACAACTGACCCTACTATACTGCTCAGTCGACAAAATAAAAAAAACAAATAACGCGCATGCGCGAAATTAAAAAAGTGTAAAATCGCGACAATATAACCATTATACCCTGTACAATACTTCTCAGTACAGATGTTTCTGACACAGGCTTCGTAAATATGTTGATTAGCCTGGTGGCTAATGTAGTTGCAACATTTTTCCATCGTTGAGCATGGCAGGTAAACCGTCCCCACTTGTCAGACTGCAAAACAACAATGTCTACCTACACCCATCTCTCCCTATTTTAACTTGGGTCTTCTATGAATATAATATATAATTATCGGATATGTAAAGAAATCTGTAATGAAATCTGTTATATATATATATATATATATATATATATATATATATATATATATATATATATATATATATATATGTCTTGGGGTGCAGTAAAAACTTCATGACTCGATTAACTTTACAAAATTCGTATTTCAGTGACTTAACATTACGATATTCTTTTTGCAAATGTCTGTCGGTCAGAAAGATTTTCAGCAACTCTTCAAATACACACAAACACATACACACACACACACACACACACACACTCGTATACACACATAGACACACAAACACATACACAGATATATATATATATATATATACACACACACGCACAAACACAAACACACAAACACACACACACATATATATATATATCTATATGATGAACTCTCTCGTAGATTTCGATGTATGGTAATCCGATAACCTCATCCAGAACTGTCTATAGGCTGACGTGCAATACCATTTAGAGTTTGTTTAGCAGGATCGAATTACTGCTTTTAATTTTAATCAAATTTGTAGTTTAAAAGCAGTAATTGGACCTTGCTAAGCAAAGTCTAAATGGTATTGCACGTCAGGTTTTACGTCGGTACCGTGTAGGATACAGGTTCAATTCCTGTCGGAGGACACATATTTTCTATGAAATTTCTAGGACATTCAGGCCGGTAAATGTTGTTAATACTGTTTACTATAAACAAAGCATTTGCTTAAACATTTATTATAACAATAACGTTTAAACAACATATATATGTATATATACATATATATATGTGTGTGTGTGTGTGTGTGTGTATTTGGGTAGTAATCCCTCTTTAATACATGTTTCGTTGAACAAAACTGACAAGATACTTTTGTTTTATTTAGTACTGTGTTTTTCTTGTATGCATACAGGTACGTTCATTTTTTAAAAAAAATTAATTTGTTTAAAAATTGTCCCAAAATGTTGCTGACACAACAACAGCATGTAGTCATTATTTATTATAATAATATAAAAAAACCCATTGAAAATGCCTAATAGTTTAGCCAAATCAACTAAATTTTTAACAAATTTTGTCTTTTCACGTCTCTACTAGTACAAGAAAAAAAAATTAAAAGTTAAATTGCCCCTTGTTAGTTTGTTCAACGAAATATATATGTATATATATGAATAAAGACAAAAGGAAAGACAAAAGGAAAAACTTAACTTCCCGTTCTCTAGAGACTTTACAAAGGCAAACGTCTTGGTTAAATTCATTTTTCCTCTCGTTTTTAGGCATGTTGTCGAATAGTAGAATAAGAAGCACAAACAATTTAAAGAGATAAACGCATCATGCCATGTAGATCGAAATATAGGACAAGACTGTAACAGAAGCTCAAGGAACACCAAAACTAGCAAAGATAGATAGGAACATAGTAATATATATATATATATATATATATATATATATATATATATATATATATATATATATATATATCAAAACTATATATATATATATTAAAACTATATAAAAAATATATATATATATATATATATCAATATATATATATATATATATATATATATATATCAAAACGGCTTTGTAAAATAAAATTTCTGTTGATTGATAAAGGTGTAAAACTGCCTATCACCATGCAGTGTGGATGTCCTTGTCTACATTATTGATATCCACAGACACCCTATGTGTGATATTAAGCACGCATCTTTCATAAATATAAATTGTTGCAATTGTATATGGGAAGAATATTCAATATTCATGATAGAGCTTGTTTGCTGACCGTAAGATATACGCCTTAATGGGCTGTATATATATATATATATATATATATATATATATATATATATATAGATAGATAGATATAAAATATATATATATATATATATATATATATATATATATATATATATATATATGGTGGACTTCGTATTCGACGTATCAAGGTCAAGCAGCTCAGTTCCTAGGAACCGACAGCCCAGACACCAGCTGATATGACTTGATTATAGTGGTGAAGAACAAACCACATTTTTTGAAGGCCCAAATACAGAGACCTGGCGCACTACGTGCCACAAGGTCCTCAAACGATCCTCCGCAGCTTTTTAATTCAGAGTTGTCCTTCTCCTAGACCAAATACAATCCAATGCTATAGAACCCAATTTGTCCTTCTTTTTTCGCATAGCTGGAGGGAAAAGAGGATTAATACCTTTCCCAATGTAATGAATTTGAGCCGCTCTCCACTACTCCATCGTACCTCATATATATATATATTGTTATTGTCCAGGTTAGGACCAAGTAAGAGCAGCACGAACACTAGGGTAGAAATAACGAAGATATATTACACGGAATAATAATACAAGATGTGGAAGGTGTTAGTATGTTTCTGGTTTGGAGTGAACTACTATCGGCTCGACTCGATTCGTCTCTCTCTCTCTTGAGAGGCGTAGTATACATAGTGTTAAGAAGAGTTCATTCTGTAGTTATAGGTAATGACCCATAATATATATATATATATATATATATATATATATATATATATACTTGTTTAGATAGGTCACTGGCGGGTTAGAAGAAGTGGGTGACGATGAAATCTGTTGATCAGTTTCTATTGTTTAGACTTGTTACTGAAGGTTATTTATGGCCCTGACATCTAGATTGGCTATTCTGGTTAGGGCAAAAATGCATGTAAATGGGCTAGGTCTGGAGGTATTATTCATATATATCATTCATTTGTAATGTATTATTTTATCCATTTATATGTTTCATTTATTCAGAGAGAGCAACATCTTACAGCAACATTTCAAATCGAGTAAACTTTGATCGGAGAGAAAAAAATAAAACTATAGTTACGTTTCCAGGATTAGACAAACTCCGAAACAAAAGATAATAGCTCAGTTCCAAGATAGACACGAAAGTAAATTCCTTCCACGTTACCTACAACTACATCAAGATAATAAAAGAAAACAATTTATAACATAAATGTAATGAACTTTATTCTAAATACCGGCCTTAGAATACTATATATATATATATATATATATATATATATATATATATATATATATATATATATATATGCAAGAAAAATATGCGAAAGGAATAAATAAATGTATAAAAAATAAATGTATAAAATAATAAATGTATAATGCATAAATAATGAATCTAGGTGTCATGACTATACATTATCCTAGTCTATTTACATACACACTTCTTCCAACTACCCAACCAGAATAAATAAGTAATCTAGATGTCATGACAATAAATAAACTTCACCGTTAACCATGAACAATAGAAAATGGGATGGGCTGGTTTTTTCTCACTGCACATCCTTTAATCCCCCAGCGAACTATATACACGGAGCTCTTTATATATATATATATATATATATATATATATATATATATATATATATATATATATATATATATATATATATATATATATATGTGTGTGTGTGTGTGCAATCACATGCGAAAAAAAACACTATGCGTTTTATTTTTTTATATTTCATCATAAAATCCATATGTAATGTGAGTTTTCGGATGATAGTATAATGCAGATCATAAGTTGTTTTAAATTCACTCCGCAATTCAGTTGCTGATTGAAGAACCTCTTACCCGGCAGCAGATTTTGGCCTTCTTACTAACGATAGAGCTGTCGCCATGTTAACTAACATTAAGGTGGGGCGTAAGCGTCACACTAATTCTCAGGAACTGAGATATTACATGATATTCATTTCACAGAAATTTGACAGGAATCTGGCAAGAAAAATAAAACATAAAATACATTGTTAATATTGAAACACACAATCTATCTATCTATCTATCTATCTATCTATCTATCTATCTATCTATCTATCTATCTATCTGTGTGTGTGTGTGTGTATGCGTGTGTGGGGGTCTTTGAAATTTGTTTTATGTCTTGCTTCCAAATCTGTTTTCCGTCTCCACAATAAATCAGGGTTATTTTAACTCCATTATTTACGAAACCAAGCCAAAATAAAATGAAATAAACAATATCAAAACCATAAAATCCGCCACATCGTTATAAGACTCTGCAGCCTGTAAATTATGTAAAACATAGATTTTCCTATTTTTTTTCCCTTTCTGTTAGCTTCTTCCTCTGTTTTTTCACTGCTCTTCGGCAATGAATTTCACTTCGGGCGAATTGCTTGTCTCTCATTTCCTGATAAGAAACCAGTTAAATTCATAGAAATATTCTGAGCCAACAAGTCAGGCATTTGCATTGCTTGCAAAATGTCCCGGATGAAGAATTTGAAGAACTCATTACACAGCTGCTTATCGTTGTCTGCTAAAGTCTGGATATTGTTATTCTTCGGTGTTCAGCCCTTCCAGATTAGAAACTATTCCGTAAATGAAGACAAACTTAACGAAACTCATGAAATCTTTTTATAATCTGGTTCATTGTTGTATTTCACTTTGAAAAAGAAATGCTGAAACCCTAACCCTACCTGTATAATAAAGTTCATCTAACGCTCGTAGGTTGCTGGTTAGTCAGCCCGTAAGGAAAACACTGGAAATAAAAGGTTGAGTCAAGAAGTATTTAATCACATGAGAACATGGATTGAAAATACAGTAGTTTAGTACGACTGAAAGCTCTACGCCATAGCGACCCACTTCTTGCCACGGTTCCATGAGCAAACGTTCTACTCATAGCGGATGAGGAGACCATATTTTAATGATAGTGTAGAGGAGGTTAGGCAGTCTTCCTGCACAACAACCTGTTCGTTTAATATTATTTCCTTTTCGTCTTTTCTTGATTTGCTTTTTGATCGTATCCTTTTCAAGGCTATTGTTCCAATGAGCTTCCTCTCTCGCAATTTTCGCCCGTGGAACTCTCTTTTGATCTCTTGGTTTTCTGCCAACTACGGCCTTCAAAAATTCAAATGCAAGGTCAATCGTCATATTTTTTCCTTGAATTCTGATATACTTATTGTACTTTCTCCTCAGCAACATTTTCTCAATTTCCTTCACTGTATTCACTTTCATTCAGAGTAACGTCTTGCATCTTAGTAGCTTTCTCACCTTGCTTGGGGTGAAATGATATTTTAAAAACCTTTTATCAGGGACCTGAGCTAACGGAAGATTTTTCTCAGAAATTTATTGAGCAGATTATATTGAGGGAAGTTTTATGATATATCGTTATGGCTCCTTAGATATAACTACTGATGAACTCTTCCTAACACTATGTATATTACGCCTCTCAAGAGAGGGAGAGAGAGAGAGAGAGAGAGAGAGAGAGAGAGAGAGAGAGAGAGAGACGAATCGAATCGAGTCGAGCCGATAGTAGTTCACTCCAAACAAGACTGACAGTCATATTAACACCTTCCACATCTTGTATCATTATTCCGTGTCATATATCTTCGTTATTTCTACTCTTGTGTTCGTGTTGTTCTTCCTTGGTCCTAACCTGGACCATAAGAGTGGCGATGAGGATATTGAAAAAACGAATTCTACGCGGAGAATCTAAAAAAAAAAAAAAAACTTTTTGCTATCGGTCGTCCATAACAGAGGTGACGGAGGTATTGAGAAAAAAAAAAAACAAGTTCTACGCGAAGAAAAAAAAAACAGAAAATTTTTTTTTGGGACACCAACCATAACAGTGGTAACGAAGACACGAATTTTAGCTGTCAGCCAGAACAGAATCGAATTCTACGCAGGAAAACTTTTTCGTACTAAGGTTCCAGAACAACAGGCGACAAAGACCTGAAGTCTACACTGAGAAAAAAGGAAAAATCATTACACAAAATTACGGTGTAAACATGGAAGACTTTAAGGCAACCATATTGGAACTAGTGAAAATGCAATTCGAGCAGCAAACAAAAAAAAATGAGGAAAGACAGACTAGGCTCGAAGAACAACAATTAGAAATTCAACAGAAAAACGAAGAGAAGCAACTCGAACTACAAGAATTACTATTACGGGCAGTAACAAATAAAGGACAACATTCTGGAAATGAAGCGGCATTCTCGCAAAATGCTATATGGAGCTCTATCAAAGACTTCACTTATGCACCGGACGAAGACAAAACATTCGCGGCTTACTTCAGAAGATATGAAGATTCATATGAATTTGATTGCGGGAATTGGTCAGACGCGAAAAAAGAACGTCTACTACTGAGGAAACTAGGGTCAAGCGAATACACTAAATTCGTATATTACATCCTACCGAGGAAAACGAATGAGTTGATTTTCAAGGAAGCCGTGAAACTTTTAACGGAATTATTTAGACCGAACACTTCACTATTCCACAAAATGTGGAAATGTTTAAATTTAACAAAAAAGGATAACGAAGACTATATAACATTCGCTTCCGTAGTAAACAAACACTGCGATGACATTAAGTTATCTGAACTCAGCGCTAACAATTTTAAATGTTTGATATTCGTCCAAGGCCTGGTTTCGACTAAAGATGCGGAGATCAGACGGAGAATTCTAACAAAACTTGAGAATGAACCAGAATTGACGCGACAAAAATTGGGTGAGGACTGTCAGAGATGTATAAGTGTAAAAAAGGACTCGAAAGATATCGAAAAGTCTGGCGTCGCTCACATACGAAAAGTACAACGACAAACACGTTTTTCTCCCTCCTCAAAAACAAACCAAACAAATTATTTTACTGCAAAAGTCAAATGAAACCTCAGAAGAAACCACCACCCAGTCCATGCTATCGCTGAGGGACTTTGCATTGTCCATACCGCTATTAGACTTGTCTGTCGTGCAATAAAGTGGGCATAAAAGTTCGGACTGTAGAACAAAGAAAGAAAACAAAATCCAAGTAAGAGTCACTAGAACTGACCAAGCAGACGTGTTTTCAGCCGCTCTCGGAAGGTGTAAAAAATGGCGGCCAAAATCGAACTAAAACAAAATGTACAACCCATTTTCAAGAAGAAAAGAAATGTACCTTTCGTATCATTAGAGAAAATAGACGAAGAGTTGGAAAAACTCGTGAAAACCGGTATATTGACAAAGGTGGAATATAGTCAATGGGCCGCATTTACGGATTACGGGAAAAAAAATCGGGTGAGATACGAGTATGCGCTGATTTCTCGACGGGATTGAATGCAGCGATTAAGGATTATCCCTATCCTCTCCCTAGTCCAGAGGAAGTTTTCACAAAGTTGAACGGAGGAAACTTTTTCTCAAAGATAGACTTGAGCGAAGCATACCTACAAGTACCAGTAGATGAGGAAAGCTCGAGGTTTTTGTGCATAAACACACATAAAGGGTTATATAAGTTCCAAAGATTACCATTCGGGATCAAGGTCTCGCCGGCGATATTTCAGCAAATAATGGACACTATGCTAGGCCGACTGGATTTCACGATGGCATACCTTGATGACATCCTGATAAATAGCAAAAATATTGAACAACACTGGGAACACGTTCAAGAGGTTTTCAGGCAGATACAAAATTACGGTTTTAAGGTAAAGGAAAATAAATGTGACTTCTTTATGAAGGAGCTAAAATCTCTGGGCCATATTATTGACGAAGAAGGAAGAAGACCAAGCCCAGAAAGAGCCACGGCAAAAAAAAAAAAAAAAAAATGGCGGCTCCAAAAAAATTAGCCGAGTTACAAAGCTTCTTGGGCTTAGTAAATTATTATCAAGAATTTATTTCTAACATGCACAAATTACACACACCCCTAAACGAACTGTTGAAGAAGGAAAAAGTTAGTGAATCGTCATATGAATGTCAGAAAACTTTCGACAAAATCACTAAGACTCTAACAGCAGATTTATTTTTAGCGCATTATGACCCAAAATTGGAAATAATAGTCGCGAGTGACGCGAGTGCCTATGGTGTTGGGGCATGTATACTTCATAAAATGCCGGATGGGACCATTGGGCATGCGTCAAGAACTTTACTACCAGCCGAACAAAATTACTCGCAAATCGAAAAAGAAGAGCTGGGGATTATTTTTGCGGTTACGAGATTCCACAGATATATTTACGGTAGATTTTTCAACTACAGACGGACCACAAGCCGTTATTGGCAATATTTGGATCAAAGAAAGGTCTACCTGTCTACACTGCTAATAGATTGCTAAGATGGGGTACGATTTTATTAAACTATAACTTTAAATTGGAGTATCTTCTATCAAACAAAATCGGGCATGCAGATGGTCTTTCAAGACTAATACCAAAGAAAACAGAGATATTAGAAGATTCCGTAATTGCAGCTTTACAATATGAGGAAGATATTAGAACGTCATTATGTAGTACAATTCAAACCTTCCCCGTCACATTATAGGAAATAAGAAACGAAGCAGTGAATGACGAATTTATAAAGGAAACGAAAACAAAAATTGTAGGAAAAGATAAGCATTTATCAGACAGTTTTTCGTTATGTGATAATGTTCTGCTATATAATGAAAGAGTAGTAACCCCGAAAACGCTACAAAGGCGAATCCTCAAGGATTTTCACATGGGCCACCCAGGAAAGTACATGATGAAATCATTAATGCGAAGTTACTTGTACGGGCGAAACATGGATCAAGATATTATACATATGGTGGACAAATGCAAGGGCTGTTCCTTAGCAGCCAAGGCACATCCTATCACTCATAAGCCATGGCCTAAGACGGATCGACCGTGGTCGAGAATCCATGTAGACTTCGCAGATCCATTAGAGGGTTTCTTCTATTTGATTGTAGTAGACAGTTACAGCAAATGGCCAGAAGTATTTCGTTGTAGAAAACCCACTTCTGAGACTACAATAAATTGCCTTCACGATCTGTTTGCTCGTTTCGGAGTGGTTGATTGTTTAGTCACTGATAATTGGACAAAATTCACATCTGCGGATTTTCAAGAATTTTGTGAAACTTTTCAGGTGAAACACATCAAATCCCCGCCATATCACCCAAGATCAAACGAGCAAGCGGAGAGGTTTGTAGATACATTAAAAAGAGCACTAAAGAAAGCTTATGACGTACTAACAGAAAAGGCTTTACAACAATTCTTGCAAGTGTATAGAATTACACTGAACAGTACTACGCCATCGGCATTATCGCCGGCGGAGGTAATGTTCGGCCGAAAAATTAGATCGGTATTCGACAAATTACTGCCAAAACAGACAAAACAATCACCACCGTCGTTTTTACCAAAAAGAAAATTTAACCCAGGGGAGAAAGTTTTTTTAAAATGTTCAAAAACAACACCTCCTATTGGGAGCCAGGTACAATAGAGAAACGAATCGGGAACGTGGTTTACATAATTCAGGGCTCGAAGTTCTCGCATAAAAGGCACTTAAATCAGATCAGAAAGAGGCTGTTAGAGGATTCTAACGGTCTACCTCAGGAAGAGGAGGAAGTAATGGACACAATATTTGGCACATTCAATATGCAAAGGCCTCAAGCAATTTCCGAACCGCGGAAATCAAGCAGAAAAAGAAAATTTACAGAGCCTTTGATGATTAATCCGAAGAGAAAAAATATTAAAGACTCCTGCGAGATAAAAGCTTGGGAGGGGGGTGTTATGGGTCCTTACCTATGACTACAGAATGAACTCTTCCTAACACTATGTATACTACGCCTATCAAGAGAGAGAGAGAGAGAGAGAGAGAGAGAGAGAGAGAGAGAGGGAGAGGGAGAGAGAGAGAGACGAATCGAGTCGAGCCGATAGTAGTTCACTCCAAACCAGACTGACAGTCATACTAACACCTTCCACATCTTCGTTATGTCTTCTCTTGTGTTCGTGTTGTTCTTCCTTGGTCCTAACCTGGACCATAACATATATGTATCGGGCTCCTGAGCCTCGGTAACACACAGCGCATCTCACAATCAGAATATTGTTGAATCTCAAGTAGGGTGTAATTTACTGAGACTGTACTAACGTGCGTATCACTATTCATTTTTAAACATTTTTATGTTTTAAATAGTCTTCTTCTTGTTTTATTATTATTATTATTATTATTATTATTATTATTATTATTATTATTATTATTATTATTATTATTATTTCTTTTGATTTCTGTTGTATACATAATTCTCCCCGTGTCCCAACCAGAAACCTAATGTCATATATGTCTTCATAATATTTTCCTCTGATCATGAAAAAAACAGAGGCAAGCTAAGTCCATACACATTTTCATAGGTAAAGCCTTTCGTAAGGTGAGAACTGTACTTGTGAGCACAATCTTTTGTATTTCTTTAAAGCATTAATACCAGGAATCCCTTCACTGAGTATCTCGGATCCTTTTCCAATCAATCCGAGACTTCAGTTAGAATTATTGATGTCCTCATGTGTCACAGTTTTGAGAATTCCATTTCAAGAACTTTGTATTTTGATATTTTTTGAAGATCTTCACAGATAAATTACGATCTGCAGGCACTTCCATGTCACTAAGAAATGATATTCTGTTCTTGTTTTTTTTTTATCACATTATCTATTATTATTATTATTATTATTATTATTATTATTATTATTATTATTATTATTATTAATATTATTATTATTATTATTTCCTTTGATTTCTGGTATGGACACATTTCTTTCCGGGTCACGCCCAGAGACCTAAGTTTAGAAATGGCATCATGATAATTTCCACTGAAAAAAACAAAAACACAAGCACACACACAGAGACACACAGAGAGAGAGAGAGAGAGAGAGAGAGAGAGAGAGAGAGAGAGAGAGAGAGAGAAACATATTTTACATAGATAAAGCGTAAGGTGTGGGTTATATTTCCTATTATATTATTATTACCATTTTATTATTATATATTTTATTTTCAGTTATTTATAAATCCTTTCATCTACTTTTGTCTATTTTGTCCTGCTACACTTCAGTTTCATTACCTCTCTTTTCTTCTTTCTTTCTTTCTTTTTTTTCTTTCTTTCTTTCTTTCTTTCTTAACCAATCCTTATTTCTTTAATTATTTATTTATACCTTTTAGTAATTTCGCATTTTTAATTTTCTCTTTTATTCTTTTCTTCGAATCTTCATTTGTTATTCTTTTCGACTTTTAAAAATTCTTTTTTTCTTTCTTTCATCTCTTTGTTTCTTTAGGACATTTTTCTACTGTTTAGATACATTAAAATCTGCAGCGACTGCCATGTCAATAAGAAAGTGCATTCCGTTTTCGTGGTCTTTGATCACGAAATCTGGGCGATGAGATTGAATTTTCCTGTGTGTATTGTAAAGTCCTATAAATTTGTTACAGGTCCTATACCTGTAACCGGATCTGCGTCGTGTTCATGCCAGTTTCTTGCACTTTCCTTCTCGTAAAAGTTGCAGAAGTTCATCTGCACATATTGGCGCACTCTATCATGCCGAGTTTTATATTCAGCGGGTGCTAACAACATGCAATCTGATACAAGATTTTCAATTGTTTCTGGATATTAGCAAAAGTTTTCAGTATGTGTACTTGGTAATTTCTATTTAGCAAGCATTAGTCCTGTCTGGCGAGAATAAAACCTTCGGTGCCAGCTTTTAGCCCTGCACTACGTAACCACTGATGGGGTTTGTCTACATCAGCTTATTTGATACATGCAGAGTATTGGCTATGAAGCGGTTTATCTTGCCATCGTTTCTGTATCTGGTCGGTTGCCTTTGCTCTCTTTTTTTAACTATTTTGCAGCTGCAGTCGGTGTATTATGTTTTACTCGCATTTCTTCACCCATTTGAAACTCCATTTTAAACTTGTTGGTTTCCATTATTACTGAATAAAGTTTTTTACATGTTCACAGATCATCATCTAGTTTTCTGTAGTTTCCAGGTATCTTTGAAGGCGAATTGTTGTAGTTTTGTGAAACAGTTCTAGTTGAACTAATCCTCTGCCTCCTTCGGATATGGGCACATACAGACGATCAACATATTCCTTAGTTCTTTAGATAGTTAGCATGTACGTTATGTCCTGTCAAAACTTCATGAGTAATAGACTATAATATAAGACGGAGAATACACATCAGAGAGGTTGTCTGATTTAAGTTGTTTCCATCAAGGTGTTTGCTTCGGGGAGAATATTGACCATGAAGAGGCTTATCGTGCCATCATTTCTCCATTTATTACATTGGATTTGCATTCTCTTATAGGTTCTTTGTGATTTCACTATGTGCATTATGGCTTTATTATACGTCTTCAGCCATTTGAAATTCCCTTTTGAATTTGTTGGCTTCCTTTATTACTGATTAAAGTTTCTTATTTCTTTCATATTTTTTAAGATAGATCATCATACAGATTTATGTAGTTTCCAGGTATCTTTGAAAACCGATTGTTGTGGTTTTGTAAGACAGATCTAGTTGAACTAATCCTCTGCCTCCTTCGGATCTGGACACATACAGACGATCACCATCAGCCTTAGGATGATGCATACGGTAGCAAGTGAGAAGCTTTCTCGTTTTGACATCCATTCGCTTAATGTCAGCTATGGTCCGGTTAAGGATGTTGAAACTGTATTGAACCGCAAGGACAGCCAAAGTGTTTATGGCTGATATTTTGTTTTGTGAATTCAACTCGGTATTTAACACCAGACGTACTCGCCTGTAATATTCTTTTCTTCTTCATTTGGGTATACAGTATTCCATTCCCTTCGCTGACTCCGAGGTGTTTATAGGTTTCTTCTTGTTCCAGTTCTTTCATCTTTGTGAGAAAATCTAGATCTGTTGAGTGTATTAATGTAATTATTATTATTATTATTATTATTATCGACATTTTTGATGTTTTTTGTTCGATACAACGCTTTACAAAATCTTTTACAAGAGACCGAAGGTAAATAAAGTTACCTTTTTATAAAGTTTTAAAGTATATTAGATTGAGAATTAATTTCTGAGTATGTTAGAAGTACTGAGGATCACAATCTTTTTGTGTTTATCATATTGTAACTCTACTTGTGCCTTAGTTAGCACGTACGTTACGCCCAGCCAATATCTCCCAAATAATGAACTATTTCGTTTTTGTTGTGAGGGAAGGCGGAAAACATATCAGATACGTTGTTTTGGTTTCAATGAGGAAAATAAGTAAATAAAAATCAAACAAGGAGAAGTTAAGGAAGGCGGTAATGTTCTTGTGTATTTTACGTCTGCTTCAGTGAAATGGAACACCTTGTCAGAGTTGAATCTTTTCCTTTGTACTCACTTTAAATATTGATCCGCATTCATACTTATAATTGTTATTGAATCATTTTATTGTAGTTGTTTATCTCAAATATCCAAATCTATTTTAATTGTTACTGCTGTTGAAAGTTCTCAGGTAATGTTCTTTCTATTACGTTGTACGTTTCATTCTTTGTGATTCTCTAGGGCCAGTCCACGAAGTTCTAAGTCCTCTCGAAGGCCTATAGGGCGCATTCACTCAAAGCCATTTTAACTAGTGATCTGAGAAAGCGGTTGTATATAGCAAAAAGTTTAGATAATTCTGACCGAATTTAGTCCCATGCATAGAATCCATATGAAAATTCCGATCTAACGAGACCTTTTAAGAACTACACCTTTTGGGTTAGAATTTTGGTTTTGTAGCAACTTAGGTGAAACTACCCTTAGAGCACCCTAATCTATGCTTAATTTCTCTATTGCCTATACTAAATTTGTTACAACTGACTAATACACTAAAGTATGTATAACTTTTATTATCTAATTCCAGATCCATAAAGTTTACGATGGATTCAGGGTGCGTGACATAACTGCCTTTATTTCTATTCCGAAACATAATATCTGTTTGGGGGATATTTATATTGAGTCCTGTTTCTTAGAACATTTTATATAGGATTTTGATAATCACATGGATTGAATATTGTTAATAGTAATTTCAAATTCAAATTCAGCTACTAACTACGTCAACGTACAAAGTTATTGGCGCTATATTTTATTTAGAATTAACAGTATGTCATATGCAAGGTTGTGAGCGATTGGTTGAGAGAGAAAATGGAGAAGTGGGGTAGCAAGAAAGAGAATGTAAAGGCACCTGTTTACTCTAAATCTTAACTTAAAAAATTTCTTTGAGGTGTGTCCGCTTAAAACCTGGTCGATCATGGCTCTTCGCAACTTCCTATCTTTCAGAGCTCTAAGTAATGCTGGTCCTTTTGCTATCACTGCCAGTCCATGTCGTCTATTTACACAACTTTATTGGGAAAACATTCATTTTTACAATAATATCGGGCATTGTTTATTAGTCATAATGTTATCTTGACTTTATCATTAGATGAATTTTTTTTTACTAGCTTTTTATTTCATAGAAATTCGATTTGATTTTCATCGCAAATACTAGTAAAATATAACTAAAAGTGGCAATAATAAAATTCAATTTATTGTGTGACTATGTTTGCTAATTCGAAAGTGTGTAATTCTTAAACTTTAATAAATACTATCTAGTTACGAAATAGATAAAATTATATTCTTTACTACTTTAAGAATTTTATAACTTGGCGTCTACTAAAGTGGGAAATATTTTCAAATAACTATACCACCTGAAGCACTATTAAAATATTGGCTGTTCAGATTTTGAAATAAAGAATAGTTTTTTTATTCCATTACAGGTTTAATCAGTTATCCGTATATTTCTTGTTTTAGTGGTAACATTTCTTTCACTTTCTGTAATTTCTGTATCCAGTAGATTGGCATGGAAATCAAATGTCCGAAGAAAATAATACAGCCACCTGAACACGAAGTAGCTTTAACGATAAATAACTCTGATATATATATATATATATATATATATATATATATATATATATATATATATATATATATATATGTGTGTGTGTGTGTGTGTGTGTGCCAATAATAGAACAAGGTACGACACAAAGATCTATTTTAACTGCTAGGGAAACTTGATTTAGTTCGGAAAGGTATTAGATCAATCCGAAATATTTGCTGGGAACAAAGAGCCTGTATACGGATAGAAGAATGAATTGAGTACCCAAAAATAGAAATGATCGTAAGACAAAGATGCATCTTCTCACGCCCGGTATTTATTCAACCAATGAAGTACGGCGAACATAAGAGAATTAGATGTATATCAGCATTTATTACCGGGATCAGATATGCGGATCGCACTGTCTAGATGCCAGAAACAGAAGGAAAAGTGTAGAAGATCCTAGACATATTACTAATGGAAAGTTCGAAGAAAGAACTAGCCAACAAGTACAAAGAATGTATAGTTGTCAGCAAAATGGAGCACCCTAAGATATGCGCTACAAATTGGGGATGTCCGTATCAAGTAAATACAGTTTTAATTATCTTTTAAATCTTATAACAGACGACGGGACATATGTCAGAGAAATCCAAAGGAATTACTATGTAGAGTTTTAAAAAACAAGAAAATTTTGTTAGAAACAAAGAAAAGATTGTTTAATTGGTGTCTAATTTCAATGCCACTAAATGCATGAACGAAAATGTTACACAAGACAACAGTGATGTTGTTCTACAAACGGAAGCCGAGGGAGCCATGGACTGAATTTGTCGGAAAAGAAAAAGGTTTAATAAAAATGGACGAAAAAATAACACTTTTAATTAGAATCAGGAAGAGACAGCTAAAATTCCAGTGGAATATATAGAGAAAAGAGGGCTTGGAGAATTTGACACTTGTGGGAAGGGGTGCATCGACTAATCTAACTAACAAGCTTGTTTAAATGTATAGCAGAACAGGTATTAGTAGGAACAGCAAGAGGGCAAATATTGTTTAGACTTACAAAAGATGCGAAGTTGTGGAGAGCCATGATCACCAATTTCCTGAAAGGGAAACGGCACAAAGAAGAAGTAGAAGAAGAAGAAGAAGAAAAAAGTACTTAAAGTGTGAATTTCAAAGAGGTTGACGATAAATAAATCTTTTTCTTTCTATGTGCCATGTCCTTTCAGGACGTAGGCGACCATGGCTCTCCACCTCAACAAGTTCCTTCCTTCTGCTTCCTCCCACAGACTATGTTCTGTCATCCACTTGTTTAAGCCCGCCAGGTATATTACGCGTTGCTTTCCCTTGTCTCTATTTCCCTCTGTTCGACTTGTGAATATCAGATTCTCCAGGCCCTTCTTCCTCATTATGTGTCCCAGAAACTTCAGCTACCTCTTCCTGATGTTAAGTATAAGCCTCCTCCTTGCCTGCAACCTCTCTAAGACCTCATTCATTGCTCACACGCTTTATCCATGATTGTAGCAACAACGTTAATTAACGTCCTTTGGCGCTGAACGCTCTGAACATTCAAATCTCTTTTTGCTCGTCTTTGTTCATTTTTTTCTTCATCAAATTTGCAAAGAGGGATTTCTAGTAAGAACTCTGTGCATACATATCTAACGCACTTCAATGGATTTATTGACTAACTAACATCAGTAAACACATCGTACAGGTCTTCACACTGTCCAAGTTAGACGTTGAGTCATTTTGGGTCGTGACATCGTCACTTAGCGTATTTCTAGCTTTATTTCCAAATTAAACACGAATATGCACACAAACAATTGACAACAATGAACAGAAATATTTTTAGCGTGAATCTGCATAGATATTCAGATTTGTCTGCATCTGTGTCTGTATAATACAGGGATATTTAATTTTGGTCGCCTCTCTGTTGGCGCTAAGTAACCGACATAATACATCATAATAAAAACAGAGATATTAAATCAAGGAACCCATAAAGTATGTGAAATTAAAGGAAGCAAATAATAATAATAAAAAAAATAAAAATAATCACGTTGATTTCAAACTGAATGATTTTGAGCGTGGGCCGGCAAAGATATTTGAAGGGAGATAATTTATAATAGCGAGATATAAATTACTATTATTTAAAAAAAATATTCATTTGTTTGTTTATTATTATTAATAATGTATATTATGTTTCTTGCTATGTATCCGGTAGAGACGAGTTCAAATTATGGTCTTTAGGCCCTATAGGTGAATTGTCATTTAATTGATAGCACTTAGCATATGGGATGTTTCAAGTAGGGCGATCTTCTGGGAAACTTGCATGTTGATATTACTTGGGACATTGTTAGTAAAATTGTTCATTCCTTTTCTCATGTGGTCCAGAGCTCCGATTACTATTGGCATAGTCTCAGTTTTCATTTCCCACATCCTGTTAATCTCGATCTTCAGGTCCTTGTATTTGGACAATTTCTCGATAATTTTCAGGGAGGTGTTTTTCTCAGATGGTACTGCTATGTCAATAAGCATACACTTTCCGAATTTCTTGTTTTTTATGATAATATTACGTCTGTTGGCTTTTATTTTCCTGTCACTTTGAATTGGTATACCCAGAGGATAGTTACATTGTTATTTTGGGTAACTGTGTCAGGTTGGTGCACATGCAATCTCTCATGGTTTCGATTTTGTGCTTCGTGCATATCTTTCTGTGCACATATGTCGCTACCATGTTATGTCTGTAGATATATTCATTTTTTGTTTTTTCCGGATATCCTGAGATAATATAGTCGACAATTTCATCATCGTTATTATTATTGTTATTATTATTATTATTATTATTATTATTATTATTATTATTATTTCCTTAGATTTCTGCTGTATACTCATTTCCTTCTGATTCCAAACCAGAGACCTAATGTCAGAATGGCATCATTCCATTTTCTATTGAGCATTTTTTGAAACGAAATAGCTAAGATCACATATATTTTACATAGATAAAGCCCTTTGTAATGTGTGAGCTATATTGTGAGTACATTTTTTTATATTTCTATAACGCTTAGTCTAAGAAGGATCCCTTCAATGACTTTATCGAAACATTTTCAAGTGAAATCGTGGGTTCCAACTTCAACTGTAATTATTGATGTCCACATGTACCACACTTTTGAGATTTCCATTTCAAGGTCACGTATTTTGAGAGTTTTTCTTTAAAGATCTTCAAAGATACATTACAGTCTGCATGGATTGTTATGTTCATAAAGAGGCACTTTCTATTTTTGTGATCTCTGATCACGATGTCTGGACGATTAGCTTTGTTTGTCCTGGCTGATTATTATTATTATTATTATTATTATTATTATTATTTTTAACATTATTATTTATTTATCTAATTAGTTTTATATATGAAATCTGGGTGCAAAAATGCCCTCCCCACTTTACATATTACACAGACCATAGCAAAATCTGCGTGGACGGGAACTCAATGATAATCTTTACTGCAAACTTAATTTTCTCTCTCAAGTGTGACTCCAAAGGTCGGAGGGTTGTCTTCTCATAAGTAATTCCTTTTTTTTTAAAAAAAAAAAACTTTTAATTGTTCACTCAATGCATGGACCAAGTACCACTAAACATAGTGGGCTTCAGTAAAGGTGCATAAGTAGGGAAAATCTTTGTATGGGTAAAATATATCTGTCACTTTTTAAATTATTTAAAACTTTTTTTAAGCCTACTGCCATAATATATTGAATTCCTTCCAATATTTAAATGTGTTTATCGTTTGGCCTGAACTGCAGCCAGACAGAACAAATCAGTGGGTTTAGAGATAATTCGTGGGAAGATCACTAGGAAAATTTCTCATGTAATAAAATACACGTTGGAGTTACTTCTATAAACATGATTATATCATAATATCGGACGTGCCCTCAGCTTGGTTGATAAAGTTTCGACCGCTGCACCGTCATGATCCCTTTCTTTGATTGCTAATTCTACGTTCAAATTTCAATCCTAACTTGGATTGTAAATTCTACCATCTAATTGCTATCCTTTCTCAAATTGTCAGTTCTAACTTCTAATTCCAATCCTACTTCATATAGCCTATTCTGATTTCCTATTATTTCTATGGGTTCCTATTGTATACATATTTGCTTTCGGGTCCCAACCAGAGAACTAAGGTCAGAAATGGCTTCATGATATTTTCCACTGATCATTTTTGTAAAGACAAGAAAAAACTAAGATCAAACACATTTTACATAGACAAAACTCTTTGTAAAGTGTGAGCTATACTTGTGAGTACATTTGTTTGTATTTCTTAAGGCATGTGTTACCAAGATTCTACTCAGTGAGTCTATTGGTAGCTTTTTTTTCAATCAATCTGAGGGCTCTAGATACAACTGGAAATATTGATGTCCTCATGTCCCACATTTTGAGATTTCCACTTCAAGATCCTTGTATTTTGATAGTTTTCTGAAGATCCTCAAAGTTACATTACAATTTGCAGCCACTGCCATGTCAATAAGAAATCACATTCTGTACTCTGATCACATTATCTAGTATTATTATTATTATTATTATCATTATTATTATTATTATTATTATTATTATATTTTCGATTTCTACTATGGTCAAACTAACAAGTCTGCGGGAAGACCTAAGGCAGGTAGTGGTGTGTTGTTATGGTCACATTTCATGATTTGTTTTTCTAACTCCCCTAACATCACTAGCGCTCTAGTGTGTGGGCTGTACTTTCTAGCCGGGACTTCAATGTGTTTTTGTGTTCCTTTTTTTTATCAATCCAAGCGCACTCACTATGACTGGTACTATTCTTGTTTTCAATTTCCACATTTTTTCTATTTTGATTTCAAGGTTTTATACTTCGATAGTTTTTCAAATTCTTTGGTTGCTGTATTTCAGAATGATGGGCAAACCATATCAATTAGTAGGCAAGATTTTTCTGTTCTGTTTTTGACAATTATATCCGACCTATTTGATTCAATAATCCTGTTTGTAAAGATAGTGTAATCCCATAGAATTGCGATGTTCTTACCAGTTTTTATTAACATCATTTCCAGTGTTGGCACATTGTCCGGTGTAAATATTGCCCCTATCTATAATGTTTTTTTTTCATATTCATTTGGTTCAAGTATAGCACATCCTGATATTAGAATGTCTATGTTTTCCTGATATTTGTCACAGAACCCGCATTTTCGATCCACACTATTATATATGACATTTGCCTGAAAGTTCCTAGTGAAAAGACTCTGGTCTTGCGCTGCAAGAATAAATCCTTCCGTTTCAGCCTTTAATCCAGATGCTCGTAACCATCGATGAATGTTAACTTTATCAAAATCGTCTTAGCATGTTCTGGATATTGGCTATGTAGAAGTTTGTCTTGTCAGCATTGTTTCATCTGTTCAAGACTTTTATTCTTGGCTTTATTGTTCATACTTTGTGCTGCAACAATTGGTTCTTGAGTTTTCTTTTGGTTTTCTACAGACTCTACTAGATGTAAATTTCGTTTGTTTTTACAACCTTCTTTCATGATTGAATTTTTTCTTTCTGTTTTAGTGTTGTTTGATTAAATGTATCATCCAGTCATTTGTTGTTTCCATGTTTGTTAGTAAGCCAATAGTTGTTGTCTTGTATGACAATTCTAGCTTAATAAGACCTCTCCCACCTTCCTTCTTTACGGGGTATGTATAGACGGTTTGTCAGCCTTTGGATGATGCATGTTATTCTTAGAAAGAAGCTTTCTTGTGTTAGAATTCATTCGTCTGATGTCATTTAGAGTCCAGTTCAAGATGTTGAAACTATATTCAATCACTGGTTATTATTAGCCATAATTCTGTTTTGAGAATTTAGTTCATGTCTTAATATCAGTCGCACCCTTCTATAATACTCTTCTTTTAATACTATTTCTTTCATTTTTTATGGTGAATTCCTTCACCCTAATTTACACCAAAATATTTATAAGCTTCTTACTCTCAATCTGTGGTTGTTACCCCGGGGTCTAGGTTAATAAAATGGTTTTGTTGTAGTGATCTTCGTAAAATTGTGTCTTTAGCACATTCATCCAAACCGAATTCCATTCCAATATCACGACTGAAACATTTTACTGTTTTCCGGAGACCCTCCAGCGCAATGTTATTTCTATCATACAACTTCATGAGTCATACATGTAAAAGAGATGGCTTATTTTCTTTTGAGATATCTTATAGTCATATTCCGTCCTGTTGAGTTCGCTGGTAAATGTCATTAGGGATATACATAAAAGTAAGGGAGACAAAGAGTAAGCTTGAAATATTCCTCTGTTGATGTTTATTTCACCAGGCTTATAGATTCGATTTATATGATTGAGGTGAAGTGTTGTTTTCCTTATCAACATTCTTTGTTTGATGAAGTGATACTTGTGCATATTTAATGGCTGCCCAGGCAGTACTGAGATTATTATTATTATTATTATTATTATTATTATTATTATTATTATTATTTTATTTTCATATATTATATTTTCAGTCATTTATAAATCTTTTGATCTGGTTTTGTCTACTTTGTCTTGATAAATTTCAACTTCATTACATCTCTTTTCGTCTCTCTCTCTCTTTCTTTCTTTCTTTCTTAACCAATCCTTATTTGTTTCATTATTTATTTATACGTTTTTCTTTCTTTCTTTCTTTCTTTCTTTCTTTCTTTCTTTCTTTCTTTCTTTCTTTTAATCTTCATTTCTTATTCTTTCTTTCTTTCTTTCTTTCTTTCTTTCTTTCTTTCTTTCTTTCTTAACCAATCCTTATTTGTTTCATTATTCATTTATACCTTTTAGCATGTTCACTTATTTACATTTTCTTTCTTTCTTTCTTTCTTTCTTTCTTTCTTTCTTTCTTTCTTTCACGACTTTGTTTCTTTAGAACATTTTTCTACTGCCTGTTTTCCTATTGTTCCTTTTCCTCTACATTTGATCTCTGTACAAACATCAAGGGCCCCAACAACAGACAATAATCCGATTGAATCATGCTTGGTTAAACACTCGTCGAGACGCATTAAGCCTCACCTGCAGACTTTCAGACTCGGCTCAAAAGTCAGGCTCAAAAACTTCACCAAGATTTTGTATGAAAACAAGAAAACATTACTTAATCTTTTTTTGTTTTGCACAAAAAAGATTCATTTCCCTCCAATAAAAACTTTGCTAATTTTTTCATTCTTTGCTTTTTCCTTTTAGATTTGTTGAAAACATGCCTTTTTCTCTTAGCATATTACGTTTGCTGTCGCACATTTTATAATGCCACATTGGCTGTTATAAAGAAAAGACGTTTTGATTTTGTGTAAGGATTAATGTTCTTTTCCCTTTCATTTATCAGGATGTTACACTAACACTTGAAATTTAACTGAGCAGCTGCTAAAGCCGTACACTTTATGAATCTTTACTCTAACGGGATATATTCACCTGACGACTCGTAAACAACTACATCTAACCAGATAGCTACAGTTGGAAACTCTTCTCTAACCAGATAGCTACATTTGGAAACTCTTCTCTAACCAGATAGCTACACTTGGCAACTATTCTCTAACCAGATAGCTACATTTGGAAACTATTCTCTAATCAGATAGCTATATCTAACATCTTTCAGAACAACTTTTATTTCTTTTGCCAATAGCAACTTCAATTTTGACTGTATTGAAACTAATTCTTTCTTCATTGTTTTTTGTCTTTTTCTTCCATTTTAAACTTGTTGGCTTCCATTATTACCGAATAAAGTTTTTTACATATTGTTTGACACATATCATCATCCAGTTTTCTGTAGTTTCCAACTATTTTTGAAGGCTAATTGTTGTAGTTTTGTGAGACAGTTCTAGTTGAACTAATCCTCTGCCTCCTTCGAATCTGGGAACATACAGACGATCAAAATTTTCCTCAGTTTTTTAGATAGTTAACATGCCCTATCAAAACTTCATGAATAATAGACTATAATAGAAGACGGAGAATACACATCAGAGACGTTATCTGATTTAAGTGAGAGAAAGAAAAAAAGTAAGAAGGGCGATATACGTGGTGATAACACTCTCATATACTTAACGGCTGCTTCAAGGAAATGGAAAAAAAATTCAGTTTCAAACATTTCACTTTTTTACCCTCTTACTTTTTATATTTATGATTGTCATTGTAATAATTGGTTAAAGTTGTTCAGCTCAAATATTCAACGATGCAATAAGACAATTTTATATACGTGTAACTCGTAAAGAGCTTATTCAGTCATGAATTTAATAATTAAGATTCATCAGAAAATTAATATACGGAAACGGTGAAATTTTCACAGGTATTTCTAGTTATTATTATCATCGCCTTTATTATTATTATTATTATTACTTTTATTATTATTGCTATAATAATTATTATTATTACTATTATTATTATTACTATTATTATTACTATTATTATTATTACTATAATTATTATTTCTATTATTATTATTACTATTATTATTACTATTATTATTACTATTTTTTATTATTAGTATTATTATTATAACTATTATTACTATTACTATTATTATTACTATTATTATTACTATTATTATTATTATTACTATTATTATTATTATTATTATTATTATTATTATAACATTTCGACCATTATACTTTTCAAATTTTCTCGGGTGTCTGTTGCATTTTGAAATCTTTAAACTTGCTTCGAAATAACTTGGGCTTATACTTCTATTCATTTGACATCCGGTGCTTCTATCTGAGATTTATTGCAAATGTTTTTCTTCGAAGTAAACGTTGAATTTCTGAGCTTCAAATGAACTCTGTAGATTTCAACATCATTTCTATTTTCGGGGTTTCGTTTCTGCAGTCTGAAATAATTCTTTTCAGAGAAACTTTCAAATCTCCTTGGAAGCAAAAGGTAAGTGATGAAGGCTGAATGTTGTAGCAGCCGAAAATGATGTTATAAAAAAAAAAAACAACAAGCGACTGGAAATGAACCAATATGTAGCGATTACGACAAGTTGTGCAAACAAATCCAGATTAAATTGAATTTAGTTTTGTTTAAAACAAATATAAAATAAAGAAACAAGAAAATTTCTCAGTCAAGTACAGATGTCGAAAAGCCTTTATTGTTCTGTTTAGCGTCCTGATTTCGCAAACGATTCATTTAAAAATGTTTATTTGTAAAAAAACACAATGTGGGTAGGAAGAGAGGATCTTCATTGTTCTATCTTTTTGACGCAGTCGGTCACAATCACTGACCGAATTTTTTTCCTCTCACCAAAATTTCATATTTACACTTCCCATAATACCACAATTTTTCTATGAAGTTTTAATTAGTCCCATATGTATAATGTTGTACTGCGGCAAATAATAATAATAATAATAATAATAATAATAATAATAATAATGATAATAATGATAATAATAATAATAATAATAATAATAATAATAATAATGATAATAATAATGAAAAAATAATGATAATAATAAAAAGAATGAAGGATAAACGCCTAAAAGAATGGAAAAATATAACCAAGAAAACAAATGAAAGATAAATCTCTACAAGAATGGAAATATATAACAAAGAATGATGTTAGACAAGCTCTAACGAAATCCCCAAAATGGAAAACCCTATGAAATGATAAGATACACCGGGTAACAACCACATATTTAGAGCAAGATGAGAGCTTATAAGTACTTCGCTGTAAATGAGGGTGAAGGCATTCACCATAAAAAATGAAAGAAATAGCCCGAAAAGAGTACTATAGAAGGGTGCGACTGATATTAAGAAATAGCCTTGCCATCCCAGTGACTGAATATAGTTTCAACATCTTGAACTGGACTCTAAATGACATCAAACGAATGGATTCGAACACGAAAAATTCTTTTGTCATCAATCCATAAAACTATTGCGCAAACTTTATCAATGTTAATTGATAATCCCAATGAAGTCTCAGAATGGATCACTGAAGGTATTACATATCTCCTATCAAAAGGGGTGTAACAGATGATCCCAAAAATCATAGGCCAGTAATATGTCTGTCCAACACATAAACTGATCACATCTGTCCTGGTGAAATATACTTTCGCTTTTCTCGATGAAAACAACATTCTTCCCTTGGAACAGAAGTGGTGTCGGAGAGGTTCATATGGTTACAAATATCAACTATTGATAAATAAAATGCTCCTGGAAAATAGCAGGAAAGCGGTATATATCTCAGCACAGCATGGGTAGATTATCGTAAATTCTTTGATAGTGTGACAGATTCCTGGATCCTGAAGGCTTTGGAAATGTATAAAGTCTCCTCGGTGATAGCAAATTTCCTTAAATACTTCAAGGGACTGTAATATACCTAAATCGCACCAAAAGCAACTTCTAGTCGCCTGAATATCCGACAAGCTTTCAAGGAGATTTCCTGTCACTCCTCCTGTTTTGTTTGTTCTTAATCACACTTTTGTATGAACTAAACTATAATAGCTACGGATACAAAGTAAACAAGACAGTATTTAATCAACTATTCTAAATGGATGATCTCAAACTCTTTTCCAAAGACGACAATGAGTTTAAAGGTCTCCTAAATACTGTAAAATATGTCAGTAAGGATATATGTATGGATTTCGGATTAGATAAATGTGCAAAAGTGACATTCAGGAAAGAAATAATTACAGAAACACACTCAATAGATTTAGATTTTGTTACAAAGTTTAGGGAACGGGAATGAGAAGAAGCCTATAGATATCTAGGAATTAGCAAAGGAGATGGAATACAGCATACCCAAATGAAGGGGAAAGTAAGAAAAGAATACTATAGACGTGTGATTCTGGTGTTGAATACTGATGTGAATTCACAAAACAGAATATCAACCATAAATAACTTGGCTGACTCTGGTGCAATACAGTTTTAAAATCCTGAACTATCTCATAGCTGATATTAAGCGAATGAGCGCCAACAAGAGAAAGCTTCTCACTTGCCGCGGCATGCATCATCCTAAGACTAATATTGATCATCTCTGTGTGTCCGGATCCGAAGAAGGCAGAAGATTAGTTCAATTAAATCTGTCTTACAAAACCACAACAATCGGCCTTCAAAAATACCTGGAAACTACAAAAGACTGAATGATGATCTTTGTTAAAGAACATGAGAGAAATAAGAAACTTTATTCATTCATCCTCCTTGTTTGAATCCCAAATTTGAAGCCACGCCTCACCGTGAAGCAATGAATTGTAAGACAGTCTAGCGGATAAAACTTCTTGTTTCTTCAGCTTTCAACAATTTCTTTTTAGTTGATTTTTAATGCGCAACATAAGTCAAACTTTCTAAAATAAATTTAAAATTAAAGCAAAGTTTGTTTTGTTTTTTTAATTCATGATCAGATTCTTTTTCTGGCCATAGTATGTATGTATTTGTTTCATACAGAAAGTGATAAAACTAAGCAAGCGAGGAAGAAAAATACATTAATGATCGTCGGCAAATTCCAAAGTTGCTGACGTGTATTGGCTTTAAATGGAATCAGCAGTGATGTACAATGGAGATCATTTTTCTTTAATTTCTTCTCCTCCGTCATAAAAATGCTTAGTAATAAAACAGTCCATCCATGACTATCTCCCTAAATAACTTTGAATTTAAACAAAAGCGTTTAAGCAAACGATTTCGTATCGTTATTATTCAA
Source organism: Acanthosepion esculentum (assembly GCA_964036315.1). Taxonomy (NCBI): domain Eukaryota; kingdom Metazoa; phylum Mollusca; class Cephalopoda; order Sepiida; family Sepiidae; genus Acanthosepion; species Acanthosepion esculentum. The sequence continues at coordinate 112,585,024 of OZ038477.1, read as the reverse complement.
CCATGAAAGTATTTTCCCTGAATTTATATGACTTTACACATCTTTTCAAACTCTCCAGCAAATTTAAACAAAATCCTTTAATCAAACGAATTCGGAGCGTCATTATTCAGTCATGAAAATGTATTCTCTGATCATATATATAATTCAAGGTTTTAAAATTATTTAAGATTTCCAGCAGTTTTAGAAAAGATTTGAATTCTAAAACTCTTTATTAAGCCATCTAAGTATTTCTATGACGTTTTATGACGTCATACTACTTTACAATTAAATCTCATATCCCAACATGCCAAACATTTTTAAAATATCTTTTATTCATATAAATTCATAGCATAATTATTCAGACATAAAAAACACTTATCTTCAAAAAATTAAAGAAAAAACACTGAAATTTTTTTAAAATAATGAAGAACGAAGTCTTAAAAACCTAACGCTCACAGAGTATAACGAGGGCTAGTGAAACAAATACAGAAAAATAGTGTGCTACGTACCTGACAAACTTGTGTGAATGAATGATAGAACATCTTCACAAATAGGAGAAACGTTGCTAAGAACTGCTAAGAGCAACAGGGGTTTGGAGGTTGTGGAGATCAATGATCGTTCATGTCCTGAAGGGATACGGATAGAAGAAGTCAACATATTCCCTGAGGACCTCCTCTGGTGTATATCGATTTGTGTAACTGTTGTAGGATACCTACGGACGACAATGGCTATGTCCTAATTCACATAAATACAGTAGTAAATACTGTATGTTGTTCTACAGTTGGAGATTCGTCTCCAGGTGTGCTGGTCAAATTCTCTGTCTCCGGACTAAGAGGATGCCCCGACGAGGCTATGTCGAAGGTCAGGGTCGTCTCCAGAGACTGCTACCCGACCCGGTTTTATACGGGGTCTACGGGGAATTTTTGGCTGATCCTAAGGGCTCGGATACCCCACCTTAAATTCGGCCTTGTGCCACATTTGACCGCTTGGGGAGGTTAGTAGATATCCTGCAGTTGAAGATACGTCTCCAGCTGTGTTTGTCAGACTCTCTGCCTCCGAGCAGAAATGATCCCCAGACGAGGCTATGTCGATGGGCAGAGTCTCGTTTCGGGAAACAGCTACCCGACCCGGATTTATACGGGGCCTACGGGGAATCTTTGGCCGAGCCTACGGGCTCGGATACCCCGCATTAAATTCGTCCTTGTACCACATCTAACCGCGTGGGGCGGTTAGTAGTTATCCTACAGTTAGGGAGTCATTGTAGAATTCAGTCAACTCACTTATAGCAGTTGACCACTTCTTCTATGCGCCGCATGGCGAATCTTATATGTGTTGTTCTTGTACTAAGTATTATCATTCATTACCAAACTTCGTCTGATTATCTATTCAGTAACCTTCCCTAGGTTACAACAGTAATAACCCTTTCACATCAAAATCAGTTATCTTTCCTCCTTATCCCCATCATTTTCACTTTCTCTTCAATTCACCCACCTGATTTATAAAATAAACATCTTAAACATAACCTTCTACCATGAGTAGCTCCCGAGGCTTTTATTGGGTGAACATTCGCATAAAAAATCGTCGACCTTGGCGATACTGATCTACGGGTGTTGGAACGTTCGTGTGACAACACTTACTAATATCAATGTGCCACAAACGCGTAACATAAAAATATACAGTAATGCTCTATCGTGTCTATCAAATACACACAATTTTATCCAATTCAATTAACTTGAAAGAAAACAGAAAATGTACGTTTCCTTGGCGATTCTGGTTTTAGTACATTTATTAAACACTCGTTAGAACTACATTGTAATATGAGTCAACGACTAAAGTTTAGACACCGACAGTACACTGGCCTGCATGTTAATACATCATTAGATGGGCGAAGATTTTGAAATTTTTAGCAAAATATATACGATTCCTTAGCATGAAAATACCATACAGAGGTAAGCATTGTTATCATCTTGTATTTTTCTTCTCGCCCTACCACAAAAATACTGAGAATATCTCAGTCAGAACAGTTGATTAACGAAGAAGTTTTAATTGTAAAGTGAAAGACCATTAAACTGCTTTTGAGTGATTTGGATGATTTGCTTTTACGGCTTATCGATATTGTAGCTTATTTAAAACCGAAACTTATTTTGGATTGTAAGAATCATTTATTAGTTTTGAAAATTGAATATTGCGTTAACAATATATATATATATATATATATATTTTACAATAATAAGGTTTTTTCCAGATAGAAATACTATTATTTAAGCCAAGAGTAATGGGGTGGGGAGAGATAGATGAATACCTTTCCCAATGGTATCTGTGCGTAAGTGAAGGTAAAAATAACCTGGAATCTTCGAATTTTGATTGCACATCTCTATCTGTTACACCATCACATCTACATCATCCTGCTGCGAACAACCAGAAAAAGACAACACTAATTCCTAGTACACATAAAGGGAGAAAAAGAAATAACACCCACAGTGTATACTGAAGGCAAGAGAAGTAAGAGAAAACTATTTAATAAGTTTGAGCGCATAGATGTTTGGAAAATGGACAAAGAAATATAGTAAATAAGCAAAAATTATAACGAGTAACAAAAGCGATGGTGAATTATGGTCAGTCAAGTCCTGAACGAGTTAGAAAGAGATATAAAGTGTTGTCAATGGCGTACACGTTGTATTAACTCACCGATATGCAACTGGGACGGTTGATGTAACTGGTGACATCTTCAGGTTAATGAATTTCCCAAACTAAGAACCGCACTTATTGGTGAATCAGAAAAGAAAGGACTGAAATAAAAGTTGATTTTGTTTTTAGTATTTGGATTGAAGAGACATATTTAGCAACACAATATTTGAGTATTTTGTGTGAATCATAAATGTGATTAACAGCAGAGACTGTTTTCGATTGACACAAACAGATATGGGAGTGTACTGTCTTTCTTCTACCTACGGAGTTACATAAACTTTTCAAGGAAAATATTTCTCTTCCTGTGATAAGCTGGGCGTAAAGTTACGCATTGTGGGTTTGTTTCGCAAGTGCGTTTAGACTCAACTGTGTACTCTATATCAAGTCAAACCATACTCAATAAATGACGATAAAGACAGACATTGAGATGAGAAAAAAATTATTACACAGTAAAAAAGAAGAAAAAATACTATTTTTCTTTTAGCTTTCAATCTTGTAAATATTGATTTTTCTTTTTTGTCATTCTTTTTTTTATTTTATTTTTTTTTCATGTTTCTGTTTTTATACTTTCCCCATTATTTCTCGCTCTTCCGTTTTTACCATATTCTGTGCTTTTGTTTCTTATTTTGTTATTTTTTTACATTGGTTTTTTTTTTCCTTTCTTTGACATTGCCTTTATCTATGTTTCTTAATTTTTTTATTTATTCTACATTAAGTCACTTCTTTCTTTGATTCTTTCGTCGGTTTTTTCTTTGTTGTTTTTCTTTGTAACTATATCAATGTTGGGTATGTTGCTAATGCAAGTTACCCCGTGTTACATATATTAGTAGTTGATAGAGGATTCGTTTTCTCATTTTTTATCCTGAAAATGAAATCTCATGATTATTGCCTCCTTTTGTTTCTGTAAATTGTGGGTTTATTTCTCTTTTCGTGATGTTATTTACACTTTGTTGGTTTAGTGTGTGTTAAATGTTCTCAGGATTATTGTCTCGTTTTGTTTCTGTAAATTGTGGCTTTATTTGTCTATAATTGTTCCGAGAATTTCGGTGTTAAAGGAAGCTTTTGAAATCGTCAAGTCTAGAATTTCACGGAGCGAAGAAGATACGTCTGTGTTGTTCGTTTTAGTACTGTTACCTTTCTTGCTTGTGGTGGAACGGTTGTTTTTATAATGTTGAAATTTCAGATCTTTATTTCTAAAGTGATGAAATATCATCATGAATCATCACTGGTCGAAAGGTTGTTTTTAGAATGATGAATATCATCATCATAACAGATTCTTTGTTTTTTTCTTTCAAATTGGTTCCTTCTTTTGTTTATTAAATTATCCGCTATCCTTCTCATTTCTTTCTTTCTTTTACATTATATTTTTCTTTGAATTACATTTTTCTTCTGTACTAAATCCTATTTTTTCTTAAAGTAAATATGAACTTATAAAAACATTTTCTTTCTTTCGTCTTTCTTTCTTTTTCTTTCTTTCTTTCTTTCCTTCTTTCTTTCCTTCTTTCTTTCCTGCTTTCTTTCTTTCTTCTAATGCTGATAATTGTCGTAAATTATTTACGATTTAATTTTCCATGAAACTTTTCTTGTATTAATACCGCGAATATCTGCACATATACCTTTCTCCTTTTTCTTTGCTGATTGGCTTTTTTCTTCTTTTTTTAATTAAAAATTAGTTTCACTATCTGTTGCCGTGTAAACGACTCACAACTGTCTATATTGAAAAGACGAACCTGACTAACTCGAAAAGACGTTCAAGCGAAGAAACCTTGAAAAAAGCCACATTTTTACGGACATCACGCACTGTAAGTTATAAATCTATTTTTGAAAATGATTCACTCTTTCTGATGAAGACGTCATGTACATTATTATACGTACGTCAATCATATGCTCTGTTTGTGATGTTTTATCAATATAATTAAATATATACTATACTTTTGTTTCTCTTATCCCTGATTTCGCATGCCACAAAAGGTTTTCCAACCTTCAAAGGAAGTCCTTTCTATTTTAAAACAGTATAAACTAGAAATCCCATTTGTGACACCTCAAGCGTTGATAGTCTATAATAAGTATATGACAGAAATCCTAATTTTGAATGCTATGTTTGAAGAAGTTTGGATGGAAACGATCTGAAGCATATCATTGTACAAAGCCAAACAATGAACTGGTTCTAATGGAAAAGAATCTGTTGACATGTAGCATCTAATAATAATAATAATAATAATAATAATAATAATAATAATAATAATAATAGTTGAGAGAAGAGAGCAATTTAAGAAGAGAAAAACAGTGTTCAGCATGTTATATAGTATTTCAACAGAATGTCTGTATTCTTCAAGTTATATTTTTTTTAAATATTTCAAGTATAAAAATATGTAAATCTACAAAAAATTATAAGTCTTTGTACAAACGTTGTTTGTCTACGATTTAATACTGATTAAATACTGTTGTTTGTCTTGTAATGCAAATCCGGCTGCACTGCTAAAGAACGCGTCAAAACGAATGAAGTGCCGTCGGCGTGAAGTCATGCAACTTAAATGTGCTTAATGTGATGGTGTTCTTGTTCATCTTAAAATTTTCTGTTAGTTGATTAGTTACTAAGAGAAATCAGTTAAGTATTATTTTATATTTAATTTATATATAATAATAATACTGCAATGTATCTTTGAAGATCTTCAACAAGTCATCAAAATACAAGGAACTTGAAACTGAAATCTTAAAATCGAAATCACAAAAATCGAAATCTCAAAAACGTGGCACATGGGAGCATTAACAATCCCTGATGTAGTTGGAGCTCTCGATTGGTTGGAAAAGATTCCAGTAGACTCATTGATGGGATTCCTGGAAGCCGATGCATTAAAGAAATACAAAAATTGATCTCACGAGTACAGGCCACACATTACGAAGGCTATAACTATGTAAAATATGTGTGTGTGCTAAACAAATGTGTACACACCAGAAATCTAAGGAAATAATAATAATAATAATAATAATAATAATAATAATAATAATCTCTGCGTGTCCAGATCCGAAGAAGGCAGAAGATTAGTTCAATTAAATCTGTCTTACAAAACCACAACAATCGGCCTTCAAAAATACCTGGAAACTACAAAAGACTGAATGATGATCTTTGTTAAAGAACATGAGAGAAATAAGAAACTTTATTCATTCATCCTCCTTGTTTGAATCCCAAATTTGAAGCCACGCCTCACCGTGAAGCAATGAATTGTAAGACAGTCTAGCGGATAAAACTTCTTGTTTCTTCAGCTTTCAACAATTTCTTTCTAGATGATTTTTAATGCGCAACATAAGTCAAACTTTCTAAAATAAATTTAAAATTAAAGCAAAGTTTGTTTTTTTTTTTTTAATTCATGATCAGATTCTTTTTCTGGCAATAGTATGTATGTATTTGTTTCATACAGAAAGTGATAAAACTAAGCAAGCGAGGAAGAAAAATACATTAATGATCGTCGGCAAATTCCAAAGTTGCTGACGTGTATTGGCTTTAAATGGAATCAGCAGTGATGTACAATGGAGATTATTTTTTCTTTAATTTCTTCTCCTCCCCCAGCGAGAGTTTTCTGTGTCACTGTGTATGCAATTATTAAATGTTAAATAAACGCTACCCACGATATCACAGGTTATATAAACAGCTAGTTGTTGCATAATGACATAAAAATGCTTAGTAATAAAACAGTCCACCCATGTGTATCTCCATAAATAACTTTGAATTTAAACAAAAGCGTTTAAGCAAACGATTTCGTATCGTTATTATTCAACCATGAAAGTATTTTCCCTGAATTTATATGACTTTACACGTCTTTTCAAACTCTCCAGCAAATTTAAACAAAATCCTTTAATCAAACGAATTCGGAGCGTCATTATTCAGTCATGAAAATGTATTCTCAGATCTTATATATCATTCCAGGTATTAAAATTATTTAAGGTTTCCAGCAGTTGTAGAAAAAATTTGAATTCTAAAACTATTTATTAAGCCATCTAATTATTTCCATGACGTTTTATGACGTCATACTACTTTACAATTAAATCTCATATCCCAACATGCCAAACATTTTTAAAATATCTTTTATTCATATAAATTCATAGCATAATTATTCAGACATAAAAAACACTTATCTTCAAAAAATTAAAGAAAAAACACTGAAATTTTTTTAAAATAATGAGGAACGAAGTCTTAAAAACCGAATAGCTCACAGAATATAACGAGGGATAGTGAAACAAATACAGAAAAATAGTGGGCTACGTACCTGACAAACTTGTGTGAATGAATGATAGAACGTCTTCACAAATAGGAGAAACGTTGCTAAGAACTGCTAAGAGCAACAGGGGTTTGAGGTTGTGGAGATCAATGATCGTTCATGTCCTGAAGGGATACGGATAGAAGAAGTCAACATATTCCCTGAGGACCTCCTCTGGTGTATATCGATTTGTGTAACTGTTGTAGGATACCTACGGACGACAATGGCTATGTCCTAATTCACATAAATACAGTAGTAAATACTGTATGTTGTTCTACAGTTGGAGATTCGTCTCCAGCTGTGCTGGTCAAATTCTCTGTCTCCAGGCTAAGAGGATCCCCAGACGAGGCTATGTCGAAGGTCAGGGTCGTGTCCAGAAACTGCTACCCGACTCCGTTTTATACGGGGTCTACGGGGAATTTTTGGCCGATCCTAAGAGCCCGGATACCCCACATTAAATTCGGCCTTGTACCACACCTGACCGAGTGGTGTGGTTGGTAGTTATCCTTCCGTTGGAGATTCATTGTAGAATTCACTTGACTCACTTATAGCAGTTGACTACTTCTACGCGCCGCATGGCGAATCTTATATGTGTTGTTCTTGTCCTAAGTATTATCGTTCATTACCAAACTTCGTCTGATTATCTATTCAGTAACCCTACCTAGGTTACAACAGTAACACACAGGGAATTCCAAACTGAACTCTTTATTTAATCTACCTGGGATGACTGGTCTTGTTCCATTGCTTATGCCTAGGGATATATCATCTACTTCTTATTTTTAGTACTGCTTAGTTATTGCGCCCTGTTTCCAAAGTCAAAGTACCGACCCAGGGATTGAACGTACAATCACTATGTCACCAAATTCACAAACTGACGCTAAAAGCCACTAAGCCATTTGTGAAGTTGTAGATCAAAGTAGCAGGAGTAGTGGATCAAAGCGTCGCGAGTTCAATCTTTACAGCTACGACACGCCATGATAAATCCATGGAATCAAACCACGCCTCCATTCCTCTGTATAAGGAGAAATTTCCACTTAGTTTATTACCTCAAAACTTCCACGTGGATGCTTCCCCGAAAACTAAACCCTTTCACATCAAAATCCGTTATCTTTCCTTCTTATCCCCATCATTTTCACTTTCTCTTCAATTCACCCACCTGATTTATAAAATAAACATGTTAAACATAAACTTCTACCATGAGTAGCTCCCGAGGCTTTTATTGGGTGAACATTCGCATAAAAAATCGTCGACCTTGGCGATACTGCTCTACGGGTGTTGGAACGTTCGTGTGACAACACTTACGAATGTCAATGTGCCACAAACGCGTAACATAAAAATATACAGTAATGCTCTATCGTGTCTATCAAATACACACAATTTTATCCAATTCAATTAACTTGAAAGAAAACAGAAAATGTACGTTTCCTTGGCGAATCTGGTTTTAGTACATTTATTAAACACTCGTTAGAACTACATTGTAATATGAGTCAACGACTAAAGTTTAGACACCGACAGTACACTGGCCTGCATGTTAATACATCATTAGATGGGCGAAGATTTTGAAATTTTTATCAAAATATATACGATTCCTTAGCATGAAAATACCATACAGAGGTAAGCATTGTTATCATCTTGTATTTTTCTTCTCGCCCTACCACAAAAATACTGAGAATATCTCAGTCAGAACAGTTGATTAACGAAGAAGTTTTAATTGTAAAGTGAAAGACCATTAAACTGCTTTTGAGTGATTTGGATGATTTGCTTTTACGGCTTATCGATATTGTAGCTTATTTAAAACCGAAACTTATTTTGGATTGTAAGAATCATTTATTAGTTTTGAGAATGAATATTGCGTTAACTATATTTTTTTTTACAATAATAAGGTTTTTTCCAGATACAAATACTATTATTTAACCCAAGAGTAATGGGGTGGGGAGAGATAGATGAATATCTTTCCCAATGGTATCTGTGCGTAAGTGAAGGTAAAAAATACCCTGGAATCTCCGAATTCTTATTCCACGTCTCTATACGTTACACTACTCGCATCTCCATCCTGCTGCGAACAATCAAACAAAAGACAACAGTAATTTCTAGTACAAATAAAGGGAGAAAAAAGGCTTGGAAAATTTAACACCCACAGTGTATACTGAAGGCAAGAGAAGTAAGAGAAAACTATTTAATAAGTTTGAGCGCATAGATGTTTGGAAAATGGACAAAGAAATATAGTAAATAAGCAAAAATTATAACGAGTAACAAAAGCGATGGTGAATTATGGTCAGTCAAGTCCTGAACGAGTTAGAAAGAGATATAAACTATTGTCAATGGCTTACACGTTGTATTAACTCACCGATATGCAACTGGGACGGTTGATGTAACTGGTGACATCTTCAGTTTAATGAATTTCTCAAAATAAGAACCGCACTTATTGGTGAATCAGAAAAGAAAGGACTGAAATAAAAGTTGATTTTGTTTTTAGTATTTGGATTGAAGAGACATATTTAGCAACACAATATTTGAGTATTTTGTGTGAATCATAAATGTAATTAACAGCAGAGACTGTTTTCGATTGACACAAACAGATATGGGAGTGTACTGTCTTTCTTCTACCTACGGAGTTACATAAACTTTTCAAGGAAAATATTTCTCTTCCTGTGATAAGCTGGGCGTAAAGTTACGCATTGTGGGTTTGTTTCGTAAGTGCGTTTAGACTCAACTGTGTACTCTATATCAAGTCAAACCATACTCAATAAATGACGATAAAGACAGACATTGAGATGCGAAGAAATTATTCCACAGCAAAAAAGAAGAAAAATACTATTTTTCTTTTAGCTTTCAATCTTGTAAATGTAGATTTTTTTTGTCATTCTTTTCTTTCGTTTCTTTTTTTTTTTCATGTTTCTGTTTTTATACTTTCCCCATTATTTCTCGCTCTTCAGTTTTTACCATATTCTGTGCTTCTGTTTCTTTCCTTGTTATTTTTTTACATTGGTTCCTTTTTTCCTTTCTTTGACATTGCCTTTATCTATGTTTCTTAATTTTTTTATTTATTCTACACTAAGTCACTTCTTTCTTTGATTCTTCCGTCAGTTTTTTTCTTTGTTGATTTTCCTGGTTGTCAATGTTGATCAATGTTGGGTATGTTGCTAATGCATGTTACCCCGTTGTACACATATTAGTAGTTGATAGAGGATCCCTTTTCTCCTTTTTTATACTGAAAATGAAATCAATAAAACGTACAACAATAACATACAAGAATAAAAGTTTGAGACACGTGATTGAAATTAATGACAGAGATATGTATTTCTCTTTTCGTGATGTTATTTACACTTTGTTGGTTTAGTGTGTGTTAAATGTTCTCAGGATTATTGTCTCGTTTTATTTCTGTAAATTGTGGCTTTATTTGTCTATAATTGTTCCGAGAATTTCGGGGTTAACGGAAACTTTTGAAAACGTCAAGTCTAGATTTTCACGGAGCGAAGAAGATACGTCTGTGTTGTTCGTTTTAGTACTGTTACCTTTCTTGCTTGTGGTGGAACGGTTGTTTTTATAATGTTGAAATTTCAGATCTTTATTTCTAAAGTGATGAAATATCATCATGAATCATCACTGGTCGAAAGGTTGTTTTTAGAATGATGAATATCATCATCATAACAGATTCTTTGTTTTTTTCTTTCAAATTGGTTCCTTCTTTTGTTTATTAAATTATCCGCTATCCTTCTCATTTTCTTTCTTTCTTTTACATTATATTTTTCTTTGAATTACATTTTTCTTCTGTACTAAATCCTATTTTTTCTTAAAGTAAATATGAACTTATAAAAACATTTTCTTTCTTTCGTCTTTCTTTCTTTTTCTTTCTTTCTTTCTTTCCTTCTTTCTTTCCTTCTTTCTTTCCTGCTTTCTTTCTTTCTTCTAATGCTGATAATTGTCGTAAATTATTTACGATTTAATTTTCCATGAAACTTTACTTGTATTAATACCACGAATATCTGCATATATACCTTTCTCCTTTTTCTTTGCTGATTGGCTTTTTTCTTCTTTTTTTAATTAAAAATTAGTTTCACTATCTGTTGCCGTGTAAACGACTCACAACTGTCTATATTGAAAGGACGAACCTGACTAACTCGAAAAGACGTTCAAGCGAAGAAACCTTGAAAAAAGCCACATTTTTACGGACATCACGCACTGTAAGTTATAAATCTATTTTTGAAAATGATTCACTCTTTCTGATGAAGACGTCATGTACATTATTATACGTACGTCAATCATATGCTCTGTTTGTGATGTTTTTCAATATAATTAAATATATACTATACTTTTGTTTCTCTTATCCCTGATTTCGCATGCCACAAAAGGTTTTCCAACCTTCAAAGGAAGTCCTTTCTATTTTAAAACAGTATAAACTAGAAATCCCATTTGTGACGCCTCAAGCGTTGATAGTCTATAATAAGTATATGACAGAAATCCTAATTTTGAACGCTATGTTTGAAGAAGTTTGGATGGAAACGATCTAAAGCATATCATTGTATAAAGCCAAACAATGAACTGGTTCTAATGGAAAAGAATCTGTTGACATGTAGCATCTAATAATAATAGCAATAATAATAATAATAATAATAATAATAATAATAATAGTTGAGAGAAGAGAGCAATTTAAGAAAAGAAAAAAACAGTGTTTGGCATGTTATACAGTATTTCAACAGAATGTCTGTATTCTTCAAGTTATATTTTTTTAAATATTTCAAGTATAAAAATATATAAATCTACAAAAAATTATAAGTCTTTGTACAAACGTTGTTTGTCTACGATTTAATACTGATTAAATACTGTTGTTTGTCTTGTAATGCAAATCCGGCTGCACTGCTAAAGAAAGCGTCAAAACGAATGAAGTGCCGTCGGCGTGAAGTCATGCAACTTAAATGTGCTTAATGTGATGGTGTTCTTGTTCATCTTAGAATTTTCTGTTAGTTGATTAGTTACTAAGTGAAATCAGTTAAGTATTATTTTATATTTAATTTATTTATATTTAATAATAATAATAATAATATTAATAATAATAATAATACTGCAATGTATCATTGAAGATCTTCAAAAAGCCATCAAAATACAAGGAACTTGAAAGTGAAATCTTAATATCGAAATCACAAAAATCGAAATTTCAAAAACTTGGCACAGGGGAGCATCAACAATCTCTGTTGTAGTTGGAGCCCTCGATTTGGTTGGAAAAGATTCCAGTAGACTCATTGATGGGATTCCTGGAAGCGGATACGTTAAAGAAATACAAAAAATTGATCTCACGAGTACAGCCCACACCTTACGAAGGGCTTTAACTATGTAAAATATATGTGTGCGTTAAAAGAATGTGTACACTCTAGAAATCAAAGGAAATAATAATAATAATAATAATAATAATAATAATAATAATAATAGCAGCAGCAGCAATAATAAAAGCTAGGGATTTGAAAACGTTACGTAATCTGACTGTTGAAGTAATCCGTGTAGTAAGGGATGCGTTTGGAACGCCATCTAGATACTTGAAAGAGTTCACTTTTAACTCGGGGAGGACAGAAAACAAAATACTGTATTAAATTAAAAAAATCAGTAATATGTGAAAAGAAAAACAGTTTTCAATTATTTATTCAATCTCTAGTTTGAAGATTAATAACTTATTCACGCACCTTATATAGTAAACGTACCCATAAAAATAGCGTTTAAAATTAGGATTTTTTCAGGTTTCGTATCTGGAATTATACTGTAAACATTTTGAGGTGTTACAAATAGGACTTCAAAATTATATTGTTTTTAAAAAGGAATGTTTTCATTTGAAAGTTGGAGAACCTTTTGTGACATGTGAAATCAGATGTGAGAGAAACGAAAGCATATCCTATAGGGAAAATTATAAGGAAAATTACAGGAAAATTATAAGGAAAATTATAGGAAAATTGGAATTGTAGACATTTGTCTACAAAATTGTAGGCCTGTAGATTTATAGATTGTAAACTATCAGAGAATTGCCATCTTTTATTCTGCAGGGATTCTCTGAAATCTCTTTGTGTTGTGAGCAGTCTCATTGATACCATGCCTCAAGAATAGAATTTCTGCTGATTATGTCAATGTCTGACTCCAACAGAATAATGATAATACCTCCTATATTACAAAACGAAGGACCTTCTATTCACAAGAAGTCCTTCCGGTACCAGGATGCTGGTTGGTATTAACTTGGTGACCTTCTTCGAGACGACCCCCCCCCCACACACACACACCGGATTGATATTCTTAACCTCCCTATTAGGTATTGTGCCAATGAGGTTTCTTCTTGGGTCAAAGCCAACATCAATGCTTTTATACCTTCTCGAAAATACCGGGTGAAAACAAAATCTTCTCCATGGTTCGCACCGGCCTGTTCAGCAGCGGATATAGCCCAGAGGAAAAACTTTTTTTCCGTCTATACCGGCTTGACAGTTCCGATCACTTTTTATGGCTGCACGTAATAAATATAAATGTGTCCCCAAGGGAGTTAAGGCTTTACTGACAGAATGAAGCACGGTATAGTTTCAAAGAAATTTGGCTCTAGTTACAACTGACGGCACTGTAATAGTGTATGAAATAAGAGTAAATTCTTTTGCTCTTCATTCAATTTGAGGTGTTGACATCTGCTGATAAAGCATAATGTTTTACACTAAATTATAAAAAATAACACCAAAACTACCGCACTGTATACAATTCTATCAGTATATAGCCGAATTGTTCAGTATAATTTCCATTTGAATTAAATGAAGGCCTTATTTGATGGCACAATGATTGAGTAATAAGGTGCTTGTGCCCTGAATATTGTCCATATACATATTTCTAAAGTTTTATATATTATAAAATTTATATGACTTTCACTGATCACCGCAATGAAATTTCAACATTACGATTTTGAAGCTAAACTTAATATTAAAAATAAAACTAACGATTTGGAAAATGTATTTTGTGTCATTATTTATCATATGAAACCCCAACTTTCAAATTGAGTGCAATACCAGGGTTCCAAAATCGACCTGCCCTGTTGTTTGCTTATGGCTTAAACCTACTTTAAGAAAGAGGAGATTCGATTTTCAAAAGCATTGAGATTATTTTAAAGTGCCTGAAACTACGATCCATTCCTTATTTATTGATTAAGATTAAAAATTGGCATTACGCAGTCTTGAATATATTTACCAAGTTAAGCTAAATGTGTGATAATTCCGATATTGTGGCATACCTAGAGAGAGACCCCAAAACCTGATGAAGAGCTTGGGAGACTGGTTCACTAAATGAAACATAGAACATACAGCACCAATCAATCAATTAAGTCAGTTAAACTGCTAATTAATGACATATAGTAAATTACGTTTTATTGGGTCAGCCGCTTATTAAAAGCAGATTTTGAGAATCGAATTAAAATAATACCGTTTACTTATTTGGAACACCATGACGTTTACGAAGTTAAGCAACGTCGAGCCTGGCCAGTACTTAGATGACAGACTGCTTGTGAATATCATGTGCTGTAAGCTTTGGTGTGCAGGTGGTATAATGAATAATGGTTCGGAATTGTTAATCGGAGTGCCGAGTTCTTATTCCCGTTGGGTTCATTATATTCAATTACGCGCAAATACCCTTAGGGAACAGATGGATCCACTTCTTCTCCTCCATCTATGGGTTAATTAGTAAAACTCAAATCTCTAGACCATTATTATCTCCAGAAACAAAAATAATCTTTCAATGTAAAAATATTTTCTGACTTTGGATGACCTGCAAATGATTGATAAGAAGAATTAATCAATCAACCAAAATCAACATGTTTAAAGGAGCCAACGAAAACAATTATTTTCAAACTAGATAGCTCGGACATTCACGAGTCTATCACGCTGTTCATCACAGTGTCTCTACGTAGTAGGTCTTTGTAGGTGGTTGCTAAATGATCAATCCATCTTGCGCCATAGCTGGTGTCCAGAGCAAGAGATCACTCGAAAGTCCTGGATTTGTTCGCCAGTAGTTTCCTGAAAAACGCATTCAGCTTACCCGTAAATTGTAGAAATATCAGGCATGGGTCTATTGAGATGGAATTTAGTTGGATGTTATCTCAATAGCTTTAGTTGATGTCTAAGCAGTGGCACCATATATTAAAACCGACTCTACAGTGGCTCGAAAGAATCTCCTTTTCAGATTGTCTAGTAGATCTGATTTCCAGATTACATCCATTTCACTCAAGGCGGCCCAGTCGTTAACTCCGCGAATTTTCACTAGGTAAGTGAAACAGTTTGTATTGAGGCTTTCTGGTTGAAGTTTTTGAATTCAGTTTTAGAGGCATTGACATAAACTCCAACATAGCAGAATTTTCTACAAGATGTAGGAGAGCAGCGGCATTGGTAATGGTGTCTGCAGAGAGGACTATGTCATCTGCATAGTCAATATCGGTCAACATTTTTGAAGGATATTGACTGCAAAAACGTTGACCGATATTGATTGTGAGATCGAAAATAATTTCTTTTGTTAGTTACAGGTGAGGCAATCAACACTTTTGTTTCCCTCAGTTTGTATTGGTGTTTATCTATTTCAGCAACATTTTAGAGTATAGATAAAATTAAATGTGGTATTTAGTGAATACAACGATACAATCCCCTGAAGATACGAAATATAATAATGTCGACTATCCATTTTACCAGAGTAAACATGAAAACCGTCTGTTCTTGTGGTGTTAAGGTAAATTTCCAGTCATATCTCTCTCTTTCTTTTTCTCTCTCTCACTCTCTATATATAGTATCTCTCTTTCTGTCTCTCTCTCTATATATATAGTCTGTCTCTCTCTATATATATATGTAGTCTCTCTCTCTCTCTATATATACAGTGAGAAATAGAGGTGTATATATATATATATATATATATATATATATATATATATATATATATATATATATATATATATATATATATATATATATATATATATATGTGTGTGTGTGTGTTTTCAACGATAAAAAATATAAAAAAATTAAAACCTTCAGACACACTGGTTTATATATTAATATTCTTTCATTTTTATTATTATTTCAGTTAAATTCCTCGATTAGTTTCGGCCAACATGGCCATCATCAGGAGAAAAATATTTTGCTTGCTAGTAGCACTGAACTACAGAAATGAATGCCTTGATATATATATATATATATATATATATATATATATATATATATATATATATATATATATATATATATATATATATATATATATATGTATATATATATATGTTTGTGTATGTATGTAATTGTTTATTTGGGCAACAATCCCTTTTTTTTATACAAGTTTCCTTGAAAACGACTGGCAAGCTCCTGCAATTAACCTTTTTATTTAATTTTTGTTGTATTTGTAGAAGTGTTTTCTTTCCTGGACAAAAATTGGTTACATTGTCGAAGTGCTATCTATATCCGAGATTTTTGGCTGTTCTATTAGACATGGTCAAGGAAATTTTTTATTGTTTATTTTTAACTAAATGTGTAGATTGTTTCATATATTTCTAGAGTCATAGGAGTGTTTTATTATTTTCTAAACATGGTCAGCACATTGTGACCATGTTCATAGTTGATTTTATTGCGTGTTGGCTTTTTTTCTTTTTTTCTTATTAGTGTTTCCATTATTTTTTGTCGTTTTTTTACATGTGCATGAGTGCATCTTTTTTGCATGTTTCCTACATGTATATTGCGGATGGAGTTTGGTAGGTTTCCATGTGTGTTTAAATGAGTGCTAACTAATATAACATGCATCTCATACAGTAACCATCTACCTTGAGGGGCTCTTGGGTGAACTTTAGAAAAAGAAAATTTGGAATTCAAGTATCACTATGATGAAGGTATCTGAATTCACCACTATAATAATAATAATAATTATAATAATAATAATAATTCCTCATATTAATAATTCAGACATTTAAGCAGACGTCACTCGAATACATAGATGACACCATTTCATTATTATTTTTTAAATTTTTTTTACAATGATTTTCGTTCTGTACAAGGCCCAGGGGCTACTCGAGGTAAAAACCCAAACCTAGACAGGAAACAATTGATAAACCGTTACCCATGTTAAAAAAGACCGGGGAGGGGTGTGAACCAGAAGATATCTAATATTCTTGAGAATAGGAAAAGTAATTCAATAGTAAATAAAAGTTCAAAGATTTAGGCTGAGACTTTAGACGAATAGACTTGACTCAGAGTTTAGGAGGAGCCGGAAACTCAATCCTAAACAGGAAATTGGGGTCAAACCTGTTCAATGATTGATTGATTTGCCTGTTTAAACGGCATATCATTTAACGCTGAAATGTAATTTTCTTAGAAGCTTGGAAATAATAAAAATATGTTATTTTGCTTTCATAACTGAATACATGGTAGATGATACTCAGCTGTTTTGCATATACATGTATGTGTAGTCATAATTGTTAGAGGCAGTGATGTGTGTTTTACGTTGTGGTATCGTTGAAGTTATATTTTGGAATATAGCTTGATTTCTTTAAGAAATTGTCGGATATTACATGGATTAATGTCATGAAAGTGTTCTTTCATGATGGTTGTTTGGTTGGTTGATTTTACTTAATGGTATATCAATATCTATGGGTTATTTAATGGCGAAATGTAAATGTTTTGAATGCAATTGTAGGCTTAAATTACAGATAAAAGGTATTGCTTGTATGACTCCTTGACTGTTGTCGATGGTTGACTGGCGATCTAATTTATATTTATAAAGAAAGAAAAATATTTTCATGTTAAAACAAAGCGATACCATGAATTATCTTGTTTGTGTCAATTATGGAATATATTTTAAGAGGTGAAATTTTAAGCTTGGTTGATCATTAGGTACAGTATTAGGTCTTAGGTCTGTGTAACTTAAGCGATAATTTTGACAAAGGAATTGAATGTTGGAATGAATGACACAAAGCAGATCTTAATAGCTCAGGTTTGTTTTGATCATGAATAAAACACACTTTCAGATGGAACTGACGATGACACCTGTGATAATCAGCCTAAGGTCCACTCAAAGCAGAGAGTTAGTGAATAAAGTTTTCCTAAGGGCCTAAAAGAAGGAAATAAGAAATGCATATTATATGTAGAATAGCTCACGATTTACTCTAAACTTGAAGAAGTAAGATCGTAGTGATCGGGGAAGAATCTTCTCGGGATTTTGTTACATAAAGTAACAGTTTTGTAGAAGAAACTCTCTGCGTGAAAATGTGTTCTAACCAATAAAAGACGAAAAGAATGAGGATGAGTCGATCCTCTCTACGTCGCAGGGAGGGTCGTAACTGTAAAGAGTTGAACTCGTGGAACCAATGAATGGCGCATGTCTGAACATTTGCCATGAAAATAGCGATTGATGAGAGAGAGACTAAGAACGTTGCTTCGGTGACAATGAGGATGTAAAGCGGGAAATAAATAATTGCCTACAAGGAGAGTTAAACACTGTTGAAGTCTGTTAAGTCTAGAGATTGAAATTTGGGTAGCTCCAGTCCAGACAGGAAGTAATAACCCATTTATTTGGTTTGATCTGACACATGTAAAGATAGAATATGACAGAAGGTACTTTCCCAAACGGAAAAAGGATTGACTATTTTTCCATTTCATTTAGTGATGGATCGCATAGACGAGTTTTATTTGGGGTCTGGAGTAAACTTGAATTCAATTAGACACTCAATACAAGGAGAATTATTTAGAGGATAACGGTTCACCATGTGTTAGACTGTGTCTATCATAACAACAACTGTAATGAAAGTATATTGATAAATACGCTCCTCAAAAATGAAATACAAAATCAAATCCACCATTTTTTTAAAATAATTTCACCTCAAGCAAGGCGATGATGCCATTAAGACGCGAGTATTTTTTTACAATGACGTTCACCCTATACAAGTCCTGAAAGACAGTCGATGTAGAGGGTTACAGAGTAAAAGGCACTTATTGTGTGTTTATGTGGAGAAGGTAACATCTAACTTTAGACTTTAGCAAGTTAAGATTCTCGTGATCGGAGAAGCCTCCTCTTCTGAGTCGGTTCCACAAAGCAGCGCTTCATTATTTAGAACAAAAGAAAACGAGAAAAACGTTAGGACTTAAGAGAACAGGATTCAAGAATACAGACGACAGTGTTTAATGTTGCATTTGAAATGTTTGTGTTCATAGCTGACAGGAAAGAAAGAGGCCAAAAGATAGTTCCAAATGTGAGAAGTACGATAAAAGAAACTTAGAATAGAACTTACGATTACATCTAGCTATTCTAACAGTAAAAGGATGAGAATTACTTGCCAATCTAGTACTATTCTTAAATTTATACAATCGTCGTAACAAACTCATTGGAATAGTTCTCATGATGAGATTTATAGAAATTACACAGGGAAGAGACACGTGACGGCGGTGCGAAAGTGACTGTTAAAAATCGTGAGATATATCGCAGGATCACTAGAACAAATGTGACAGCAATATTCAATGAAGGAAGAAATGGTAGATTTACAAGCGTGCAAGATGGCGAGAAAAAAGGTCCAGCAATTTTTTTAATATACTCATTCAATTTCATGTCAGAAATAAATATCTAAAGTATCTGACAGTGAAATTAAAAACTCCAAAAATAACCTACTGATTGTCCCTGATTCAGGTGGTTGTGAATCTGGTAGGGAAACACTAGTTCAGCATTGATGGAAAATCATTGGCATAAAAAAGACAAAATAACACAATATTATAATTAAAACATTGGACATCCGATGATGGTCTGAATGTGTTTGACTGAAACGTTGTGTTTATCATAACGTCTAAAATAATCGTGCCACGAACAATAGTTCAATACTATTAATGTTAATTGATTACCGCTCACCTTAAAAAATACGTAAGACATATCTGATTATGAAAAGTTGAAGATTTATAATTTTATAGAATATTCTTAAGTATCATTCACAAGAAAGAAATTACATGATGTCCGAGTGACTTATTTATCCTCTTTATACGTGTAGATTATGTCTTTATGTGATTTTCTAAAGGCAATAAATAAAATGTGTGTCAGCCAATGCGGAGGTTTCATTGATGTCTAAAAAGCATGAATGGCCATATTTTAAGCATTGATACAACATTTCTTTGACAGAATTTCTTCTCCAAGGACAGTTACCTACGCAGCATGCCTTCTCTCCATGTCATAGATATCCCTGATATTGTCAAAGAGTAATATAGCAGAAGTCTTTGAGATTTCAGCTCCAGTTATTGTTCTTAGATGATATTACCAAATCTTTTTCATGGATACGGCTGCAAGACAGCGTGGATTTGAAAAGAGATTTTTTTCTTCTTTTAAATGAACTCTCCTCGGTCAGCAAATACTCGACTTTGTAAAACCAAGATGTCTAAATAAATACGACTAAAACATACGAAGAACTCGTCTGACATTACTAAGCAGCGAATGTTTAATGTTTTATAGGAAGTTCTCACTTGTCAACCGCAAGAAACAATAACGTAACACATTTATTACGTGATGGCAGATTGATGATTCTCAAGGTAGAAATAGCTAAAAGATACAAGAAGTTTTTTTTTGTTTTTGCTATAACTATTTAGTTTGAATTGGCGTCTGTAAGAATTTAACGGTTTTACTTTGTCCATATTGACGTTAAAAAGCGTTGTCAATTCTTGTAAAAAACATCAAGAGAAAAGTTTGTTTGGCTGGTTGGTCGTTTCAACTTCTATGGGTTATATAATGTTGAAATGTAAATATTTTTTAACCAATTTTATTATTTTTAGAGACAATAATGGTTTTAGTGACACAAGTCTTAAAAATGAACGCATAACTGATAGAAGAAGAGGGGGGATTTATACATTTGCCAAGGATATTTGTGCTTGTGAAGAAAAACGAAACCAACTGGAATTATGACAAGCCCTCGATTATTGGTTGATTGATTCGTTTTCTATGTCTTATCATCCCTTTGTAGGTTATTTAAAGCCAGAAAATATTTTGAATTGTAAGAATATTTTTGGATAATAATTGTTTAGTGATACAAGTCTTTCTAATTTAGACATATCTGGGTTTTGAAGATATGCGTTTATACCTTTCCCGAGTGTATTTTTGCGGGAGTAAAAATAAATAAACCAACTGGAGTCCCTCCGATCCATTATCCATTACACAAACCAAATATCCTAGCTTACATTACCTGGTATTCCCAAGCGATTACTCGTCTAGTTACTGACCAGGCTTTACGTTGCTTAACTTCGTTGATTGTCGGTATTTCAATGTGATATGGCCGTAAGCCCCAAAGAAAAGGAATTTACCCTTTAAAAATATAAAATATTCTCCCACATCTTTTACAGGCAGGGATTCCTGTTAAGCGGTAGTTTCAATAAAACGTGGGAACTTCAAATTCAAAGAAAATATGTTTTTATATATGTATATATGAGTCCTTTTGTATGTGTGGCGAGAATGATTATTATTATTTGTCCTGTGTAACAGTCCAATTGGTTTACTTCAAATTAACCGCAATTTGCACTCATAAAGAAAATGGAAACAAAAAAACACTTTTATTAGAATCAGAAAGAGACAACTGAAATTACTGGACACATAATAAGGAAAGACGCCTAGTAAAATATGACATTGAGAGGACATACTGAAGGCAAGAGGAACAGCGAAAAATATAGATATCGAACTGTCTTAAAGAGAGGTGTGCATTTATTAAAAAAGTTAATTATGACATGCTTTGCTGTAATGGCTTCTCGTGTCTTAGTGGTAAAGCACACCTGACTTGAAAGTAGTTTCCCAGATTCAAAAAGACATACGGGTTCGTCAAGCTTAAAATTGTTAGTAAGACTTTCAATCTCAAGTCGAAGAGATATTAATATCATTGCTTAAAAAGTAAGTAGACGTGCATCCACCAAATATAACGTTTTTAATAATAATATTAATTATAATGGGTGTACATGGATCATGAATTTTTACAAGGAATATTGGAAAAATACTGGGATCGTTATGTAATTGTCCAGTAGTAGTACTCCGAAAGAAGCGGTGGAAACTACGTATAATATTGTAGTTTTAGAAAATCTTATTGACCAGATAATCTATCTCGCTGTACCAACAAAGTAAAATATAGATATATAAATATAAATATATATATATATTTTTGTTTTGTTTTTATAATATACCATAGACTGAATACAGGAGTAATGAGGCAGTTTTAAGGAAGATAGAAACTACAGGGAAATTAATAATTACAATCTGATTGAGAAAAATTAAATTTCCGGGATGCAAATGAAGATAGTGGACTTAAGATATTTAACACTTACGGTATTATTGAATGCAAAAGAAACCGAGAAAACATCGAGTAAGTTACAGTGTGTATTGATGGCTGGTAGAACAAGAACAAAGAGAGATGCTAAATAGTCAAAAGTGACTTAAAGCAACAAAATAAAATAAATTGTGGAGAAAAATAGTCACCTGCGTCCTGAAAAGAGACGCAATATTAGAAGATTATACACGCCAACACACACACATATATATATAGTCATCCACAGACAGGCTGCTTAGCTGTATCAAGTGCAGTGTGGCTAGACGTCCGGTTGCCTCTAGCTAGGATCGAAACCCGACTGAATTGGCGTTAGTCGGGGATTCCGCCACTAAGCCGTTGGTGCAGAGCAGGGAAGAAGGTGAATTTAAGTATATTTATTTTTAGATTAACACATAGTGACTGGGAGTAATCGATTCGATTTACCGAAGAGTCTTGCATTATTAGCCGTAATAGTGACTGTTTCCAAACCCACACTTCATATATATATATATATATATATATATATATATATATATATATATATATATATATATATATATATATATATATATATATATATATATATATATATAATAAAATCCCAAATCACCTTATTTGGGAAAAATATAATTTGTCAGTCTTATTCAACCCTGGTAGAGACCGTATAGACCCGGTGTATTTGGAATTTTGCCCTGTAATAATAAATACATTGGGCTCTTTATGTGTATCAGTTTTAATATTTTATATTACTAAGATCCACTTGGATTATATGCCAACGGATTTATTAGCTTTGACATATATATATATATATATATATATATATATATATATATATATATATATATATATATATATATATGAGATAACGATAATAATATATATATATATATATATATATATATATATATATGAGATAACGATATATATTTTTATATCTCAAGTACTGTATTCAGGAAATTGTAAGACAAAATGGAAAAAGTTTATTTGTGACTACATATCAACATGAACGACAGACAGTAGTTTCAATTATGATTTTATATATATACTAGCCGAATTAACCGCACCTTGCTGCGTGTCACATTTTTTGTAAGTAAATGATAATTAATTTTAAACCATTGTTATAATTTGTAGAGAAAAATGATGCATTTCAATATTACTCAATGACCTTGCCGATGTGACATCCATCTTCTGGCTTTCTCCTTCTATATTTTTAATAGGAGTCATTCCCTTTTTCAAATTTCAGTTTAATTTAAGTCAAAGGGAAATCAATTTCAGTAGGGGTTGTCCAAAAACAGCTTGATCGGACCCCTTTGATATGTATTTGATGCAATACTTGATGGTTTAATTGTTGAGCAGATTTCAACATTGATATGACAGTTGAATTGTCACAACAAGTATGTACTGTAAGGCACTACCCACTGATTGGTGATTTCTTGCTCAACTTGACGTCCATATTATCTCATTTTGATCTTGCCGATGTGACTTCCATCTTCTGGCTATCTCCTTCTATATTTTCGATAGGAGTCATTCCCCTGTTCAAATTTAAATTTTATACAAATCAAAAGGAAAAATTTTCAGTGGGTGGGTGTGCTCACCCCCACCCCGGGACTCTCTTTGATCAAAATGAAATATATTTATCCGAGTACACTGGGTAATGTAGTTTAAGAATACGGTTATTGGAGTCTATCCCCAAAACTCTAAGAGGTGTTCGATAACCAACTTACAGACAGAGATTAAAACATTATATATATATATATATATATATATATATATATATATATAGATAGATAGATAGATAGATAGATAGATAGATAGATATGATTTGAGTATAATAAATATTATAGCAAAAATCACAAGCAAAACGACTCCGAATTCGCCAAAGGTTTCATTCAAGGCATAGTCACTGCTACTATAGAAGCCAGTAAAGAAAATATATTACCACTGAGGCATCTAAATGCATTAAACAATCTATATCATATATATCTGATAAGAGAGTGGGTATTGGGATCATAAATATAGAAAAATAACTCACTACTCAACGATACAGACACATACGAAAAAATAAACAAACAAAAGATAACTACCAAAACACAAAGAATTAACAAGGAAATCATGAAATTAAGTAAAAATGTAAAGAAATCGTGGTATATACTTATAGAATATCATCCGAGAACACCCAAACTTTACGCTCTCCCTAGAACCCACACAACTGATATCCCTATGAGCCCTATCATTTCTGGAATAGGCAGCGCCTTCCCACAAAATGACTAGACCCATAGCAAAAATAAAATTTTAACATTTGATGTTATGATGGGAGTAGATGTTTATTAGGTCATGTTTATTAGTTTAATCCTTTCCTTGGAATAATAATTCCATTAAATATAAAAAAATTCAGGCAAACTTGTTGCAAAACCAAGGGAAATAAAGATGACGGAGAAAATTGTGGCCAGTCTAGAAAATCACTTTACACTAATGTCCTGATTGAAATGCTTAAATCTCTTAAAAATTATCTAACACAATCGGAGATCAACCTCTCCCTACTAATAACAAAAATAATAAAAATCTGTCGTTTCAACACCAATCAATGCTATTTCACATTTAATAACAATATTTACAAACAAAAGTTTGGATTACCAATGGGAATTACCAATTACCAGTGGAAAGATGATGTATCTTCTTTGAATTTGTCGTATGTGTTTCTTTCCAAAATATGTTACCTAAACAATCACCTTACT
>OZ038477.1:112485077-112557577 GCA_964036315.1 Acanthosepion esculentum | reverse complement strand
CTGATATGTACATTTGCTCATGTAACTTTTTGTTTTTGTTTTTAGTTTATGGATGAAACAGACATTGGTTGCAATAAAAACAAAACAACAAAAATCTGTAATACATACAAATGTAATATAATATGGTGACGTAGGAAATACTAGAGAAAGCATTTTTATTGTTACTAATTACCCTAACAGAAAAATAAAATTGAAACACAATGAAAGATACGATAATTATTATTAAACTGGTTATAGCATGGGAATATTTTGGGTTTGTAGCAGATACTCTGAAAAAAATCTAAAGTCTTCTACCATCTTCTTACGTAGTAATACTAAAAAGATTCAAAGTTTTCTGTCGTCTTCCTACATAATAATAACTGAAAAAAAAAGAAATTCAGTCTTCTACCGTCTTCTTACGTAGTAACACTAAAAAAAGAAATTCAGTCTTCTACCGTCTTCTTACGTAGTAACACTAAAAAAAGAAATTCAGTCTTCTACCGTCTTCTTACGTAGTAATACTCAAAAAGAGAAATTCAAATTCTTCTATCGTCTTCTTACGTAGTAACGCACAAAAAGAGAAATTCGAAGTCATCTATTGTCTTCTTACGTAGTAACGCTCCAAAAAAGAATTTCGAAGTCTTCTATCGTCTTTTTACGTAGTAACACTCATCCCATCTGCTTTAAAGAGTGACCCGTTGCAACAAAGTTCAGTACGATTAAACATTCCTGTGCAAAAGGGTACCATGCAACGGAGACGCACAGCGGCTAATTTTATCCAACTGTTGAGAGACGTTGAATTATGGGCTGGCAAAAGATTGGATGGTAACTTCAGAGTACTGTTTTGCCTATTTGTTAATGAGGCTTCAATGATGGCAGCAGTTGTCAAATGAAAATTCCTGCAGACGTAGGCCGGGTTCTGGACGGCCACATATTAGAGACCTTACGGAAGATGGACGTCTTTTAAGGGCAACACTAATAGACCGCAAAGCATCACCATAGAGATCAGAGGAAATGTTGCCCCAGAAGTGTTAACACGGACTGTTGGGAATCCTTTATTTACAGCTGGACTTACGGGTATGTGGGTACCTGGCCACACTGCAACTTGCGCCACGACGTATACAGACACGTCTCTAGCAAGGACGGAGAATTTTTTGAACACTATTCAATATCATTTATAAAGGTAGAGGATAGATTTTGGAGTTAGATACTTACTGGAGCGGTACAGGGAGTCGATCGTTTTATTTGCACCGTTAGCGCTACCTTCTTAAATCTGGTTCTTTTACTGTTCTCTCTCCTTAATAGTTGTTTTTTCTCATATTCTCTCAGTATCCCTTTGCGTCTTAACGGCTTTATTATCTTGATTGGGGTGAAAGAAAAAAAATTAAATATGTTTACGATTTCCGATTAAAAGTTGGTGACTTTGTTTAAGGTTTTATCCTATAATAAAAGGCTTGTTTGTTAACTTATTAACAGAAAAATAATTTATATCACCACGATAAATACTTTCTATCAAAGCTGAAAATGCATAAATTTAAACTGACACTAGCCTACCGAAACCATATTGCTTCACATCCCCACTTTCTCATGTTTATTGCTGTTTCATGTAAGGATTCGATTCTCATTTTATGATGTAATCATTACCAATGTTGTTGAAGGGATGTATTTAGTGAGAGAGATATTGTGGTGATGGTATTTTGGATACATGGGTGTTTTATCGAACAGAATATAGGAATGAGATTGCATACAATATTATGCATTTAATAGCCATTTTATTGCCTTAGCAAACTTAACAGGGAGAATATAAAAAGAGGCAAATTGCAGCGTGCATATCGAGGTACTCTTCTTCGTGCAAACGTGTGTATAAAATCCAATTGAATATGTAAAGAGACTTACATTGCTTGTCTGAACAGTACAATATTATTTTTTTATGCCAAGGGTCAATCGTTAGCTGTCCTCCTCATAATAATAATAATCTATTTTTTTTACTTCTCGTCTCTCTTTCAGCATAGCCATTTTAACAGTATTACTCTGCTTTAGGTAGCCTTGTGTTGAGTGGAATTTACTATATTAAAAAGAAATTGCGTTAGAGAAGAGTTTTTGTTGTTTTGATATAGTTATCAGGGTAACAGTTGTAAGTTGCGTTGTGTACAATGCGACATGCGGTTCACTGTAGACTAAAACGCGACAATTCTTGTTTTGTTGAGAAAGAGATAGAGAGGGAGAGAGAGAGAGAGAGCGAGACAGAGCGAATTTTTGTTCTTTTGAGAGAAATAGAGAGACTGACTTTGCGCTGTTTTATTTTATAGTGCTATCAGGCAATGCCACCTAGCGGTATGTTTGCAGCAGAAGTTCTCTGGCAAATCATCTCATAAAGCAAGAAGTTGTTTTTTTTATGTTGGAATTTGGTAAATATATTAGAATAAACCATAACTTATCCTGGCGGTAAGCGATTGTATACGGATACATAAAAAGAATCCCGTATATATACAAAATTAGAAAGTGGTGTAAGACAAGTATGTGCCTTCAAAACTGGACTTATTCACCCTATATAGTGTGGCTAGAATTAGAGGTCCTGGTAGGGTCTCTAATTCTTTAGATATGCAGATGACACAGTGTTGATAATGGACACAGAAAGGAAACTACAGGGACACCTACAGAATGCAGGAAAGAGAACTGAAAAGAAAAGACTAAACATCAAATGTAAAAAGATACAATACATATTGTTAGCAAAAACTTGAAGCGACGCTATTTGAACTACGAATTGGAGACACCAAAAGCAAACAATTACAAAAAATTAAATATCTAGTTAGTGTTGTAATAGTTGGCGGGAAACGTCACATCGAAATGAGAAAGTGCGCTGGAATGGCAAAAGAAACCTTGCAAAAAATAAAGTATAAACAGAAAAAAATCGTTAAAAACAAAGAAAAGAGCAACGAATTGTTATGTAATATCAGCCCTCCTATGTGGCAGTGCGGGCTGGACAATCCCCGCAGATGAAGAAGAAGAAGAGTGAGGGTAAGAAAACGTTCTTCTGAAGAAGGATGCTTAGGGTACCCCACAGACTAAACGGTTTCAAAGAATATGGAAACAAAAAGGTCATTTTTAAATAGAATCAGAAAAATATAGTTGACATTTCTAGGGCACATAATGAAAAAAGAGGATTTAGAAAAATTGACACTTACAGGATATATTAAAGACAAAAGGGACAGAAGAAAAAAAGTATAATCTACCTAACGAGCATGTATAAATGGTTGGCTGAATAGGGATTAGGGACAGTAAAAAGAAAAAAAACTTACTAAGAGCTCTACATGGCACGAAGATGTAGAGCGTCATTTACTGACAGGGCACGGCCAAATGGAAAAAAAATTATAAATACTGAAAAGGTTTACCCCTGAAAGTACGGATTCGCGTACGTTTGTTGAATGCCGGAGTTACACAGCGACAAAGTTGGCCACTACATGGATAATGAATGCAAAACATTAGGGAATGTGAATGGGCTGTGGCCTTGTCCCGTTCGAAGTTAGTAAATAACGGGAAAGACAGTTCATTGTGAGAATGACGCAAAAGCTAGATGACAAAAACTATGTCATGTCAGACCGCAATGGCTCATTTGAGGTTTTATTCTCTTTCTAAAGTCACGCGAACTTAATTAGTGCCATAAAATGATTCCTTTCTTTTTCTTTGTCTGAAATAGGTGTTAATAAACACGGTCGAACACGTGTACCCCTGCACGTATACATTTGAACATATCTAAGCATATATAAATGCACACGAGCGCGCGCGCGCACACACACACACACACACACACATACATACATACATATATATATATATATATATATATATATATATATATATATATATATGTCAGAAATTTAAAAATTCTTCTTATTTGTCGATTCTGAGTTTCTCGGATATGGGCCTCGCTCGATCACCGAAGTTAAGCAGCAGCGAATGAGATCAGTTTTTTTTATGGGGTACCGTTTGGAAAGGCCTAGTACTGTATTGCAAGATCTTATCCGAAACATGTTGCAGCTTTAAATAACCCACAAAAGTTAGATAAGCCGTAAAGAAAGGAATCAATCGTCTATGTGTTATCGACAGGGAATTTGATAGTACAATTGTATTTATTTACGAAAATCATCTATTTCTTCAAAGACATTACTTCATTTTCTTGGATACTGTCTTATATTTCCTATTAAAAATTACACACACACACACACACACACATACACACGCATACACACACATACACAAATATATATATATATATATATATATATATATATATATATATATATTGCATGCTTGGAGTCAGAGAGACGATTTCCAATTCAAGTCAGGGTCGTTATATTCACTTACGCGCAAATACCCTTCAGAAAGGTAAGAATCCACGTTTCCCCCGGCTATGGGTTAATTAGTAGGACTTGTATTTGTAAATTAGTAAATCTTTATTATCTTCAAAAGATTCTTAGAATCTAAAAATATTTTCTGACTTTAAATAACCTATCTGATGTTTACAAAATAAACAAATCAATCAATCTATGAACACTTTGTTTCCGATAATGAGCACTCTCTCCCTATAAATATAGCAAATTTTAAACAATATATATTTGCGTGCGCTTGGAGACATCAGCGGGTGTCATGCAAAAAAAAAAATTACTACTGAATAGTGAATTGGTCCTTACTTTCGGCCCTGGGATACATCTAAGTTACGTTTAAAAAAAACACTATATTTGCGTCTGTTTGCGTGCGTCTGCTGAAAATTTCTCGAACAGAAGCACTTGTCAAAACCACTGTCCAAAGGCAACATTATCCAAAATATTAAAACCTATTTTTTGGTGTCATAATTTCAAGAGATGCGTTAAATATCCGATGGACAGCGCAAATACCGGGTCACTCGATACAGAAAAGTCTTCAGAAATCTGTCAGATTTCCCGTTCTTTGACTAACAGCTTTTATTTTTTACTCATCTCTTATTATATTTGATTATTTATTACTGAGATTGGGATCTTCTCCGACTCTTAGATGTATCGGCTCGGTGATGAGGGACATACTTCCAGCCCACAACTTAGAGACACAACACTTTTTTTTTACCGTATAAGCTGTTCCAAGCAACCCTGCCTTCTTCGCTCTCCCATTGATGCAATGTATTCCCAAAGCGTCCTTCTTGATTCCTGAAAAAATCCTGAGTGTACCAACCAGGAAAGAGGCAATATGGGTTGCCTCTTGGTACATTTCCCTACTTTGTTCTGCAAATTCTTGGTACCTCTGTATTTTCGCCTCTCCCACCTTAATGATGTTCTCATCCCAAGTACTACAACGTCTATCAGGAAACATTCGTGGTTGCTCTTGTGCACAACTGTAATATCATGGCGATTGCACTCCATCTGCTTGTCAGTAGAGATGGTCGTATCCCACATGAGCTTCACTTGCTCATTCTTAGTTGCTGACGGTGGTGAATGCTTATAACATATCCTTGCGCAGTTGACGCCTTAATAGTTCCAAATATATTCCGATAACTACTTGGTTTGGCACGTAGTTAAGTAGTTAGAACGTTTACTTTCGGACTATGATACACGGGTTGGAATCACACCATGATCGGATTGTCAGGAAGGCAACTTCTTGATCTTATCGGCCTGTAGAGGCGATCCTAGCATGCCGAGCCTTTGGAAAATGCCTGAACACCATACCACGAGTTGAACGAAGTCGTGCGAGTAAAATGTGGCAGACGGAACTAGTTAAGAGCTAGAACGAAGTCACAAGTCATCGTGACCGAGGGTTTGAGCGTACTGGCCTTGTTCAGATCACATCAGATAATACGCTCTCTCCCAGATAATGAGTTATCCCCCAGAAACTGTAACTAAGGTCCATTCAACATAGGTGCAGTATAAATCAAATGTGCCAGAGCTGGTGTCTGTAATAGGTGTTGGCTAGCTGTCCTAGTAAACAGGCATACTCGTATATGAGCAGCCAGACATTACTTCCTCCTTTTTATGCTATTTATTACGATTTGCTTTCGCACGGTCTCTGTATTCAATTGCACAACTTGCATTATGTATTCAAACACAGTTCTTCCATCAAATCATATGACCTTAGAGAGAGAGAGAGAGAGAGAGAGAGAGAGAGAGAGAGAGAGAGAGAGAGAGAGAGCACCTTTCATAGAATATTTGCAGTACCAAGTAATGCTAACTGCTGAAACGGTGGATTTATTTCGATATTCTCGATGTAGACCTCAACGTCCCAATAATAATTGGGACAATACTGGCCTCAAAGTCCTGCATTCTGTCAATTTCAAACTGACGTTCAGAGTGGTTCGTGAGATTTTCAATTTCTTTGACCTTCGAGCATTCATAAGTCATTATCAATTATGAAAGTCGAAAGTACTCAGACATTGGACAATTTATATTTAAGTATGAACCAGAATCCAGGAAAATGTTCGAAAAGATAGAAAATATAAATCTAAAAAAAATCTTTAACAAAAACTTTTCCAGGATATCTACTCAAACTTACATAAATGAAAAATTGTTCCCTCCTCTCCCCCTCTCTCTCTCTGTCTCTCTGTCTGTCTCTATTGGTGCACCAACGATTTTCATTTCAAGATCCTTGTATTTTGATAGCTCTTTGAAGATCTTCAACGATACATTACAACCTTCAGTGACTGGCATGTCAATAAGGAAGCACATTCTGTTTTTGTGGTCTTTGATCCCAATGTCTGGGCGATTAGTTTTGCTTGTTCTGTCTGTTTGGATTGTCAAGTCCCATAATGCACGCACACACACACACACACACTATATACATATATATATATATATATATATATATATATATATATATATATATATAGAGAGAGAGAGAGAGAGAGAGAGAGAGAGAGATCGCAGGGGTGTACAGAAGGAAGGTTGTGTTGAAAGTTTTAAAAAGCAGAAAGACCTTCACTCGAATACAAAATAACACAAAAATACATCTTAAGCAGTCAAAACACGAAGAGGAATTAACAACACCCCAAGAAAACCCCCTTGAAAAGGGCTAAAGAAGTGGGCGAAAGCGTTGAGGCAATGGACAATATGGACATGTGTGTGTGTGTGTGTATATATATATATGTGTGTGTGTAAAAATTTCAGTATAAAGTATATCTGTAAAAGGAAAATAGGATTAAAGTCAAAAAGAAAACTTTCGTTTTGCCTTTATATATATATATATATATATATATATATATATATATATATATATATATATATTGGGACCATAATATCGAACGAACCTGAATCTGATAGTCGCGCCAGTAAATTTGTTTGGATCGAAATTGGAAACGATTTTAATTGTCGGTTTACACTTAACTTTACGCACAGAGACACACATATATACATATATATATATACATATATATATATACATATATATATATATACATATATATATATATACATATATATATACATATATATATATACACATATATGTGTGGACAAATGAAAGCGTGAGTGTTCTTGAAATAAATTCTGTTATGAAAACAAAATGGATTTTCCGATGCGTTACATATGTTTTATTGTGCTTGTGTCTCTCATACATGTCTGTACACGGTGGTCGACTTTTGCATCGTCAGCCATAACTACCAGATCTTGCCACAAATATTGTGTTCCCCGTTCTCGGTAATATTCTCACGCACCCCAGTGAATTACGAACCCTTACCCCAGTTCCTGCAACACTGCAGCATTATTTAAGACAGTTGTTGCTGGTGGCCACCCACATTTATTAGAAATAAATATTTCATTCTTGCTTTAGTTTTTATCCCAATTCTGTTTTTTGTTTTGCTACATTTTTTAAACCTCCTCTTTCCTCGCCCTGGTTTCTTTCTTTCTTTCTTTCTTTCTTTCTTTCTTTCTTTCTTTCTTCCTTTCTTTCAGACTCTATATCTCTTTTATTTTCTTTTTATCTTCATTGGCTTTCTTTCTTTATTTCTTTCTTTATTTCTTTCTTTCTTTCTTTCTTTCTTTCTTTCTTTCAATGTGATTTCTTTCTCCTCCATTTTCTTCTAATTACTAAATTCTTCCTTCCTGTCTATCTTTCTTTCTTTCTTTCTGTCGTTCTTTTCTTTCTTTCTTTCTTTCTTTCTTTCTTTTATTTCAGGCTTTATTTCTCTTTTATTTTCTTAAAATTTCCTCCATATTTTCTTTCTTTTTAGCAAGTTTCATTTCCTCATTAATTTCCTTTTAATTTCCGTTTGTTTGTTTGCTTGCTTCTTTCTTTCTTTCTTTATTTCTTTATTTCTTTCTTTCTTTCTTTCAAGCTCTATATCTTTTTTATTTTCCTCTAATTTCCATTTCCTTCCTTCTTTTACATCTTTTTTCTTTCTTTCAGGATTTTTTCTTTCTACAAATTTCCAATGTCATTCTTTCTTTCTTCTTTTTCTGAATTATGTTTCACTCTCTTCGACTTCCTCTTCAAATTGATTGTCCAGCATTTGCTGATACAGACCGATTTAGATTACTTCGCAAGTCTTTTCTTTATTTCTAATGAAAATATCCTATACTTTATGACTTTGATTCCGGAAAACATATTTCGTTATTCCATTGCAACTTCGGATTTCTGTGTCACATTTTCCTTCATTTATTTGTTTACCCAGATAGCTGAATTTCTACATATGCATAACTTTGACGTCTAAAATACATAAGACATATGTTTTGTTTTTTACAGTTAACACTGCTTCCTTTCTCACTTCTTTTTAAAGAGTTCTCTCAGTTCTACGTTTGAATCAACACAATGAAATCTGCGTATCTTCTGTTGTTAATTTTTTTTTCCGCTAGTAGGTTTTCCAGTTTTCTTAGGATCGTCTCGTCAGTTTAATATATCCGTCTTATATTGTCTTAATTCCCTTTTTATTTTGTACATTCTCGGAATTTTATTCGTGTACAGGTTGTTTATTCAATCCCACTATATTGATAACCATTACCCAACTCCGAAGTGCCGAAGAGATTATTATCTGAAATGACTGCACATTGGCAAACGCATATAAATAGTTTTAGATAGATAGATAGATAGATAGATAGATAGATAGATAGATAGATAGATAGAATATGAAAAAACTGGGATAGATAGATGTTTTACGGTGTTTACAAATATACACATATACTAACCTTTACGGTAACTGACAGCGACGAGGCCTATTTGAAGATGGCGCTGTGTCAGATGTCAGGTTGTTAGTAGAAACATCTTTTTGTGTCATGCGCTCCCATATTCAACAGAAGTTAAAGAAGGCTGGAATTACCTGCAGGATATGCGTTTAGTACCTTTTGACTGCAATGTGGATGTGACTTGAGCCAGTGTCATTAGTCTGTTGCCACAATTTTAGCCATGCGTCCTTAGTCATAATAACTAATGACCTGTGATCAACCACTGCGATGTCCACGGTGGGCAGTAATGGCTTCCATTCGGTACACACGTGACTTCGTTAGTCGAGGGATGTCCAATTTCCCAAGAATTTCAGAAATAAAATGCCCCATCCGCCTAGAACTCCGATGTTCACGGTGGCAAGCTTGGTGTTAAAGAACTACTAATATAGGTCTAGGCAAATCCGTCACATTAGGAAAGGGTGGCACTAACTGCATTATCTTTATATAATGTTATCCCATGACTTTTGACGCATCAGTGTATGCTAATTGTCTAGAGTATATATTTACTTAGTTGCTTAGTCTCGCAGAGATCTGTAATATCGGGACACGCAGTGCGGACCATCTTACTCTCATTGTATTAGGTTGTTCAGAAAAATGTGCAGTTTTAAAATAAACCTTTTAATTGTATTTTCATATATTATAAAATAGTTGCACAAAAATACATTACCCATTCGTAATGATTAAAATGTACTCAATGGGAATTTCATAGTGTTTTAACCCAGTTTGGTTGTCAACTATTTGTCCATAGTTGGGACTCTAACAGGAGCTACCAGCCCGGGTCAGTGTGGACTTAGGAACATCAGCAATTAAGAGGTGGTTGCACACTCCTCAAAACCTCCTGATCAAAGGCCGCGGATGTAGTTTACTGTCATACCCAGGACGGATTGGATCCTTTATGAGAATCGTATATGATTGACTCACTGGTTTGATCATAACGAAAGATCCAAGATTACGGTGACAGTCTGGTGATCTGCTATTGGTGTTATGCGTTATAGTTTTATGAAATCTAACCAGAATATCAATACCGAAATTATTTGTCAGCAACTGGATGAAATCCACATTCAGCAAAGCTAATTGCAACCAGCACTCTTTAATTGACCCTGATCAATTCTACTTAATAACAATTTTCGACAACATGCTACTCGTATGACATTCCTAAGCTCACTGGCTTGGCATACGAATCTTTCCACATACACCATATTGCTCTGAGCCCTCGTCTATTTATTACCACTTTTTCAACAATCTTTTTTTAAAACCAAAAAAGACATTCCGTTGCAAAGAAGATCCAAAAACTGCATTCCAAGATTTCTTGGCGTCCAAACTTTTATAGTTTTATTGTAAAGGCATAAATAACCTTATAACCCGACGACAGAAATGTATAGATGTTCAAGGTTCCTATTTTGACTGATTTAAACACTGTTTAATTACATTAATTCAGGAATAAAATCAGACATTATTTTCCGAACAATCTAATACAAACAACGAGTTTAGAAGATATTGGCAATGGCCTTGCAAAATGACTTTACTCTCTGTTGGTTGTGCTTCTTTCTTTTCCCCTCTGTACTGTCTCATATGTTAACCCTCCTTTCGCACTCACTATATATCTTTCTTTATCTTTCTCCCTCTTCTACTCTGTCATTCTTTGCGTTGTTGAAACAGTATCTCGCCAGATGTTTGTGTTAGCATTGATAAACGTAAGCTACTCATTGAAACTGCTCCTTCTTAAGTGTCTTGTTTATAGATGCGAATACAACAAGATTCGATTGTCGCCTGCTTTTATGCATTTGTCTGTTAACATTTTCGTCTGTTTTGCACAAGTCTCCGGGCGACAAGAAACTTTTCTCTTTTAATTGCTACGATTTACGTTTAACACTTAACATTACAGTATCCAGTTTAGGAAGGGGTGCAAATGAGATTGTAGTTAATGGGAAACGAACCAAAAGGGGTTATGCCATATTTTAAGCTCAGCTTAGTTTTTCACAAAGTCACCTTCATAATCATCATAATCATCAGCATCCCTCCATAATGCAATTTCTAATACGAAACGAAATTATTATGAAGCGTCTGTTATAGTGATTTTCCAAGCGTAGCCTAGATGTGGCAGAAGGCCGAAAGTAGGGGGCACCCAGTGAGGATCGACCTCACTACTCAGTCGTAATTGTTCTAGAGAGACAAGCCTGCTAACTATTACACCGCCACGAGGTGCCCAAATGATTTTCTAAGCGTAGCCTAGATTCGGCAGTGACTCAGATATCGCATTCTAATGATTAAACTGGTAAATTTAAAGAGCTTTTGATAAATATTGAAAACTATTTTACAATACCCTCAGAACAATATTCTAGAGAATTCTGGAAGAGCTTAAATTAAATCTAGAGTATTCCAGAATATTCCAGAAAGACTCATACAGTATAAAAACTACTTGAAATAGCCACTCAAGTCACTAACCAGATGAAAGGGTACAAACATTTAAGGCATCTATTATTGCTTCCTCAAAAGCAGGCAAGTCTACGAGAGAAATTGCAGAAATTGCTAT
Source organism: Acanthosepion esculentum (assembly GCA_964036315.1). Taxonomy (NCBI): domain Eukaryota; kingdom Metazoa; phylum Mollusca; class Cephalopoda; order Sepiida; family Sepiidae; genus Acanthosepion; species Acanthosepion esculentum. Next base: position 112,545,889 of record OZ038477.1, on the reverse strand, counting down.
AACCTCGCAATCAACTGTCTCTCAGGTGCTGAGGGCGCATAATGATGCCACTCCTGCTCCAAGGAAGGAAACAAGGGGACGAAAGAAAAAGATTGATGATAGAACTTGCAGGGTAATCAAGAAATAATTTGCGAAGAATAGGACTATAACTAGCCAACAAATTGCAGCCAGTCTAAGCGAAGAGCAAGGTGTTAGTCTTGCCTCTTCAACAGTCCGTCGGTGGCTGTTAAAACAACGCTACAAATCTTGTAGACGAAGATTTAAGCCGCTAATAAGCAAAGTCAACAAAACCAAGAGACTTGAATGGGCTCACTATTACAAAAATTTCACCGTAGAAGACTGGAAGAATGTTCTCTCCTCCGATGAAACGAAAGTTGAGTTAAATTCAATGGATAAGGTGAATCACTTTTATCGAACAGCACTGTACTTCTAAGAAAATAAACTCTTGTCTTAAACTTTCCTTTTGTTAATTTCCTTTAGTAAATATTATCTTGCATTGCAAATGACTTGGTTTGTGCATGTACCCTTTTTACCACCATTATTTCATCTATTACAAAATATCCCCGTAAAAAAGCTTACACATTAATTATAGAAGTAGCTAACACACTAAATAGTATTGACGAGGCCTACCTCCCTATTCCTTTGAGATATTCATTTTAGTTGCTGCTGTTAAAAAAGTGATGTTTTTTTTTGTTATTTGGTACAGTTCTTTGTTTGTAATTCTCTAGCGCCAGTCGAAGCATAGTCCTTGCTAAAACCTACAACATTCATTCGCCCAAATCCGATGATCTGAGAAATCGGTTGTATACATTTGGCAGTTTAGATATTTCTGAACGGGTTGGGCATTATCCGTGGCATCCAAATAAAAAAATGTTGAACTGACGATGCTATTTAAGAACGTGACTCGAATCGTACGGGTTCTTGTTTTTATTTTGTAGTAATTTACAATGTTAGGTCAAGCAGCCGCTATCACGGCCTATTCTATGTTCAATTTCCTTGTCTCTTGATGTAAATTTGTTGTAACTGATCCATACACCGAGGTATTTGATGTCTTTTGGATTTACTAAATTTTCTAAAGAAAGAAAGAAATTTGGGTGCATATTGCGTCCATGACAGAGAGTGATATTTCCTCAAGTCGCGTCTATTTATGTGAGGATAGTTTCCATCCTTCCCTATGCCATATTGGAGGATTGATATTACATAGCAGCTCAGTACTCTTTTCTCTGTTTCTAACGATACTTCCTTGTTTCTTAATACTTTGCTGAGTTTATCGAAAGCATCTTTCGCTATTCCAATGTGCCTTCGGATTTCGGCGTCACGTTTTCAGTCTTCTGTTAAAACATTTCTAGGATATATGAACTTTCGTATCTTTTTCATTATGTCAGCATCAATTTACAGCTTGCTTCCTGAGCTATTTTTCTTGCTGACAACTTTAAATTTTATCTATAAACAATTGTTGGTTAGTCCTTTCTTCTCGCCGTCATTTACTATTTTATCAAGGAATTTTCGCTTTCTGTGTCTGCCATCGACACAGTGTTATCTGCGTATCTTACGTTGTTATGATTCGAACGAGTTGAACATTTCTACAAAGCCAAAATTTCACCCTCTCATCGTTCCTCAGCGTCTTGTTGTGCGATTTAAAAGTAATTTCGTCAGGGGCTGAATTATGCACGTGTCTTGATAGACCCTTTGCAGTTTTGGTTTTGTGATTGCTAATGAAGTCTCGATTCTGTTTCTTGTTAACTCCGCTTCCTCTAGATACCGTTGTCCATGCCAGAGTATACTTGGGATTGTGCACAGCGTGCAAGGACACGCCAGCTATGTTGGGAATGATTTTTATGGCTTATCTGTGAACAGAAAAATTGACATTCTTTACGATTTGTCCTTCTGTGAAGCTATTTACCGATTTTTCTTTCTTTAAAAAATTAGGTGTGTATTAATTGATGACAGTACACCTTTTGTTCTGTATTTTGTTTCCCGTCATTTGGTGGAGTAGTCCGTGGGAACTTTTACTCTTAAAATGACAAGTTATATTTTCTCACCCTATATATATATATATATATATATATATATGTGTGTGTGTGTGTGTGTGTGTGTGTGTGTGTATGTGTGTAGAGATACAGTGAGGTTGCGTCACTGTACTCTAGCTTATTTGTAAATTGTCCTCGCAGATCATTATCACAATGATCCACACCAGGTGCGCCATAGATGTCACCTTTTACCTAACGAATTTGCTCTATTTATGAGGGGAAAGAACACTCATTATCAGGTAGAGAATGGTTGTCGATATAAACAATGTGAACAGATAAAGTTTGGAACATATGGTCTGAGCAATCGCTTAAGGTTGAAAATTGCCAGTCACTATACCGTGTTGATCTTTATGTCTACACTGTTTATATCTATATCTAGCTATATACCTGGAATTAATGAACATATGAATACAATGTATTTAGCGATTCGTTGATAAAAGTCGAATCTGCAATGTTATTGGTACTGATCTGGTATCACGGCTTCAGTCACCCTCGCTCGCATTCCGTAGCCTAACTTCTCTGTGCCTGTTGTAAAAATATTTTCATGGTAATTCTTCTCACAAGTTTTCCTCTTTAGCATCTTTATGAATTTAATCATAATACTAGCTTGGCGACAGGGTCTTATCATTTTACAGTTGAAATGGCTAGATGTAACGGTAAGTTTCCTCCAGTTCTTTCACACTTTAACCACTAGCGTCTTAGTGGGTTTATTTCCATTGATTTGTGGGTAGGGAGGGGATTAAAAAATACAACCCCCCAAAACTAAATCCCGCCCAATGGAAAGAAAATGATATTAATAAAATACGCTCAATTTAATTTAAAACGACACAAAGTTTTCCACAAACTACACGGGGATATCTTTTGGTCATAGCAACGTAGTGTGTCTATCTATCTATCTATCTCTAGATCAAAACAAAAATGGAGTACTGCTGTCAGAGCTGGGCTGGCGCTGTCCAGTCTTCACTTTCCAGTCTTGATATAGTTCAGAAACGTCTTCGCCGCCATGTGGTGATGAATTATTTTCTTGTCCACAGGCCCTATCCTACAGACGAAGCATTGCAAGCCTCTCACTACTATATACTTATTTCTTTGGCAGATTTTCTTACGAGCTACATTCCTTAATTCCCTCACTTCTGGCCTTCACAGCGAAGACACTTCATCCCAAGTACATTGGAATTAATCATCCGCATTCCTGTCGTATTAGCAAGGACAGCTTCTACCCCAGAATTGTTACTTTATGCAACAGAATCTTGAGTGTATGCTTCCCAGATCACTACAATTTTGACCTCTTTAAATCTAGTGTCAACCTTCATTTTTTCCTTTATATATAAATATATATATATATATATATATATATATATATATATATATATATATATATATATATATATATATATATATAGTACAATTTTTACCAATGGATATAAAATATTTACAATTCCCACTTTTCGATTTAATTTTTTTTCTTGAGAAATGTATTCTTTAAATATTTATTCAACTCCGAACTGTCAGAACAAATGATTTTCGTCAAAATAATTAGGGAGATGACATCTTAATTTGACAGTTCTTCCTTCTTTTCTTTCTTCCTTCCTTCCTTCCTTCCTTCCTTCCTTCCTTCCTTCCTTCCTTTCTTTCTTTCTTTCTTTCTTTCTTAATCCTTACCAATAGGAATCTTATCTATCTGTCGTTCTTTCTTTCTTTTTATTAATTCTAATCTTGTCTGTTGTTATTTTTCTTTCTTCATTGATTTCTTTCTTATTCCTTACTGATCGTAATTTTATCAATATGTTATTCTTTATTTCCTTCTTTGTTTTTACCAATCGTAATCCTGTCTGTGGTTCTTCCTTTCGTTAAATTTACCAATTGTAAAACTTGTTTGTTGTTCTTTCTTATTTTCTTAATTTCTTAATTTCTTAATTTCTTTCTTTCTTATTAATTGTAATCTTATTTATCTGTTGTTTTTCGTTCTTTCTTTCTTTATTCTTTTCTTTCTTTCTTCTCTCTCTCTTTCTTAATCCTTACTAATTGCAATCTTATTTACTGTTGTTCCTTCTTTCTTTCTTTCTTTCTTTTTTCTTTCTTTCTCTCTCACCAATCGTAATCTTATTTATCTGCTGTATTTTTTCTTTCTTTCTTTCTTTCTTTCTTTCTTTCTTTCTTTCTTTCTTTCTTTCTTTCTTTCTTTCTTTCTTTCTTAATACTTACCAATTATAATCTTATTTATGCTGTTTTCCTTTTTTCTTTCTTTCTTTCTTTCTTTCTTAATCCTTGCCCATCGGAATCTTATTTATCTGTTGTTCTTTCTTTCTAACTATATCGTGGATGCGTATCAGTGAATTTTTAAAAACTTTTTGTTATTAATTTTACGTTCATGAATTTATTTTTCACTCAATGTTGATTATTTTGTAAAACAATTCTTTCTTCCCCTCTCTCTTTATGCACATTAGCGTAAATATTTTCAATTTTCTTTCCCTTTTTAAAAATTTAAATGGCGTCTTTTCTTCATACATGCGTTGCTCCGCGTATGCACAAGTGTTCTTTTTTGTTTCGTTTTTCTTTTCAACGCTTGCTTCTTTTCTATTTGCATTTTTTCCTTGAACTTCGTCTGTCAACGTCGGCTACTTTCATATTTATTGTCAACAGCCGTAAGAAAATCCTAGATAAGATTAAGAAACGATATAAAAAATTGTAAAGGAATAGCGATTCTCTCCGTCTATTTCTCCCTCACATACGCTCACATTTTTTAACTTCTATTTATATCTCTATCTCTCTCACACACGCATATACTCTCACAGTTTTAACTTCCACGTCTATCTATCTATCTGTCTATCTATCTATCTATCTATCTATCTATCTATCTATCTATACATACATACATACATGCATCTATCTATCTATCTATCTATCTATCTATCTATCTATCTATCTATCTATCTATCTACACATATAATTATACATCTATCTATCTAATTATACATACATACATGCATCTATCTATCTATCTCTATCTATCTATACATACATACATACATGCATCTATCTAGCTATCTATCTACCTACCTACCTATCTATCTATCTATCTATCTATCTATCTATCTATCTATCTATCTACACATATAATTATACATCTATCTATCTATCTATCTATCTATCTATCTATCTATCTAATTATACATACATACATGCATCTATCTATCTATCTATCTATCTAATTATACATCTATCTATCTATCTATCTATCTATCTATCTATCTATATAATTATACATGCATACATGCATATATCTATCTATACATATAATTTTCTATCTATCTATCTATCTATCTATCTATCTATCTATCTATCTATCTATATATATATATATATATATATATATATATTGACATGCCAAAGCAAAAGTCGTGAGATATGTGCGTAGTACCCAGTAGAACGCGTCCAGATCGACACGATATTGGTTGCACGAGTGTCGAAAAGCTTCTGGGGAGATATAGACCTATATGCCGTTTCCGGTATTTGAAAGAGCGGAATTGTGCACAAGCAAACTTTTCCACTACGTCCGATAAAACATCGAGTGAAATCATGTCGGGTAAAATTGTTGCCTCTCGTCCTCTACTTCACTTCTCGGAATTATCTCCTTTTTTTTAAAAACCAATTCTAAACTACTTAAGCGCAATGACAGAGTTCTTTATCTTGCTGGAATAACCTAGCGAAGGTTTGGTGAAATTTGAGAAGGAAAATTCAGTTGAGGTTTCCTCAATGTAAATAAAGAAATGATAGAACATGATTTTCTTTTTAATTTCCTTTATGGAGTGATTTCAACATTCTTGAAATCTTCTGCAAGACACAGAAACATTCTCGGTAACTTGGCAAATAAACAGATTTTGGTCAGTCTTTTCAAATGGGTAACAACAATATTTACAAAAAGCAACACTACATATTTCTCTTTAAATGATCTTTTATTAAGTGTTCTTTATTCCATCCGTTCAAAATAAAAAATATTTGATTCTTGCCTAATTATAGAGAACAGTTTCCCTAGTTAGCTTCGTTTAAAATGCTGACCTATCTTCTCTGGATCTTGTCTAATTTACTTCATTGTTGATTCTCATAAGGAATTCACCTTTAATTGTCTTTACCTAAATTGCCTAGAATGATTGTGGACAAGAAAAAACAAACAGCTATTTAGATGATGATCAACGGACATTTACATAAGTTCATTTTGTACCCATTTTCCTGACTTCAGAATTTTTCCTTGTAAACATCATTCTTAGTTGAATCACATCTCATTTTCCTAGTTTCTTTGTTGTATTTACTGTAACTTCCTTCATCGAAGTCATCAATTCAATGTCCTTGATATTTCAGGAGACACTTTGCTCTTGCTCTCAAACTTTCCTCCTTTTTTTTCTTATCCTTCAGAAATCCTTTCTAGAGAGTTCTGCATAAATCCTGTTACAAAATTTCGAATGAATTCAACTTCTGAATTTTTGGTCATTATATTGTTGCATGTGATTTACGTCCAACAACGTATATAATTGTTTTTTTTTTCAAAGTGTTTTTAGTAATTTACTGGCAACAATGTCTATAGACATAAAAAAAGTATGTAATTGAGCATCATGAACGCAGATTGATTCTGCCTGAGATTTTTAAAGCTGGAAAAAAACTTGCTTTATCAAAATGACAATCGGTTGTTACAACGAGACTTCCTCCATCAAAAATAGACCGAGACCGGGATGCGCTCGCACCCTTATTGGATAAGTAGGCCGGAACATCGGAGTGAACCATGGGGGGATATGTCGAAATGATCTAGTGGTGTCGCCCTTCTTTCAGCAGCCGCGATGACAAAGAAGTATCAAAGAATTAAGCAGTTGCTCAAACGGATTTGTGATGGTACGCTGAAAAGAATAGTCTTTACTGATAAGAAACTGTTCGCCGTTGAAGAGACTTTTAATCATCAAATTGATCATTTGATCGTGTTCTTTCAAAAGTCGTCATTCCGTTCCTGACACTTCAGAAAAATGCCTCAGAACCAAGAAACCGACCTCAGTTATGGTTTGGGCAGCAATTTAAAAAAAAAGGAAGGTCTCCAATTGTTTTCGTGCCGCAAGAGGTAAAGACCAAAGAAGTGTACATAGAGGACGTCTATGAAGGTGCAGCCAAGCTGTAGTGCATTGACACTTACAGTGATGAACCTTGGACAATGTAACAAGACTCAGCGACGAACCATACGACACGTGTAACGCAGCAGTGGTGTAGAGACTATTGTCTTGGCTTTGTTACCAAGCAAAAATAGTATCCCTCATCACTAGATATCAACACACTTGACTATTGTGTGCTGGCAGTTATTGAGAGTTAGGTCTGTTCTACTCCGCACCACAATATTGAATCCCTGAAGATGAAAAACTACGTGCCGCCATCTATGACATCTCCGAAAATCTTCGACGTGTGGTGGACGCTAAAGGAAACCATATTGAATGAGATTTTCTGATCTTATTTAGCAGATTGATACTTTTTGTGTCTTAAAATTGTAGGCTCATATAATAAATCTTGCTTCACTTTGACCAATAAGTTAAACAAGAAGGGAAGACAATAAGAAAATGTACTTTTTATATTCAGCAATGATTTTTTAAGGAATCAAAATTATCACGTTTCTACATACAATTCTTAAACCCAAGCAATAAAGAGATGAGTAAAGGCCAAATACACTTCTCAGATTTTAAAAAATACAAGATAACCAAAAAAGTTATGTCCGTTTTTTGATTAGTCATTGAATGAAGTTGAAATATATACGAAATGCGTGTAGCAATTGTTTTCAAATTCGGACAGCCGGAAGTAGGAATATCAGACGTTATAAAAAACGCGCGCACCGTGCCCAGCCATCAATTATAAGCCGGACAGCTGTGAGAAGGATTGAAGTGTCTAGAGATCTCGTTCGGGGCTGTTTGCTTTACGACTTCAAAGTGGGCTTATCAGTAGCTGCATCAAGTCGCCGCATATGTCATGCGTTTGGGGATAGTGCTGTGGATGAACATACTGCAAGGCGTTGGTTTCGAAAATTCAAGTCGGGAGATTTGTCTCTCCATGATGAGCCTCGCAGTGGACGACCAGAGGTCTTGAATGACGGAGTCCTGAAGGCGGCCATTGAAGAGGACAGTAGTCTAACGTGTGGTAAACTTGCAAGACAGTTCAACGTTTCCGATGAAATAGTTAGACTTCACCTGCACCGCCTAGGTAAGACGTACAAACTGAGCAAGTGGGTTCCGCAAACGCTGTTGGAGGTCCACAAGGGACAACGAGTGGCAGCCTGCGTATCGCTGCTTTCTCGCCACCGTACCGCATCCTTATTCAAACGAGTGCTTACCAGGGATGAAAAGTGGGTTCTGTACGAAAATCCCAAGCGTTCCAGACATTGGTTGTCTCCCCAGGATGCTGTCCCTCACACCGCAAGACCGCCTATGCACCCACGCAAGATTATGCTTTGTCTCTGGTGGACAGGTCGTCAAGTGGTTCATTATGAACTGCTACCAACGGGCCAAACGGTCACTGGAGACCTATACTCGCAACAATTGAAACGTGTGCAACAGGCATTGCGCCAGAAGGAGCCAGCACTGGTGAATCGCAAAGGTGTGCATTTCCCTCATGACAACGCCAGGCTGCATGTCGCGCGAGTGGTCAGGGATACCATACAGCAACTTGGGTGGCAGACTTTGTGCCATCCACCTTATTCACCTGACCATGCGCCATCCGATTACCACCTCTTCCACTCACTGGATAATCATCTTCGTGGGAAATCCTTCACCAATGAAGCAGACTTGCACAAAGCCCTAACGGACTTCTTTGCGTCACCCCCCCCCCCCGAGTTTTTCCGCAAGGGCAGTGAGCAGCTGGAGACACGTTGGCAGAAGGTGCTGGATGCCGATGGCGATGACTTCGAAGACTAAATAGAAGTTACACATACTGTGAAGCGTTTTCTTTTTTTCCTTTAGAAACGGACAGAACTTTTTTGGTTACCTTGTATTATCAAAAATTGTGCTGGGAACGAATCATTACTAATTGTTTTATTTAAACTATGATTCTATATCTTTTTGTATCTGCCGATTTTAATAAAAGTTATGACATGAACGCTTATTGTAAAATGTGCGCTAAATCACGATTTGTATCAAAAAATGGTTTAAAGTAAATCTGAACTGATATTAAGTTATATATGAATGGATTTTGGCATTTTCGGTCTGTAGATAATAAATGACTTTATGAATTTTCCTAATATTGCACTAAATATATCGCGGGAAACTTTGTATTTATATTCAACTGAAATAATTTTAAATTGAAATTAAGATATATTTGCCTCTGTACACTCCACTAAGTAATGTTTAATTATAAACTGTAAGAAGACAGGATATATGCTTGTTAGCAAGAGGGATTGCACGAGATGCGAACTACGAATTAGAGACGTCAACAACAAGCAAGTACATGAATTTAATTATCCGTGAAGTTGTACTTCACAGACGACGGAATGTGTGACGCCGAAATCGGATTCAGTCATATTGTAGTTGTATATGGTTAGCAAATACGTTTCGAAGAGCAGTTATTTTTTTATATTGATGTTCACCCTGTACAAGTCTCGAGAGCCACTTGAGCTAAAGGGTTACGGAGTAAGAGGTACAGTGAAGATATATGGTGAAGATATGTGGTGACGATAACGGCTAAACTAAACTTGAACCGGTTAAGCTTGTCGTAATCGGGTAAGCATCTCTTTGGGAGTCAGTTCCACAAAGTCATGGGCTCATATATACCTCAAAATAAATCATTCTTAAAAATACAGATAATGACACACACACATGTGTATATATATATATATATATATATATATATATATATATATATATATATATATATATATATAAATAATTAAGTAATTCATCGAGTCTAGAAGAAATACCAGCAGAATGGAGAAAGCACTAGACGGCCATTTCGACCTATATTTCGGACTCATCTACTACCGAGAGTTGAAACCCGGACAGTAACGTTATTAGGCAAACGTCATACCACCTGTACAAACGGGCCTCGGTGACGAAGAGGTAGCGAATTAGACTCGATATAGCGCCGCTCGATCACATATTCCGTGGTGGAACTCATCCGAGTTTCTGCTTACCAATAGGACTGTACCCCCACGAGCCACGATTACTATCACCAAGCCGCTCCAAACAAGGATATACAAGTGATATAAATTATTCGGAGGATTTGAGATAATTGTAATTAAGTAATTCATCGAGTCTAGAAGAAACCTCAACAGAATGCAGAAATCACTGGACGGCCGTTTCATCCTATATTTGGGACTCATCAGCAGTGCGCATCCACTACCGAGAATTGAAAGCCGGACAGTTACGCTATCAAGCAAACATCATGAAAAAGCGGTAGCAAATTAGACTCGATATAGCGCCGCTCGATCACATATTCTGTTGTGGAACTCATCCGAGTTTCTCCTTACCCATAGAACTGTGCTTCCACGAGGCACGACTACTATCACCAAGTCGCTCCATCCAGAGCATTTAAAACCGGTTCAAGCAACGATAGGCAAGTGATAGAAATTATTAGGAGGATTTGATATAATTGTAATTAAGTAATTCGTCGAGTCTAGAAGAAACCTCAACAGAATGCAGAAAGCACTGGACGGCCGTTTCATCCTATATATTTTCGTCCTATATATACATACACACACACACACACACACATATATATATATATATATATATATATATATATATATATATTGAAGCAGTCACACTGAAGAAGTAATGGTTAACAAGTTCGATTTGAAAATCTGTTATGGGCTTGTATACTTTCTGTTAGTACTAAAATTCACCCAGTAGAAGGCTCAAGAGCTAATCTAGGTAGAGGATTACTGTTAAAATGCTAATGGTAAGTGATTTGTTTGATATGAATGAAAGATAGGTTAGTAGGAAGTGAAGTGTATAAGGACATGGAGGATAGATGACGATTGGCCCTTGCTTCGATGTGGTTAAGAATGCCATATTCAGGAAAGTACCTTTGGTAAGCTCAATACATAGAACCGTGTTCTCGTCAGCAACCTTATCTTGCTTGTCTATTCGCTAATAATCTTAATATGTGATTAAATAATTCAGGATTCATTATTGGCGATTACAGCTTTAACGATATAAGATATGCAGATGATACAGTGTTGATAGCAGACACGGAAAGAAAACTACAATCACTCTCACAGTAGATAATAAAAGAAAGCGAGAAGAAAGGACTAAGCATTAATTGTAAGAAGACAGAATGTTCGGTTGTCAGCAAATGAAACAATCCAAGATGCAAACTACGAATTGGAAGTTCAAAAAATTACATATCTGGGGAGTGTTTTCACGGGAATGGGGGAATGTAACACCGAAATCCTAAGTTGCATTGGAATAGCGACCAATTATTTCCAAAAGATAAATAATATATTAAGATGAATGTAATATTAATAGGGCGAATGTTGGGCAATTTCCTCACAGATGAAGAAGAGACTTGAGACAATAGAAAGGTGTTTCTATAGAAGGATGCTGTGAATGCTAAGAACAAAACATATGAATAATGAGGAAGTTTTAAAAAGTGGGAACAAAAAATACATGCAATCAGAAAAGTGACAGTTGACATTTTCTGGCAACGTAATGTGGAAGGAGCGCTTGGAGAATTTAAAACTCACTAGGCATTTTGAAGACAAGAGAGACACAGGGAAAGAACGAATGAGTTTATATAAATCAGTGGCAGGATAAAGACGGGGGGGATGAAAAAGAAAAAAATGTTGCTTAGACTAAAGAATGACAAGAAGCATTATAGAGACATGAACGCTTACGTCCTGAAAAGAAGAAGAAAATACACCGCCACTTAGGTTTTGTTCATTTTAACTAATCTTTACTTACTGTAACATAAGGGCAAAAAAGAAGAAAGATGTTTAGGTTTGGCTAATTTTCAAGCGGAAAGAACACATCTTCCTTGAAAATCTGCATTCTAAATCCTGGCTTTTTGTTCCGAGAATCGAATACCGACTACTGATATTGGCATTGATGCTGAATAAACTAGAATATGCATATCAATATAGTTTAACCTTAAATATAGATATAATAATATATAAGTTATATTAATATAGCATTTAATATTAATTTAGACGATGAATATTGTATTTATATGATTTATATTAATGTAGGATGTGCGCGTAATTTTGTGGTTATTGCCGCGTTCAAATTCTAGTCATAGCTATTGCATTCGATTTCGCACAAAATCAGAAGCGGGGACGCAGGCAGACATTTCTAGTGTGGCTATATAGGGGGAGCGGTTTAGGACCACTTAGGTAGGTTTTGTTCATTTTAACTAATCTTTGCTTACTGTAACATAAGGGTAAAAAAGAAGAAAGATTTTTACGTTTGGCTAATTCGTCAAGCCGAGAGAACACTACCTTTCTGGGCATACAGGGGAAGCGGTTATATAATTACAGCCTTGTACACCCGGGCAACGCCAGGTACCTCGGTTAGTGATATATAATTGTGTTTCGGCAGAATGCCTATTAACGACTTAATGGAAAATATTAGCTGAGTACGATCAGACTCAATAACAAACGAGCAAACAAAACATTTTACTGGAAAGGTAATAATGTAAGATAGAAAAAACTTATCTTTACTATATGAATAGCATTCAGTTTTCATTTTTTTCTTGTTCATTAATATTGGGAGGGCCGTTTAACTTGAAGAGGTCGGTAAACAATTGTCGTCTGCAACAATTGCTTAAGAGTGGGCAACATAACCTTCCAGTATGAATAAACTCTGAAATTGGTTGTTTTAGACTATACATACATATCTTAAACTATAAGCTGCATTACAAGGGCAATTCTACGTGCTGTAATGATTAACAATGGTTGTCTCGTTAGATTAATTACAACTGAGTAGTGAGTTCGATCCTCACTGGGTGCTCCATGCTTTCGTCCTTGTGCCATATCAGTGCTATGCTTAGCAAATCACTTGGGCACTTCGACGTGGTCTAATGATTAGCAAGCTTCTCTTGTTAGGTCAAATATTACTGAGTAGTGAGTTCGATTCTCAGTGGGTGCTCTATACTTTCGGTCATATGCTACACCTAAGCTGTGCTTAATAAAAATACTACGAGCTGAATTACCATCGTCATGTTTACTCGTTGTTGTTGTTATTATTATTATTATTATTATTATTCCTTTTCTATAAACAGTTTCACAGTGATTGTTCTGCTGAACTTTCCTCTATAGGACATATAATAACTAGTTAGGATTACATAGAGACTTGAGGTATTATGGTGGCTGTAGTTAAAATGTGTTTGGCTTGATATAAGGAATACTGTGATATATTTAAAGATATAGTTTAAGATAAGACACATTGCAGACCAGCCTTCCCCTATCTCCGCCTTATGAACTATGCCACATTTTTGTATTATGACAAAATAAATATTACTTTTCTCTAGAGTACCTAGCCTTTATGAATTTAATCGCAGTATTAGATTCGCAGCAGGGTTTCATCATTTTACAGTTGAAATGTCTAGATGTATCCGTAAGGTATTTGCTAAGAATTTCATTTCTCGAAATTCTCGCCTGTAGAACTCTCATCCGACTTCTTTCTTTCCAGCCAAATTTGATCTCCAAAAATTTAAATGCAATGTCAATCGTTATCTATTGTCTTCTTGATTCCTCTTCTTTTATTCTTCTCGCTGCTTATTAATAATATTATTTTTTTTATTCTTTCACACTCAGTAACACCTTATGTCTTAGTAGCTTTATTGAAATGATTTAAAAATATCTTTCACGGCACAGGATTTTGGTTGCTGGCAAACATTTATTTTACTCTCATCACACGTCATGCAAGGAAAATAACCGATCAATGTCTGTATCGGAATATCCCACAGGATTTTTACTTTGTTGTTCTCCAGTAATTTCTTCTTCCTCTTTGTAACCTTCTCCTTCTATCTGCCGTGTCCCTTCAGGATGTTGATGATCATGGCACTCCACACTTTTCTATCCGTTTTAGCTCTTAATAAATTTTATATTTTTGTTATCTCTATTATTTTGATTGCTGCTCATTTCCTACCGGGTTCCAAACAGAGGGCGAAGATCAGAAATGGCATCATGACATTTTCCCCTCCATATTTGAGTAAAAACAACATAAAAAAAAATCAACCTCCACACTCATACAGATTTTTACATCGATAAAACCTTCGTAAGTCGAGAGCTGTTATTGTAAGAACAATTTTTGTATTCGCTTAAAACTTTGGCTGCCAGGAATATTTTCCGTGAGTCACGCTGTCCTTTTCCAATGAAACGCTGGGCCCTAAACACAAATGGAATTACCGATGCCACATTCTTGAAATTTTCCTTTCAAGATACTTGTATTTTAATAGTGTCTTGAAGATTTTCAATAATAAGAAAACGCTGACAACTTGTCTATTTTATGTTGAAATCCAAGCGGCGTTAAAATACTGACATTAATGCGACATTTTTCCTTCTCGCCAGAAATTGCTGTCTTTCAATAAGGACCCAGTAAAATGAATGAAATCTTTTTTCCTAAAAATATTTAGAATTTTTTTCACCGTTAAATCTTTCAAACACTCTGAAATATTTTGTTTGTTTATGAAATATCTCACTTATTATTCATGCTAGAACATACATATGTGTGTGTGTGTATCTCTGTGTGTGTGTGTGTGTGCGTGTTTGTCTTAGAATTAATGAATGTTTTGACATATTTCATAAAAATATAAATTATTAAATATATATAAAAATATGAAAAAGTTTATTATATATATATATATTCTTTTCACAGACATGTTTTTAGTCATATCTCATTTTTTTTTGCATACACAGAAACGTTAGTTATTCATTTTTGAATATTTTCTTAGCTGGTACATTATTCTTCTATAAATATGCTGTGTCCCTTCGGCACTTAGGCGATTGTGGCTCTCCACAATTTCCTATCTTTTTTGGCTCTGAGTAATGTTTTTCTTTCTGCAGGGTCAAATGTTTAATTTAGCTTGATTTTAAATGATGCACTACTTGTTAACTTGTAAAATCCTAGTTAGCCTAGACCGATTATATTACACTATGTGTGGCATAAAATAGAAGCATTTTCAACGACTTACAAAAAAAAAAACAACAAAAAAACACAAAAACAAAAAACAACGATCATCATCATCATCATCCTAAAAGCTAGCGAGTTTTGCGTTTGTCATTGATATTGTCATCATTGGTGACTTTCTTTCCAAGCTCATAAAGATAAACAACATGCAAATGATGCAAAGGAATCACCAAAACGAGGCCAAGAGATACAGCAGAAACGTTAATGTTTATTTTGGGGGACGGGCGTGGGCCATCAGAGTTCAGAAGAATCTACGTGAATGATTTAAGTGAAATGTCTGCGAGGGAAGTGGCTTAAGAGGAGGATTCTTTATGTTTAAGATTAAATCAAAGTTATGTAAGATTTCAATTTGGAATAAATCATATTGTTTTTTACTTTCTTACTGATGCGCATAAAATGACGACATTTGTCTTCAATTAAACTGATCACCCGTTTTACAAGTGAGAAAAAATATCTTAAGTACCCCTTTTTCACTTGGCGGACCCTGATCTTAAATTCATGTTACATCCAATGTACGTAAATATATATATATATATATATACATATATATATATATATATATATATATATATATATATATATGTGTGTGTGTGTGTGTGTGTGTGTGTATGCATGTATAATGTATTATTATATTTATTTATCGATATAATATATATTTGTATAATTCTCTTTATATATATATATATACACATTCTTAACTTTATTGTATATATATAGCTACATATATATAATACTAAAACTAGTTATAGTTTTAGTATGATATAGCTATATATATATGTATATATATATATATATATATATATATATATATATATATATATATATATATATATATATATATATATATATATATATATATATATAATACTAAAACTATAACCTTGTATGTATGGTTGGCCCGAGATACAAATTAAGTAATACATTATATCCCAATAAATATAGAACCATACTTTACCATGAACCGCCGATGAGTGCAGTGTCAAATTTCATTAAAATTAGTCAAATGATTCTTGAGCTAGGGTAATTCTTTTCTGATTTTACGACATTTTTAATAGAAAGTTCAGTATTTGATGTCGATCCACATTCTTATATCAATCCAAGTATATAACTACACACTTACATATTATAGCCTAACTAATATGTGCTTGAAAAATAATAAAGAATCATAATATATTATGACAATATTATTAAATAAATGTCATTATACATAACAAGACACATATATATACAATTTCGTTACACTATATTAGAACTCTTTATAAACAATTATCTCGAATATTTGGCACCTACTTGGTAGGTGAAAAGACTATGTGGGTGTGTCATTGTAAAACGTAATCTATTGTGTCACCTGATTAAAAATAACGCTTAAACAAATAAAGTATAACACAAATAATAAAAAGCCACAACAAAAAATTATAATTTGAAATAGCGTAATCAAAGACCCCCAATGGAACTGCAGAGACAAAACTAAATGCCTACTAAAAGGAAATTGCTTACAAACGAACATAATATACAAAGCCAAATAAACGCAAACAACACTACATTGGCGCCACAGAAGGAACATTCAAGAAAAAAAGTTACACCCACGACCTCTCATTCTTCAACAGAAAATACTCCAGCAGCACCACACTCTCTGTATACATATGACAACTAAAAGTCAGAAACATCGCGCCAAACATAAGCTGGGAAATTATGAAGATCGCATCTGCCTAC
Organism: Acanthosepion esculentum; assembly: GCA_964036315.1. Classification (NCBI taxonomy): domain Eukaryota; kingdom Metazoa; phylum Mollusca; class Cephalopoda; order Sepiida; family Sepiidae; genus Acanthosepion; species Acanthosepion esculentum. The sequence goes on along the minus strand of OZ038477.1, from coordinate 112,529,004 downwards.
AATAACATATCAAAGAGATCTCTTCTTTGTCTACACAAAAAATGGTAATAATCTCCCACACTCAACAAAAGGAATTACTAAACCATAGACCGTAAATAATTTCAAAATGCAGACATGAAAATAAATATATATTATCACAGTTCATGCCAAACGGTTAACACCTACAACATAACTGAACACAACCAGGAATGAAACAATAAGAAATGGTACCAACACTACCACCACATCCACTAACGCAACCACCACCACAACAATCAATACAGACCGATAAAACTATCACTACCGTTACCTACACTACCATCACTCCTATCTTTCTCTTCATAACCATTTTCCCTACCATCAGTACTGCTTTTTAAACACCGCCATTGTTTTCGTTATCGTCATTATTTTTATATTATCTGTATTATTATTATTATAGCTACGATTGTCATTATTGTACCCCCTTTTTTTCAATTCCGTCATTAAGGCTAAATTTACCGTTAACGCATCAATATCTATTATTAACATTATCAATAATAATTAATATCACAACTCAGCATAATCACAACCGTCAACAACACACAAGCAGTTAGTGTTGAAAATATAAACATCATCACCACCATGACCACAAGCAGAACCCAGCTTAACCAAAGTTATGGTGAAAAGGCCCAGACAAATAATAGTGTATGTGTGCGTCTACATATCTGTGTATGTGTGTGTGAGGAAGTGGAAGTTTCTCTGACAGTCCATGCGGTATATCTGAAAAGCATCAAGAACACCGCTACCCGCCCTTGTTGAAACGAACATCGCTACACTTAAAGAGCTAAGCTCCCGACACTGAAATAGAATTACAACTGCTTATGTATGTATGCCCAAACGCACGGATATGTATTTGCGCCTAGCCTCGAATTGCGTATATGAATGTGTTGGTGTGACATAAAGTGTGTACACCTGTGTGTATATGTCTATACGCATGATAGTGCCACCCCAAACAGATACAGAAGTAAATCCCCCCTCCCTCTATCAAACATAGTTAAACAAGCATAAATAGATCCAATTTAAAAAAATAAACCAGTTTGTCTGATGCTAGCAAATGCGTGAAACCCAGGGTGACCAATTAATATCCATACAACTTAGCTCTATCACTGATATTGAGCGCTTTCCACTAACTACCAAGCATATAATATATATATATATATATATATATATATATATATATATATATATATATATATATATATATATATATATATAAATTTCCGTCTGCCTCTATAAGTATATATGATTTCATGCACATTCCTGATAGAAAAGTAAGGGTTACATATTTGATTCTTGTCGGGGGTCCAAACTTTCTTTAGTATGACCTCAGTCTAGGCCGGGTTTTGTTAATTTAACGGTTTAAGGATATAAAATACAGGAAGAGCAACCCAAAGACGTGCACCTTCTAAAAATAACGTATTTTTAAAGGATTGTACATATAAATATATATATATATATATATATATATATATATATATATATATATATATATATATAAGTATATATATATTGTATATATTTATATATATTGTATATATGTTTGTGTGTGTGTGTTCTAAATATATGTATTTATAATATATTCCTGTTTCTCTCGCTCACACACACACACACACACACACACACACACACACACACACACACACATATATATATATATATATATATATATTCAAAATAGGCTACATACATATTTCAAACAAAACGATATTGTCTATTATGACCCACTTTGAGAATGTTTGTCCATTAATAATAGCAATTCTTTCATTCATTCATTTAATTTTCCGTCGCTGTGGTCACCATTTCCCCTAATTCTGTAGTAATTGTGGTTCATGGTGACATTCAAGGCAAAATAGTACAATGGCTTGCCGGTTCCTTTTCCCTCGGGCATGTTAATGTTGCCCCATACCTACTCTCAGAAGTTCTTTAGCGCGCACTGTTAAAGTTATTGTCCTCTGAAGCGCAAGTGGGTTGGAAGTTATATCTTCCCTTTCACCGGTCGTGGCGGGAAACCCAACTGACTACTCTTACACAGTTTAGTTGACAGGTCGATGCCGTTGACCGAGGTTTGGCCGTCTCAGTGTCCATGCGACTTCTTAGAGCCGTTTGTGAGAGTTGGGTGTAGGCCGTGGACCAGTACAGTTCCATATTATTATTCACCTGAGTAAATCCGAATCGACCGCTTCGACTCAAAGATACTATTGATGATACACTTATAAACATACATAGATTTTACATTGTAGTCGGAATAAACTGTTATCAAATTATACCACATATTATTATTATTACTTTAAATGTACCATTTATTACTTTATAACAATGACAATTATAGAAACCAACCGATAAGAAAAGAATAAAAGTATAAAATCATCATCAAATATATGAGATAATTGACTATTCTGAACCAAGAGTAAAAAAAGTAAACAAAACAACTAAACGACTCGAAGAGGTTTGCCTAAAAAATTTGAAAATATGTCCTCGTCCATGAAAATGTTACGTTACAATCAATAAGAAAAGGATAAAAGAATAAAAATATTGTAAATGTTGTAAAAATGTTTGCATGATAAATGATAGGGAAAGAAATCGACAATACTGAAGAAGTAGTGAAAGACAAATCTTACATATAAATAACTCTTTACATATGTAAATATTTATCTTTTCATATCTCTTCCTATTTCTATTAAAACTTTCTAATTTCCTTTGTCTCCCTTTGTTCCAGTGTCTCTGTCTTTATTTGTCTCTGTCCCTGTCTCTGTCTTCCTCTATCTGTCTATATCTCTCTTTGTCTCTTTGTCGCTCTCTCTCTCTCTGTATGTATATATATATATATATATATATATATATATATATATATATATATATATATATATATACATATATACATATATATACAATAACCAACAATTACTATTCTTAAAAGAGTGTTCAATACAGAGTAGAGCATATATAATTTTTTATTTAAAAATTATAACATAAATATGTTATAAAATCACTACAAAAATTATAGCATAAATATGTTATAATATCACTACAAAAATAGCCATTTTGTTTCAACACCTCCGGTGTCTTATCAAGTGATGATGTTGAATGTCATTCATATATATATGAAATAGAAATTTAAAAGGAAGACCGAAAACAGCCACGCCTATAAGGTATAGACAAAAAAGTGCTCAATACAAAATGCAAAATCGAATATGTAGAGCGAAGATATTTAAGAAGACGCTAAAATGCCAACCAACCTCACAACCCGGTTTTCTCCTCAGACAAGTGGAAGGATGTATCAGTCAAAGAAAACTACTCCAATATACATAACACCGGAAGTGAGAGGGCAAAAGTATGAGGATGGAGAGAGGCGAGAGAAAGGAGAAAAAATTGTGATGAAAAGAGGGGAAAAATTATAAGTGAGGAAAAGAGAGGGTGAATGAATTATTTTATTTCGCTCATCCGGGTTCATAGGTACATAAAAATAGTAAATAATATTTACTTGCTTTTTTTTAGGTACCTATGAACTCGGATGAGCGAAATAAAATAATTTTTATTTCGCTTTATGTCGCTATAGACTTGGAATTTTTTTTTCTGACTTTTTTTCTAATGTTATTATTACTTTATTTTTCTTTGCTAAACTCTTCCTTCAAATTCAATGTGTCAGAAAATGTTTGCACAGAATATAAATCAAAGTAAAACAATTCATCTGTAAATACTTTAAATAATTTTTTTTTTTATTTAACTAAGTCGGTTCTGGTTTTGCCTCAGTCTAGTGATCGGTGCATTCCGCCGTGGCCATATTCTGTATCCGGTTTCTTGAGCGATTTAACAGAGAGTGAAGTAACGGAGTGCAAAAGCTGCTCTCAAGGCATGAAACCGAAACATTATTGGTTCATTTACCTCATTCTTGCAATAAATCTCTTCCCGAACTAGTAGTCAACGCTTTAAGTTCACATATTTTTCGTTAAGTAGAAAGAAAAACGTCATTTCTTTTTTTAGTTCCTATACATAAACAGATTTCAACAGTTTTCTTAAACGTAAAGATCGTTGACTTTAACTATTCCGCTTATATTATGTAATAATTCTAGATAATAATGGTAATATTAGTCGTGTCCTTCCAAAGAAACATTTGGCATTCATTGATCGAGCAGCTATTACTTACTTTCGGTTGAAATTCATAAAAACTTCCTCTGAAAACAATATTTTTAGGAATACAGTTTTAGAAAGAAAGTTGCCAATGACGACAATATCAACGACAGACGCAAAGTCCGTGAGTTGGATGATGATAATGATGATTCGATGTTTATATTTATTTATTTATGTTTTTGTAAGTAGTTGAAAATGTTCATTATTTACATTATTCGGACTATTGTCCTCATCTTTGTTGCCATATTTATCACAACGTTTCGGCCGTAGTACGCTCCGGCCTTCTTCAGGTGGTTGGAATGTCGAACTGAATCCTTTATTTCGCTCGCTGGGGTAGACTGTTCTAGTTCCATGTGCCATATCTAATGGATGTCATTTATTAGTTATCTCCTATTAATTCACCTCTCCAAGTTCTCCACTGCCTTAACCAGGTATTGAACTCACACTCATTGGGTACTGTCACTGGATCTAACTATCCACTGTGCCAGAATTAACAGGAGATAACTGATAACTGAAACATCCAGTTTCCCCTTGTGTCTTAGTGGTGTTATTAAATTAATAAATATTAAAATTATGTAACGTGGGGAAATGCTGAAGTTTTGGAAATGCTGAATTTAACATTTATAGAATTTTGTTTTTAAATTTTAGAGTTTTAAATTTCCTTCTTTTTTAGTTTAAAGTTTTTGAATTTTAATTATTTCATCAGACATGTCTGGACGTATGGTTTTTGTTTTTGATTTTCTCACATTTATTTTTAAGTATCCCAAATTGTGATAGCACAAGATGTATTAAGAAAATTGTATTGGTGTAAGAATCTGGATGATTTAGCAATCAGTCAACCCTCTATACATTTTCGCCCTAGTAAATTTATTTCTATTTTAATTAAACTCGTATTTTTTGTAAAACGAAACTATGGTCAGTCTAATGCAATGCGTGTGTTTTGTAAAATATCTAGTTTGGGATTATGATTTACCCGGACTTTAGTTTGAAATAATAATCTCTTTTGGGATTAAAATTTACCCGAACGTTGGTTTGAAATAATAAAAAAAAATTTGAAAATCAAATTAAAGTCAAATCGATTGATCCAGTTTTGATAGGAATCAAAGATTAAATAAAGGATCAAATTGCATGAACAAGATTTCAGTAAAATAAAGCAAGTTAAGCTGTTAATGAAGAGAAAAAAACTTTCAACACAAATAAGAAAATTTAAATGAATTAGGATATTAAGGATTAACAGAAAAATCGGGTAATAAACGCGAACGAAGTCGACAACCAAAATAATTAATGTTTTTGTCTGTTATTTCCTATGGGAATGAGAAGAGATGGCACGAAAGTTGACTATTTGATGAACTCTCCGCATAAACAGGATGTTTTATAAAGTGTGTTCTTTCTCAGACGGAATCTGCGACTGTCAGAAAGACGACAATATTACTCGACTGCCTTTGGTAAATTGCATTTCAGTCATCAACTACGTCCTAAGAGAGTTAATTTATATAAAGATCCTCAAGCAATTCAAGCTAAGCATCAACCTTACATTATTTAACAATAGTTCGAATGTATTGGTAATCAAAGAAGATGCCCTGACATGTAGTCATGGCCGCAGTCTCTCGCGCAGGCTAAGATTACTACTGTTTCCACACAATACACCTTGTAGCAAGAACATTAAAAAAACATTAACAAGGGAACACTTGAAAATGGCTAATGAATGGACCCATATCGCTTGGAACAATAACCTTATAGCCCCTCCCAAAAAGAAAAATGTAATAACATTTAAAAAAAAACACCCACACACATAATAATAATTTATGATTTGCCTTTGTGCGGCATTCAATGAAATATGTCTAAAAGAAAGTTTGCTGCCTAAACACACACACACACACACACACACACACACACACACACACACACACACACACACACATATATATATATATATATGATAAAAATATAGCTTTAAGCTATGCTATATTTATGGGCTAAAGTGTTTAATATCAGGGACAGAGTGTATGTAAATATGAAAGTGGATGTTGCAGTGACAGTCTGTTTTATTCTTAAACGCAATCCACAGTCTATGGATATATCCAGTTGCTGCGTCATTGATTATAGCGATAATTTTGCTCGTAGATTTGTTTCCGGTCAATGAAAATCTACCATATATATATATATATATATATATATATATATATATATATATATATATATATATATATATATATATTAGATAGATAGATAATATTAGTGGTAAATATACACATAAATATGCAATCATATATCTAAAATATATAAATATAAATACATACATACATACATACATACATACATACATACAAATACATATCTATATTTATAAAAAATAATTCCAAGAGGATAGAATCCAGGTAGAACTCAATGTCCAGGACAGAGTAAGGATATAATGAAAATGCTTAAACACTAATATTCCATGGTCATAATTTATTCCATTGGAATCGTAAATACGATCCAATTCATCAGACCTACAAATTCAAAAGGAAAACAGAAAAAAACAACTCTGGGAATAAAAAAATAAAATTTAGTGAAAGCGTATATATGAGAGTGTGGGACATTGATATAGGAAGTTTCTTTCTAAGATTAATAGATAAACACTTTCATAGTAAACATCCACTACATAAAATTTTCAATAGGAAGACATTGAAAATTAATTATTCATACATTAGAAATATGGAGAAAATTATATCTTCCCATAACTGTAGAACACTTATAAACTACCACAGTAATGAAACTCAATCTAGTAACCCTACTTGCAATTTTAGGAATAAAGACCTTTGTCCAATCGGGGGTAAATGTATGTATGAAAATGTAGTGTGCGAGGCAACAATCTTCCCCGAGGAAAATATAAACCAGAAAAAAAGATATATAGGTATATCCGCGGGTGATTGGAAGCAGCGTCTATACAACCATAGACATTCTTTTAGATATAGATATCTCAAAAATCAAACTTCCTTATCCAAACACTACTGGGATCTGGTGGATAAGGGACTAACCCCACTTTTCGAATGGAGATACTTATCAAGAGCTAGAACCCCTAATAACTTCCGTGATCGGTGTGATCTGTGCATTGCGGAAAAAAATTATTATTAAAGATAAGAATCAAGATGAGTTGCTAAATCTTCGTAGTGAGATCTTCTCTAAATGTAGACATAAGAAACGATTCAAAACATAAACACGGTTTTGTAACGTGTTGTCGCTTGTGACAGTTCCATCTTGGTTCAATAACATCGGGCTGACGTTTTAATGGAATGACTATTTTGATTATCTATATGTATCATTGTGTATGTTTATGTGATGCGCTATGTAGTTAAATTTTTTTTTTATTAATCTTTATTCATGTGGTGATATATGTGGAAGTGGGTATATAGGTAGACGTTTTCCCTAATAACTGATATGCAAAGTCAGATAGTCTTATAATATTTATATACCTAGGTATATATGTAAACGCAAGAGATACATACGGGTTAATCACTCAGCCGGTTTTTAATATTTTTAATATTCTTAACGTTGTCTTCCTCAATGTGCTTGAAGTATAAATTAATTTAATTCCACCCGTATATTTGTATATGTTAAATGTATATATGGATGGATATAGTCCCTAAAATTTTTTGTTTTTCAATTAATTTTTAAAAATTAATTTTTTGATTTTGAGAAAATTTTTAGCTTTTACATTTTGATTTGTATATAGATATGCATATGTACGTTCATGTGTGTGTATGTGTGTGTATATGTATATATGAATATATATATATATATGTATGCATATATATATATATATATGTGTGTATATATGTATATATATGCGTATATGGATGTATGTATATGTAGGAAGATGTGTATGTAGATGTGTTTATGTGTGTGTGTGTGTGTGTGTTTAGGTATGTATGTATACATATATTTGTATATGGGTGTATATGTACGTATGTATGTATAGTTAGACGGATAGATAGAGGGATACATTGTTTATTTGTTTAGATGGGTGTGTGTATGTATTTGTATGGAGATGTGTATGTCCGTATGTATATATGTGTGTAGATATATATATGTGTAGAAATGGATGTATATGGATGTATGTGTTATGTATGTATGAGTATGTGAGTATATGTATATATGTATTTGTGTGTATATATATATATATATATATATGTATACATATATATGTATGTATTTATATGTATGGGTGTGTGTGTACACGCCTATATGTATGTATGTATGTATATGAAAATATAAATATGTTGTTGTGTATGTGTGTATACGTATGTGTTTTTGAACAGAGGAATATAGGTCCTTGCTGGATTAGATAATCGTTATTTTTATATGTTTATATTAGATTTGTAACCTGTAGTCGATATAACCTTTCTCAAATTTTCTTGATTACACAGCGGACCTTTTATAAATGCCCTTCGGTTTTAGTTTTCTTTTCCTCTCCCTCTCTCTTCTTCTGAGCTTTAAGATTATATCGTCTATTGTGTGTGTATATCACCACAAAATGTATACTCTTTTCCGGTGTATCTTTAATATATATATTCATATTTCTCTCACTTACACCGTCTTTGACTCGCCTCATTAAAACTTCTCTCTGTTAAATTTTAACCCCCCCTTCATCTTTAGACCTTCCAGTTCTTCTCAGGTCTGTTACCTCTCCCTATAGCTTTCATTTACTCTAGCATTCGTCCCACACTCTCATACATACACTTTCACTATATTTTATTTTTTATTCCCGGAGTTGTTATTTCTGTTTTGTTTTTGAATTTGTAGGTCTGATGAATTGGATCGATTTACGATTCCAATGGAATAAATTATGACTATGGAATATTAGTGTTTAAGCCTTTTCATTATATATATATATATATATATATATATATGTATATATGTGTGTGTGTGTGTGTGTGTGTGTGTGTGCAAATATATTGAAAAATAGGAAAGAAATGTTAGGTTAATAATCCAAAGTTCTTTAGTATTTTTTTTTATTTTAAAAAGACAGTGCACGATACACAAGCAGAGCCTATATTTTAATTGTTTTTTAAATTATTTTTTTAACTAATATGTTGATACAATAGATTTCAATGAAAATGAATACTCTACCACCGCTTATTAAAATAGTTGGTTTTATCCATTTCCATAAAAACTAATATTACGAATGTATATACTTATAAAGTTCCGTACATTTCAAAATTACTTATTCCAAAATTCGCTAGAGGATGAAACAGAACTAGGTACTTTAATTTAATTTAGTTTCTATAATTCTATTGGAAGTTTTTAGCTTCTGTTTTTGAAACGAGGTAATTCCTATCTAGTGAAAGAATCATATTTTTAAAAAATAATTATAACATATATATATATATATATATATATATATATATATATATATATATATATATATATATATATATATATTAGGATGTAGAATAATGTCCCCCCAAAAGTGGGGATAATAATACAAAATTTAAAAGTTAGACAGCTACGTGTTTCACCACTTAGAATAGACGCCCTCTGGTTGGAATGAGAGACAAACCCGTTTGCGACAAACGTTGAGGTTGGAAAAAGTTGGGTGTTGGAATATGGGAAATAGGTAATCAATCTTTTTGTCAAACTTTGCAGTATATATATATATATATATATATATATATATATATATATATATATATATATATATATATATATATATATAATCAGAAAGTCCTGATTAACGGAAAGGAAGGAATAAATCTTGATGTCTGTGTAATTTCCAAGGAGTAATGCATTTCAACCGCATGTACGACAAACTAAAGGAGTATTCTGCTTTGGTTAATCGAGGTTGGGCTTTGTTTCAGCAAGACAATGCCAGGTCGCACACTGCCAGGTTGACTAAGGAGAAATTCAAACAGATGGACGGTGTTGAGATTCTTCCACATCCAACATGCAGTTCCGATGCTGATCCGAGTGACTATGGACTATTGCGTTTAATGGCGCACTTTCTCCGCGACCAGCGATTCAACACTTTTGATGAAGTGAAAGAAGCGTGTTTTCATCTTTTGATTCAAAGCTAGCGGACTGGTATCTGGGACAGATTCGGATTCTGGCTGATCGCTAAGAGAAGATCGCCGAGAATGATAAACTTTATTTTGAAGAATAAATGTTCGTGTTGCGTCATAAAATTTTGTTATTTTCTTTCCGCTTCATAAATGAGCTAGTACCTTTCTGGACAAACTAATATGTGAGTGTGTGTGCATGAGTATGTGTGTGTGTGTTTGTGTGTGCACGCGCGTATTTGCGCCCGCTTGTATATGCACGCACTCATACAAGGATATGCGTATAAAAATATGTACATTCACGCTAATATATAAAGGTATATTCAAAAACCGAATTTTGTCTAGTGGGAAACCATAAGTTTAGAGAAACCTGCTGAGTAATAAATTTACTACAGGACAATTGGTCAGAAAGAAAACAGCAATCACACATAAATGTGACTTTGTTTATATGAATATTATTTCGTCTCAGCTTCTATGGCATCATTACCATCATTGTTTTCCCCTGTCCCTCTTATTTTCAATCTATCCTGTGAGTATCAAATTTTCCAAGCTCTCTTTCCTCATTATGTCCCCTAGAAATTTCAACCATATCTTCCTGATGTTAAGTATAAGTGTCCTTTTTGTTTCCATTGTATTTTCAGCATCCTTCTGTAGGACCAGATATATATATATATTTATGTTCCTCCCTCTCTTTCTCTCTCTTTCTCATTCTCTCCCTCTCTTTCATACCAAACTTTAGCAGACCCAATCATTAATTTTTTAAAACTATGAATCAGCCAAATACTAGTCAAGTTTCAGAGACCAGGGCAAGAAATATTCTTATCCATAAGCCACTGATTCTTTCCATTTCCCCTTTTTTATTCTAAGATCCAACTAATACAAGCCATTAGAGCCACTCAAGGTAGAGGTTTACTATCAAAATCGTATTGATTAATGAGTTATGGTTGAAATCATAGCTGGTAGGTAATGACGATTTTGGCGATAAGGGTGAAAGATGACGATTAACCGTTGACACGACGGTCAAGATTGTTTATGTTCAGAGAAGCACCCACGCGATAGTCTGTTCCACAAAGGATGATCTGAAAACGCTGTCATAAAAACCACATTCGTATGCTAGACTGTCTGGACAATAAGATATTTTCCTTTAAAATTAAATTAGTTATCCTCGTTACTGAAAATAGCTTGAATTGAAAATATTTTATTTCGCCTAGCAGACAATTTCAATACTTGTTAATTAATAAACAATACTTGTTAATTACTAAATATTACGTCTTTGGGTCAAAGCACTTAGAAAATTAAGGCGTTGTTTGGTTCTGTTTTCTTTAAATGCTACAGGAAAATAACACTAAATTGGTTGACGAGTATACGTTGTTAGGATAACACTGAAATTCAATACAGGAGCTACATTAACAATGACATAAGAAGAGTGTTGACTTCCTAGACACTTATCAATATTTTCTTACAAAATTCATTCGTTCATTCTTTCTTTTCTTTGTTTCTTTGATGTTTTTCTTTCTTTTCAATTATCCGTTTTCTTTCTTATTTCTTCACCATTATCTTTCTTTCACGTCTTTTCCATTATCTAATTTGCTTTCTTTCTTTCTTTCTTTCTTTCTTTCTTTCTTTCTTGTCTATTTCATTATCCTTTTTTTCTTTCTTTCTTTCTTTCTTTCATTCTTTCTTTCTTATTTTAGCATTATCCGTTTTTCTCTCTTTCTTCCTCGCCTTTTTCATTATCTTTTCTTTGTTTCTTGTCTTCTTCATTATCCTTTTTCTTTCCTTCTTTCTTTCTTTCTCCATTATCCGTCTTTCTTTCTTTCTTTCTTTCTTTCTTTCTTTCTTTCTTTCTTTCTTTCTTTCTACTCCATTTTCATTGTTTCTTTTTCACCGTTATCCTTTTTTCTCTCTTTCTTATTCGCCTTCTCCATTATCCATTTGGTTTTCTTTCAATCTTTTTTCTTTCGAGAATTCTATTGAAGAAAGACGGTTAAATATTTCTCATACAGACCTAATTGCCAGCTATGTGAGTTTCATTCTCATGATGTGTCCGGCTATTGTGATCTTTTGCCAAAGTAAACTGAATGAATTACAAGCACCAACGCCTACCGCAATCGGGATCATAAAATCATTGTCAACTAAACGATCCTTTTATTAAATGCATTCTCCAAGAATGCTTGTGAACCAAGGCGGAAAAGTACAGCCAGTTCTACTATGTAACCTGCAGCTCGGGGTGGGAGAGATGGATTTATCCATTTCCCAAAAGTATTTGCGTGTAGTGAATATAAATAAAACGATTAGAATTCGAACTCGGTTCTCCAATTTCTCATTCCGAGCCGTTATCCATTACACTCCCTGTGTATGCTTACTGAATGACACTAATGAGGAAATTCCAATAAAATAGGGACCAGAAGGAATTGTCTGACACCCCTTTCTATTATCTCATATTTCTGAGTTTATTTTGGATCCGTGTATGGTTTTCTGCCAGTATAGGTTCTGGGTTATTCTAATATCCCCCCCAAGTATATTATAGTTACCTGGCAGTTCCAACAGTTCTTTGTGACGTACTTTATCAAAAGCTTTTGCATAATCTAAGAAACACCGTTACACATCCTTTTTATATTTCTTTTCGTCTGTCTATCGTTGCAATCAAATAGGAATGACCCATTGTTTATTTTCGCTAATGGTAAGGTGCAACTAACTAACAAAAAAAAGAGAAAACAAGGACAATTTTAATATGATGATGATAACAGTTTTATCCCAGAAATTCGGACAGGAATAGATTAAATTTTGGTCTATTCTTAATTCCAACCGTAGAGATGACAACGAGAAACCATCCCCTATTTTCGCAATGGAATCATAACAATTCATAGATTATTTTTTTTACAGTGGTGTCCACCCTGTACAATACCCAAGGGATATTCGAGGTAGAGGGTCACAGTTTTTGCAAATATGTGTGTAAGATAACGGTTAACGAGAGACTTGAACAGGTTAAGATTGTAGTGATTGGGGGAAGCAACATCTTGGGAGTCGGTTTCACAAAGCAGTGATTGGTGAGAAGAAGCTGCTTGATTTTCGCGATACTAACCACAATGGTAATATTTTCGACGAGGTTTAAAATGTGACAGGTACATTTCTTTAAAAGAAACGTTCATTTTCTTGTGTGAGAAAATAAATAATGCGCTTTTTTAATTGAATCTGTCTGTCAGTCTTGTGTGATAATGTTGTGGGACGCTAGATTGCATGTAAGGATTCCGTTTTCGTCCTGATCTAGCTCTTGTAAAGGTCGTGGATAGCGGGAGGAATGAGGTACTCGCTGGAGCATTACAGGGAACCGCATATTTTCTCTTCATCTTTAGCGATGCATCCACTTGAGGTCTGGGTTGAGTTTATGCCCTAATAGGCGCTCAAGGCCCGGGGCTTTGCTGAGGGAACATCTGTTTTTTATGATTGATAACAGTTCTGGGTCCGATCGGCCATCGTGGAAGGTCACTAGATAACAAAGAAAAGGAATCTGTGAAGAAATATGATCATCTAGATCATGAAGATATACGGTAATGGATGGAAGAAGTAAAAAGGAAATCACTAAAAAAGAACACTTATTCACGAAATCAGGAAGAGACAGCTGAAATTCATTGAACACAAAATGAAGAAAGAGTGTTCGGAAAACTTAAGCCTCACAGGGTATATTGGGGGGGGAAAGAGATAGTGGGGTACAGCGAGTAACCTACCTGACGTGCTTGTGTGAATGCATGGCGTAACGTGGGTGTGCAGGAGACTTAACAAAACGCGAGAAACTAATAAGAGGCACAAGGGATATGATGTTTTGGAGTGCCATGATCGCTCATGTCCTGAAGGGACACGGCGCGTAGAAATAGAGGGAGAATATTAGCGTTTCCTTATAAGTGCTGCTGTCGGGTGAAATCTTTATTTTAAAACAATCTTTCCAGGGAAATAGGTTTCTCAAGTCCAACAGCTGTGTTCGGTCTTTTTAGTATTGCCTTTTACCTGCCTTTTATTTTAGGTAGTGTGAAAAGTCAGCATTTTGTCTATGTCATTATTCTCTCTTCGAGTGGCATTTGCTACCCATTTTAGTTGTTGCAGCTGTTAAAAGTCATCATGTGATGATATTTCTTTTATCTGGTACAGTTCTTTGTTTGTAATACTGTAGCGCCAGTCCACGAAATTCGAATAAGTATGATCCTCGGTGAGACATACAAGCTTTACTCGCTCGAAGACCTAACTATATATATATATATATATATATATATATATATATATATATATATATATATATATATATATAATTGTGTGTGTGTGTAAAATGTGTATGTATATAAATATAAACATATATATATATATATATATATATATATATATATATATATATGCAATTTTTTATATTTATTATTTATATATTACATATGTGCAGTGCTTATTGGAATGCGTTCAATATCAGCCATAGGGCTTTGATAGAGTTTGTCTGACGATCGCAAATAGCTTGAAACCCAGGGTCACAAACTCACATAAATACAACTAAATATTTATATATATATGTGTGTGTGTACGTGTGTGTGTGCGTGTGTATAGATAGATAGATAGATAGATAGATAGATAGATAGATAGATAGATAGATAGTGGTACTATTCTTAGAGTCTTTGCCGTTGTTACTATGCTATTATTATATTATAGGTGGTCTCCAAAAATTTAACATCACGTCGAACAAACAAGACGTAATAAAGTCGGTGGATGAAGTAATCGTCTATAAATAGATTTGTGTAAGTTCCCACGCACTTTTTGAACTGGGCCTGGAGGCAGCGGTCCGCTTAGATGGTTGTAGTTTTCGTTTTTCTTTGCATATAGGGGCATAATTGACCTTGACGTGTTTGGGGATTAGCGTAGAAGTGAAGCACATAAGGTCAGAGTTGAGTTAAAAAGAAATAAAAGAAAAAAAGTGAGTGAGAAAAAAGAGTGAGAAAATTTTAAGGTACAGTGAAATATTAACACAGAAAATGTATCACAGAAGAAACCCTATCTTAATTAAGCTTCCTAAAAGAAAGAACGAAAGAAAGAAGGCAAAGATAGGTTAAGTAAGAGGATGTTGGGAAAGAAAAACCGGAAAAAAGTGGGAAAGGTGAAAGGAAGAGTGATAGAGAATTAAAAAGAAAGATATAAAATGCAGAAAGAAATGGAAAACACGACAGATAGAAAGAAAAGGATAGGAAAAAAGGAAAAGAATAAACAATAAAAAAGTAAAAGGCAGAAACAAAGAAAAAGAGAGGTTAAATAGAAGAATAGACAGAAAAGAAAGAAAGACAGAAGAAAAGAAGATAAGATAAAAAGAAATAGAAAAAAGAAATGGGTAGAAAAAATAAAAGTGAAAGAAAAAATAAGGGAAAATATTTCTTCTCGAAACAGAAATTAACATATCCGGAATCTTTTGTGAGAATGGAAAACACAAAAAAAAATACAAAAGAAAGTAAATTCCAAAAGAAAGAAAGAAAGAAAGAAAGAAAGAAAGAAAGAAAGAAAATAGCAGAAAGAGGAAACAAGTGAAATATTTTTTTCTCGGAACAAGAAGCAACATATCCATATAGAGAAAGAAAGACAAAAACAAAAACATGAAAAAGAAAGTAAATTCCAAAAGAAAGAAAGAAAGAAAGAAAAAGAGAAAAGAAAAAAAAGAGAAGAAAAATGAAATAAGAAATAGAAAGGAAATGACAGAAGAAAGTAAGAAGGGAAAATATTTTTTCTCAGAACAGAAAGCAGCATATCCATACAGAGAAAGGAAAGCCAAATGAAAAGAACGAAAAAGAAAGGAAATTCCAAAGAAAAGAAAGAAAAAAGGAAAGAAAGATAGAAAGAAGACATTGAATGAAAGAAAGAATTTGAAAATTTTCATAAAAAGAAAGCAGCTTTTGGCGAAGTATTTCCGCTTGCTTGCAATTTGTGCTGGAATTCACCTTGTCATCAGTGCAAGTCTTGAAGTTAAACTTTGAGTTGGGACTCCCTCATTCTTTTGTAAATCTTTTTAATTTTCAATCCTGTTTTTTTTCCATTTTTAGATGCTAATTTTAAAGGTTTTTTTTAGTAGATTCCTATGGGGCATAATGTCTATTTGATAGACCAGAAAGTTCCGAAAAATATCTAAATCTGACCTCAATTTATTTAGTCAGTCTTTAATCCATATGGTAAAAACATGGCTTTAGAAAAAAAAATTAAATCGACTATAGAAGGTTTTCTTTGAGCGTAGCATAACAGGAGCATTTTTTTCTTTTTTACAAACGTTTACTTCACAGCTAATGTTTAATATGTATTTAATGACTATTTATGACATTATATCATTTATACCATACTAAACACACGAACACACACACATACACACACATATGTTCACTCACTGAGCACACCCGTGTTTTATACTGCAACGACCTTTGTTTCAATTTCAAGAAGACAGCGCATGACTTGGCGTAATCAATTTTAAGGCCAGTCACTCAAACCCTCGATGTCTTCCTAAACGCTCTTCCAATCCGATATCATTCACAATATTTGGGTCAACTCCTAGTATGGTTTTCAAGCATAAAATGGTGCCTTGCACTGGAATCACGATCGACAGTATAGCCTCGACGGCCACATCGACCATGGTGAGATTCCACTAAAAGTTTCAGGAAAATGAACATTCTAACTACTCGATCACGCGTCCAAACGTATATCGATTGCATTCCCATTATCCAGAGAAACCATCCCACAAGGTGTGCTTAAACCCCCAGTGCCGAGAAGCCTGACAGAAAGCTTAGACCAATTAACCTTTTTTTTAAAAATCCGCATCTATCGTTTAAAGATTTCAAAATCCATATTTGTTAATTTTATTTCCGTAACTTAAATTTAAAACCAATGTCTTAAGTAATTTATTTAATTCTTTAATCTGATATTAATTATTGTTGATATCATACATATATAGATAGATATAAACGGCCTATTTTGATAATGAGCTCTTTGTAATGATATATATATATATGTATATTGCTTAATTACTTATACCCGCTGAAAATTAGACGGACCGGTCTGCCTACGAAACTCTGGAGTCGGAATGCTGAAAGTAACATCAATCCGCTAAGGGACTGATATTAACTCACATTAATCATATATATATATATATATATATATATATATATATATATATATATATATATATATATATTTAGATAGATAGATAGATAGATAGATAGATAGATAGATAGATAGATATGTGTGTGTGCATAACTTCTCAGTCTTGCGTTTTAATGTGTGTATAACTTATCAGACTCGCTTGATATCAATTATTTCTAATACATATATATATATATATATTTATATATATATATATATATATATATATATATATGTATGTATGTATGTATGTATGTATAAAGGTAAAAATCCGTAGGTAAGTAATACATGTGGATCCTAATAATATAAAATATTACAACTGATCCACAAAAGAGAGCTCAATATATGTATTATAGAGCATATAAGTTAATTACATAAATATGAAACTCAATTGCACCCTATTTCTATGGCCATTTCGCTCCTCGAGAGATTTCTCTCTTAGAGAAATTCCCTGTAGCTTCTCAATACTAAATCGTTTGATAAAAAAAATGTATCGTAACGTTTTTTTAATTGAAAATTAAAAAGGATAAGAAGGAAAAGAATAAAAGAGAGGAAAAAAGCGGGAAAACCGCAAATAAGTGAAAAGACATTTAAGAGGGAGAAAAACAGAGATAGACAGAAAAAAGGAGAACGAAAAAACAAAGTAGTGAGGGGGGAATATGAAGACAGACACATATACAAGTCTAGACAAAAGTTAAAAACGTTTGAAGATTAACAATGACCTATATTTAAAATGTTAACTCGTGTTCAAATAGGAAAAAATACATAAAGAAATACAAGTTAAGAAAGTTTTGGTTTCCAAGTGCCGTCATAGAAGTAAATTCCAACTGATATAATATTTTTCAACCTCGCACTTTCCACATAACTTTTTTTTCTTCCTGATTACTCCTTTTATTTAACACTCTTCCTATTGGTTTATTTATATATGATATTTTGGTTTATGTTAGGTATATATAATTGTCTTATTTTCCTTTATTTTTCCTCTTTTTTTGTAATTGAGACTTCTCTTTCTTTTCTTTTCTGTTTATTCTGTTTTTATATTATATGATTTACTTATATATAACCATTATGGTGGTCCTTTGATATATTTAATAATATAGATTTTATATATTCCCCACTACTTGATAAGTCATATTTAAAAAGGTATTATTCTATATCTCCCCATTTTTTAAATTTAATTAAAAAGAACGGGCATATAAATGTGTTAATTGAGTTTCATTTTATGTAATTGAGTTTCATATATATATATATATATATATATATATATATATATATATATATATATATATATATATATATATGTATGTATGTATGTATATATATATATATATGTATATATATATATATGTATATATATATATATGTGTGTCTGTGTGTGTGTGTGTAGAGAGCGATATGAACACTCAATCATATTGACCACACTTTTCTAATAGCTATATATATGCGTGTGTGTGTGCACGCGCGACAGCGCGTATGTGTGTGCGCGTGCGTGTGTGTGTGTGCGTGTGTGACTTCTCAGCTTTGTGTTTGAAACTATCATAATCAACAGTTGATGTTCGTCAAAGTCAATTGTTCTCAACTCTAGGCTGTATTTCAAGAGAAGTCACCACCTTTAAAACGCTTAAACCGGTTTTAGGCAGTAGAGTCAAGTACTGTTACATTACTTTCCGCTTCCAGAATTCTATGAACTGATTTAACGTCCCCAACGTCCAATTTCAAATAACGCCTAAAATAATGCCAGTATATCGATACATTAAATAACCGAACCGGGGTTGATATACCGTAAATTCCACCAACACAGCTAACCAAATGAACTCTCTAACAATGAAGGTTAACTTCTCTAGTTATTCTACGGTAGGCAAGTTGTCAAATGATTGTTCATAAAATGAGACTTAACTCATACTCCTGTGTACCATCAGAGCCGGTATGATTAAATTATTTCTTTCATTTCATCCCCAACCATCATGGCGGTTATCTATTACGGCTTGCTCATTATTTTTCAAATAACTCTTTTTTCTGCAGCGAGATTATTTTTTTTTCGGGCATTTAAAATTCTCGGCGGAAGGTTTATTTGAATTGCTAGGCTTAATTTATAAGTTGAAATATTCCCACCGACATGATTATTCCTGACGTTGGTACAATAAAATAGGGCTATAAGTATTTGAGAAGATAGATATCACCAACAATGGCTTGCGAGCTGACACTACTGACCATTGATCTATCCTAGGTACCCGGATCAGACATAGTTTATTTTTTTCTCTCCATGCTTAACATCGGAAGTGTGAAGGGGTGTCAACGTAGGAAGTGGAATCGACGAACTGAGCTCAAATTCCAGCCTAGTCTGTTACGTTCAATTTCGCACTAATGGCGGTAACAAGGAATGAATCCATCTCTTCCCTCCCCCAGCTTTGGGTTAAATAGAAGGATAGACCGGGCTGTGGCCTTAGGTGCCAGTCAGTTAAGAGAAATAAAACATTGAATTTCAAATCATGGAGGCGGAAACAGGAAACCAGTTCACCATCATTCCCATGAAAGATTTATCTAGAGATTTTTGAAATTCTCCAAAGAAGAATCTACAATATTATCACTCGTAACGTAGCATCTCAGCTTCATTACTTTCTCACCACCGTAACGGAAATTCCCTTTACTTTTTTTATAAATATTTTCATGGCATTTTTTTCTGTTGAAGTTTCCTCTTTAGTACCTCGACTTCATGAACTTAAGTGGCGTACTAGATTGGCAGTTAGGTCTCATCACTTTACTGTTGAAATTGCTAGATGTAACTAAATTCTATTCTAATATATTTCTCTCTCATATTTATCATTTCTGAACCATTTTTCTGGTTTCTCGCTTTTCTGTTAATTACGATCGTCAAAAATTTAAATGCAACGTCAATCCTCATGTCTTTTTTTTAATCTATAAATCAACCATCCGTCCTTGCATGGAATATCGCTGTCATATATGGTCTGATGCTCCCGCTGTGCGTCTCGAGGTACTTGACAAAATCCAGAAAATAATATACAAGATGATAGGTCCTGATCTGGCATGTAGTCTACAATCGTTATCCCACAGACGTGCCATGGCCCCCCTCTGTCTCTTCTACAAATATTTTCACGGCATCTACTTTCGCTGGTTCCAGGACGGCATGAATTTAAACGAGCTACCAGGCTGACAACTTGGCCCCACCCTTTCACTGTCAAAACGGTTAAATGTAACCGTTTCTTCTTCTCAAACAGCTTCTTCTCCCGCACTTTCAGTCTGTGGAACTTCTCCTTACTTACTTCTACGATGACCATAATCTTCAAATATTCAAGTTTAATGTCAATCGACATCTGACACCCTGAGCTTGTTCCCCGTCATGTATCCTTTCCTCAAACACGCCTCTTTACCCTTGTTCTCAATCCTCTGTAACCCTTCGCCTACTAGTGGCACTCCCGCCTTGCTTGAGGTGAATTGCCTTAAAAAAATTATTTTATTGTCCTTTCTCATTAACGTTTTCATAGTTTTTTTTCACTTTCAGTTAACCCCACCATTTCTCTTAATGGTTTTAACGTCTTGCTTGGCGTAAAATGATTTAAAATTGTAGCTGTTCACAGATAATAAAGAAAAAGGAACCTGTGGAGAGTCATGATCACGTACGCCTTGAAATGACATGACATAATAAGATAAACATTCCTCGGCTCTTAACCACTCTCTTGAGAATCTCCTTAGGATCAAACTTACCTTGAGAGCATGCTGCAAAGCAAACAAACGCCTTACCAGTTGACCGTTTGTATTTCGTGTTGTTTCATTCACTCAGTTTAATTGGAAGTATTTAATTAATAAATTAGTCACTTTTCCGAAGAAGTAATTAACGCTCGTTTTTCCAATTAGACGCCTATATCAATGAGCCTGACCATTATCTTCTTACATAGTCTGTTTCAGGTCGCCATGTTTAGACAAACTTGTTGACCTGTACGCCGACCGCAGATGACACTAAACAATGTTCGATTGGAAGCTTTCACAATGAAAAACACCCCGAAAATATTTATTTTTAAAATGCCAAAAGCAAATCAGTCTAAAACGTGTTATACCGGATCTGAAATCTTGTGTTTAAAGTTCTGGTTTAGATGGAGTATTTTATGCATGGTGAAGACAACCTGTCTCGGCAAAGGAACATCTCTGATATAAAATGCATATCGTGAGGGTATACATTCCAAGTATGAGTGAAGGTATAAATTCTGGCATGAGTGATCGCACATGATGGAGAACGAAGGCTTCTTTAAAGTCTTGTGTATTAATCTCCCAAATCCTGGTGTTGTCTTAAGCCAGCACAGAAGAGTAGGCTGATGAAACTAACTTAACATGACAAACTAAAATTTTTCGGATCTACGACATGTGAGCAAAATAGCAGTCGCGGACTAATAATAAATGACAATTAAGGGATCACTCCGCCAGTTCCATGTAGGAGTGTTACATGCGACAATATATATGTCTGCTCAAAGCCGAGCTCTTTGGAAATGAATACCGTATTTTCCGATTTCAAGACGCTGCGGCTTGGAAGACGTACCCTAATATTAGAAAGGAATTTCTAAGAAAAAAGTCATTCTCATATAACACATTCATCATGCGTCCCTAACATACTGTGCCACGTATTGTTTACATTAAGCACTCGTTCGATTTTGTTTCTATGGCAATGAAATACTAGTCAAGATCAGAAAGGCTTCCGCCGCTTCTAGTAAACAGAGCAAGTTTAAATTTGTGGCTCGGCTCCAGGCTCTTGGAAATTCTTGCTAAGTACTGAGGTTACATCATATAAAAGGCTGGATTAGATAATGACTCAACATACAAATCCACGTCCCTATCAGTCAAGCCAATTAGGGGACCGTCCAATCCTGGGCGTTGCCTTACATTCGTCTTGGAAGACGCACACGTCTTGTAAGCCGGAAAACTCGGTACCTACTTTACTTGTTGCGAAATCTGTCGTAGGAGGCGATAGAGAAAAGATGCTTCTACGTATAAAGGGTATATACTATCAATAACGTTTGCATGGATTTCTAACATATCACCCTCTATTTTCAATGCATATCAATAGTAAAAACAGCTGACCATATGTTAGTAAGTATATTTAATTGCTGTTTTGAAAAGTAAATAGATTAGAAATTTATTTATCGTATACATATTAAGAGCTATTTGATGTCAATCATTTTACGTTAATTTCTTTCCGAAGACAATTATGTTCTTCCTGTTTTTCAACGAGAACCGCATATAAATCTAATACATAAATTTACTTAAAAAAGATTTAGGTAAAGATTTTGCAAAGTTATTTTTTACCGTTAAGTCTATTTAATTTTAACTATTGACTGATTTGTCTTTAATGGTTTATTCAGCCGTTGTAGATTATTTAGCCCTTTCAAGTTCACATTTGTGTAATTGATGTATACAGCAAAAAATATTATTGTTCGTTTCATTTGACATATCTACATGACTTTGACTTAGAAAAATAATATTATTGAATGTATATATATAGCAATAGGACATTATGTCCGCTTTATCCCATATCAATGCGTTTTGGGGACAATTATGTCCCACGGGACGTGCTGAAAACATCTGTGGGACACATATATCCCAGGGAATTCAAAAGGGTTTTAAAACCAGAAAATATTTTTAGATTGTAAGAATTTTTTGAAGATAATAACGAATTACTGATACATAGTTGATGGCACGTAGTGAAAAGTTGGATTCATGCCTTTTTCCAAGGGTATTTGTGTATAAGTGAATATAACGATCCCGACTGGAATTGGAACTTGGCTCTCTGAATTCCAATTCTGAGCCATTATCCATTAGACCACACATAGGCTTCTCGGCTTGGAGTAATGGTTAGGAAGTTTGTCTTGCTAGAACAATTACGACTCAGTAGGGAGTTAGATCCTCTCTAGGTGCCCCATACCTTTGGCCTTGTGCCACGTCTAAGCTACCCTTAGAAAATCATCATTAGACCACGCGCACATCCAGCACCTAGAATACCTAAGGGGTCATCCATCTAGGTACTGAGCAGACTTGACTTTGCTTAACTTATGTGATCGTACGAGAACTGATGTTTCAACGCGATATGACCGTAAGCCTAATTTATTTGCGAAAGAAAATTGATTAAAAAGGAAGAGTTTTGAAACAGAGGAAAAACATATTGGCAAATTCTCTTTTCGACAAATATTCGCTTCAAGTACCATGCCTGATAGAATAGGAATGTGATTATTATTTCATTTACTTATCGCTATCTTTGTATCAAAGCGAAGGAAATTGTTTACGTATCTAAGAAAGAGTAGCCATTGTATAGATTATGTATTCTATAAACAGCTAATCCCACGAGATAACATGTCTGATGTAGTTGTAAGCAGTTTGTCTGCAATGCTCGAACCCCCTTTTTTGTGTAGGGCAATACTCTTTGCACTGGCGACGCCAGGTGGCAGTGGTTTTGTCATGACAATTGCGAAAAGTTCCAAGTGTTTTTCTGATGAAGGCTCAAGATGAAAAAATGTCAAAGAAGAGAGCACAACAAAAATAATTAGAAAGATATACCGTGAAGAAACTTACAGGTGAAAATCTAAGTAATGTTCGGATCTCCCATCTCAATATTTGCATAGTAATGTAATAATTGAAAAATATATATTTACAGTCTCATATATGAAAACCTCATAATAAGGCCTTAGCAAAATGTAACATAAACTAATATGAATGCATGTTTCTACCCGATATAAAGTGGGGGATCTGTTTTATAAATAGGTTCATCTAACGTTCGGTTCACACTACACTTCGGTCTTTTGAACAGGAGTAGTGGTTTATCCCTTGTTTCCTGTTTAGGACTAGGTTTCCGGTTCCTTGTAAAGACAACTTCATCTCTATGCACTTCACGCTTGTCCTTTCTTAGGCGAATATAACTGCACGCAGTAACGCTCGACCTTTGGTCTTGTACTGGGTGAACATTAGTTAAAAAATAAACGAAAAATAAATAAACTGGTCCTGTTAATACACATGAATATAATAATTTAAAAAAATATTTAAACATTCACATGTGAAAACCTCAAATAAACGTAAAAATGTAACAAAATAGATCATTATTTGTTTGGACATGTGTTAGCTAATATTAATATCAAATTCTACTGGACATAAACTTGGGGATCATCTTTCTGTTTTTATTAAGCATTAATTGATACCCACCTCGCACAGTTAGTTTTTATTAATATAAAAACTGGAAAAAAAATTATATTTAACTTTAAATACGTGAAAATCTAATAATATTAGGTTGGTGCAAAAATAATGTCGTTTTTTGACATGATCTTGAACGTCAAAAACGACATTATTTTTGCATCAACCTAATAGTAAGGGATTAAAATAGGCCGTCATTGTTTTATGGCAGTGGTAAAGTACACTAATAATTAGCACTGTAAACCATAATACATATATATTTATTTTTCTTCTTCGTCTTCTTCTTCTTATCTTCTTTGTGTCGTGTCCCTTCAGGACGTGAACAATCACGTCTCTCCTCAACCTGATATTTCTTATAAAGTTGGATCCTTTGCCAAGTCTCACGCCACCATTTTCGTCGTCCCTTCGTGCAAGCTCCTCAAGCCTATCATTGTTTCTTCGATATGTCTTGCGAGTGTCAACTTATACAAACCCCAGTTCATCATTATGTGACGCATACGTTGTACCAATTAACTCGATGAAGGTAGTATCTTCAAATTACAAGAATTCCTGTAAAAAAATAAATAATATAAAATTAACATGGCAGCCCAAGGATATTTGATGCTGGCAATTTCTGAATGTTAGAATTTCAATTTAAATAAAACAATAAAAAAGTCAATGTATTTCTTAAAGAATTTTAAATAGTTTGAAGCAAGAGTCATTTTCTACTGAGTACATTTTTTATATATCTTTTGCTATTGTTAGATCAGGCACTGCTTTTTTCAAATCCATGTGATGTGTGTTTTGTCTATGACTAGCAAATTTATCGCATTACAATTTTGTCAACCAATTGAATTCTCCAGTATTGGATTTGTTATTTGTTATTTGATTTATCCTGCAATTCATATTTAAATTCATGATGGGGTTGTTTCACATAGTAAGTAAACCGAATAAAAGAAGCCGAATAACCAAATTTTAAAAATAATTCTATAAAATATCTACCACTTTAATAAGAAGTGTTGCTATAGTTTATTTTTCTCTCTCTCTCTCTCTGTCTTTGTATATACATATATATATATATATATATATATATATATATATATATATACATACATATATATATATATATATACACATATATATATATATATACATATATATATATATATATATATATATATATATATATATATATATATATATATTGTGTATTTCGGCAGTAATAATTTTTTTTATATAGGACACTGTGCAATGAAAAACTTCAAATTCTGTAAGCAGTTGTAATAAAAGAGAAGTGGCCAGCATTAAAAAAGATATCTTTCTCCATAATGGACCTGTATATCGAAGTGTGTTTAAAAAAACACAATCATAAAATTGTCACTTTGACCGTTTCTATGACGTCACTTGAAATTGGTTTCATCAAATGTGAGAACAGTGGAAGACAGTTGCGTAAATAGACACTTGAAAACAATCCTTGAAAACGAATTACAACAGAACCAATGTCTAGATTCATTGTAATGTGTTGTGACTAGTTTGAAATGTAATTTTGTTGAGTGTGGGTTGCTTCGTTTTAATGTAGATGGCCTCCAATAACTGTGTGTATGTGTGAGTATTATTGTGTTATCAACTAAAATCTGTCTAATATTATGTACATGGCCATGAATAATATATATATATATATATATATATATATATATATATATATATATATATATATATATATATATATATATATATATATATATATATATATATATATATATATATATATATATATATATATATATATCCGGTGTTCTTATTGATATTTTTATTTTTACAAAATAGTGCTCAATGTAAATTTACATATTATTCAGTTAGCGAATTTTGTGCCTCTGTGGTCACCACTCCTCTCCATGTCAGGATTACAAGGAAGAATAGTGAAATATATGGAGGTTCGAATCCTGTCGAAGAAGCACATATTTTCTAAAACATTTCTCGAGCATTCAGGCCGGTAAATGTAATTAACACTGATTTAGAAAAGAGAGCATTTAATTAAATTAAATTCTATTTATAAAAATAACGTATAAACAAAAAATATATTAAAATAATTATCGTACTTAATCCATTTCATAATACACACACAGTAATATATATATATATATATATATATATATATATGTATATATGTGTGAGGATATGATATATAGATTTCTATATATCAATGCTAGAAATATAAATGACTAAGTGGATAAAATTCTGCGTAACGATTTTCGTCCTCCAGAAGGAATTCATCTGACGATAGTAATGATTTTGCAGATGGAATTATAAATGTGTAGGAGTGGGGAGGGGGAGATATATAAGCGCAAGTATAAAATATGCACTACAGGAAACGCTTAAGATGTTGGAATGATGAAAATTTCAATTTTTAAATTAATTTTTTTTAGACGTTTCTGGGCGTGTAGTTTAGCCGACTTCCTTTTGTTTTGGCGCTTTTGCTTTTGTTCGTATCGCCTTTTTTATCGCTTTATCTCATGTTATGAAGAGAGAAGATCTGATGCTTCATTGAATATGACGGACAAGGAAAAAATTGTAAGTATTTTATTTAAAAGTCTTTATTTTGTCTGTATGTCTTTACACTCTTTTTTTGTGTGGGTCTAATAGTCTGTAGAAACAAACATTCCAATATTTATGAAATTACTACACTGCCGTATAGGAAAACGAAACAAAGTATCAGAGCAAAGAAAACGGATCTTCCTATCTTGGCTATAAAATGGTTAAGATATTAAGATATAATCACAAGAACAATTTCTAATCCAGAGCGAATTAAAAGAAACGATATGTCACCACTAGAGATCTCACTTCAACGTAGTGCAATGGTTAGCAAGCTTGTTCAAATACGACTGCGTAGTGAGTTCGATCCTCAAGTAAGAGTAGCTTATTAAATCGCTATAAGGACACTAGAAAATCTGAAAAAAAAATTGCGTAATTTCCCTTGTTCATTACATTTAAGAATTTCAGCCCAAATCCATTATATACCAAAGTTTGGTCACTTTTTTTAAGCGTTTCACCCCAAGAATGGCGGAAAGCCACTAGCACGTAAGGGGTTACAGAGAGTTGGAGCGAGAGCAAAGAGGAGTGATAGAGGAAAGGATGAAGAGAAGGATAGGGGATAGATCAAGTGTGTTGTAATTGTTAACCGCCTTGTCTTGCTAGATAAATTACGACAGAGTAGTGAGTGCGATCCTCACTATGTACTCTATGCTTTCAACAATTTGTCGCATCTAAAATCGATATATACCAAAATCTTAACGAAATAAATTGCCGATTATTGATTTTTACAGATAGTTTGCTTCGTCTTGACTGACTGAAAACATACTGGACTTTGTTAATACTTAAAATCAATTAACACAATTATATTTAAGAGAGATAATAATTCGAATGGTTAATTTCTTAATTATAAAACCCAGTTAATTAATGAGTTTTAAACCAGCTAATGTAACCACAAAAACCTCTCAAATATTAAATACAATAAAATAGGATAAAATGATTCATTTGAAAAATATGTTATCGATGAAAGTTTTTTTAACAAACCAATCATTCAGCAATATCATATTATAAAATCAAATTTGGAGAAACATGTCTCTTTTATTCCCAAGTATTTCCGCCATTGAGGCAGCACTGAATTTTCTTACAAGTATTGTTATCACGTAGAGACATGAAGATTTACACGTGGTAACAAAGATCGGTGTCAGAAGGATTGACTGTGCTTAGTTTCGTTTGGCAGAAAGCCAAAGTATTGAATTGGTTTGTAAGGGGAGCTTTGCTAATTATTACCGCTACAGTCGATGCCGGCATAACTCTAATGTATTATATAAAATGCAAAGTTGGTTCGTTGTCATAATCGTCTTTTAAAGGAAAAGCACTGAGTGGTGGGGGTGGGAATAAAGAGAGAAGGGAAAAGTAAAGAACAATAAGAGAAATAGAAGAGAGAACGCGAAGGCAGAATGTTGAAGAGAAGGAAAGAAAAATGAATGAGAAAGCAGATAAGAATGAAAAGTTAGATAAATAAAAGCAACAGAGAGAGAAAGGGAGGGAGAGAGAATAAGGTTAAAGGTGGGCAACAAGCAAAATGAAAGAAAGAATGAGAGATTACAATAAAATGGTAAGTGAATGAATTCGTACTAAACAGAGTGGGAGAGAGAGACATAAAGGGAGAGAGAGACATACACAGACAAACAAATGGAAATACAATGAGAGAGAGAGAGAAACGACTAAAGAAAGAGAAAGAGAGAAAGATGTAGAGACACTGAGATGTAGCGAGAGTATTAGAGAAAGAGAAGGGTACGAAAAAGGACAGGGAGCGGTAGAGGAAGAAAACACATGGAGAGACAGAGAAACAGCCAGAGACAGACTGAGAGAGAAAGTCTCAATGAGAGACATACCGAAACAGAGATATAAACAGAGAGAGAGAGAGAGAGAGAGAGAGAGAGCGAGAGAGAGCGAGAGAGAGCGAGAGAGAGAGAGAGAGAAGTAGGACCATAGTGAGATAGAAACAGATATAGAAAAACGGATAAATATACAGAGAGAGAGATAGAGAGAGAGAGAGAGAGAGAGAGTTATAGAAAACACAGAAAGCGGCAGATAGAAACAGAGAGGGAATGTAGAAACAGAAAGAGAGAGAGAGAGTGCGCGTTCGAAACAAAAAGGGGGGATACGCACAAAGACGAAAATCTAGAGAGAGGCCCGGATTGAGAAACACAGAGATAAACAGTAAGATAGAAGCAGAGAGAGAGAGAGAGAGAGAGAGAGAGAGAGAGAGAGAGAGAGAGAGAAAGAGAGAGAGAGAGGGGGTACAGCAGTGAGAGGAGACACACAAAAAAGAAAACAAAGAATGAGAGTGGGGATGAAGAGAGCGAGAGAAAGGAAAGAGGGTGAGAAAAACAGAAAGATCCAGAGACAGAAAGAGAGAGGGATAAGCAGAGAAATAAAGGCGTGGTGAAAGAGAGAGAGAGAGAGAGAGAGAGAGAGAGAGAGAGAGAGAGAGAGAGAGAGAGAGAGAGAGAGTCATTAGAGACAAATGAAAAAATTGAAACAGAGAGAACTCATACTCATAATAATAGAGATAGAGGGATAGAAAGAAAAGAAAAGGGAAAAAACGAGAGACACACAGACGAAAACAAAAAAAAAAAGGGAAAGAGAGATTTAAATCAGGGAAGAGAAACAAATGGCTACCAATAGTCGAGTTATCAAGCTTAATCAAAGAGAAAGAGAGAACGAAAGAGAGAGAGAGAGAGTCCATTTTTAAATAGGTCAGTCTACGTCTCTCGATCTGATAACAAGAGCGGCACACAGCAAATAAAACATGTTGCTTACATAACATATTAGATGCTGTTCCTGCATTCACCGCACTAACGTCTGCTTCATCCATTTACGTTCATCTAAATCAACATCGTTATTTAATAAACAATCAAACCAGTTAATTAACTTATTATCTTTCTCTGACGACCAGTGTGAGTGGGTGGGTCTCTGTCTATTACAAGAGGAATTGGACGAGTACATTCCTTGTCTCAGACTTCCTCGCTGTCGAAATTGCAAAATTCTATCAAATGTTATCAAATTTTGTTAACCAAAAATCTTTGCGAGGACGGGAAAACAGAATAATGACTCCATGTCGGCAGAACCGTGATTAAAAAAAAAAAATGCAAAGAAAAAAACGAATGAAAATCAGTAGGAAACGTAAAAAATTATACAAATAAAACATTTATTTGCCTATCCTTTACCTACGAGGCCAAATGACACAAATTCGGTTTAATATAGAGTCCCAAGTAAGTTTGCATGTGGATTCCTAAAAAAAAACAAAAACAAAAATCTGGCCTGACCAGACATCAGGACCTACTGCTCAGGATAACGTGTTTATGCAAATGGGGATGTGCCACCTAGGAGGTGGATACCCTGAAATTACACATACACATGCAAAAGTAGGACAGTAATGAAAAACAAAACTCACACGCGTAAAAAAACTATAATAAATATATTATAATAAAAATTATGAAAATAAAAATATTAAAAATGATTTTAATTAATTAAAGGAAATCTAGTATTAAATAAATCCTAGAACTACTTTTCTTTTTAATCAAATTAGTCCAATCAAGGCAACAAAGCTGTTTATACACAAGGGGTTACTGGGTATGAAAGAATTCGAAAACAGAAGCATTATTGAGAAGCGAGAACAATAGAAGAATAATCGGGAAGACAGTAGATAACAATTGACATTGCAATATATGTCTATATTTCCTCAAGGACACATGGCACAGTGGATAAAGGCGTTGGTTAGATCCAGTGACAAGACCCAAAGAGTGTGAGTTTAATACCCGGTTAAGGCAGTGGAGAACTTTCAGAGGGAAAAATTAACAGGAGGTAACTGATAACTGACATCCATTAAACATGGCACGTGGAACTAGAACAGTCTACCCCAGTGAGCGAAATAAAGGGTTCAGTTCGAAATTCCAACCACCCGAAGAAGGCCGGAGCGTACAACGGCCGAAACGTTTTAATACATATGGCGAAAAGATGAGGACTATAGTCCGAATAATGTAAATAGTGTAAAATATTGAAAAATTAAAAAGATATTGTGATATGAAAACCAGACATCAAATATATCGAGTGATTATCAAATGTTGGCTAAAAGAAATATAACGAGTTGTAGACTAAACTTCTTTTAGGGAAAAGCAATTACAATAAGATGATCGAATCCAACACGATTGTATGAATTAACTGAAGTACCTAAAATTAGGCATCAAGATAAAATACTCCCATAAGGCATATTATACTCTTCATTGAAGAAGGTCGGAGCGTACAACGTCTGAAACGTTGTAATAAATATGGCGACAAAGACGAGGACAATAGTCCGAATAATGTAAATAATGATTGACATTGCATTTAAATTATTGAAGATAAAAGCTGACTGGAAAGCAAGAAGCCAGAAGAGAGTTCCACAGGCGAGAAATGCAAGAGAAGAAACTGTTAGCGTAGAACTT
Source organism: Acanthosepion esculentum (assembly GCA_964036315.1). Taxonomy (NCBI): domain Eukaryota; kingdom Metazoa; phylum Mollusca; class Cephalopoda; order Sepiida; family Sepiidae; genus Acanthosepion; species Acanthosepion esculentum. The sequence goes on along the minus strand of OZ038477.1, from coordinate 112,497,491 downwards.
ACGGTTGCATCTTGCCATTCAGCTGTAAATTGATGAGACCTTGTTGCTAATCTAGTATTGCGCCTTAAATTCATAAAGTCCAGGTACCATAGCGAAGAGATTATTTGAACAATTACCATGAAAGTTTATATAGAAAAGCCAATGGAAGCAACTTTTGGGCGGTGGAAAAAGTGACTGAAATCGAGACGTCAGGTCTGGATGAATAATTACTCTTATGATACTGAAAATACTGTATAAAAATACCTTTTCAACTCCCTGTATTTATAACTAATAACAGGCCACACATGATCAGAACACAATAAGCAAATACAAATGACAAATGTCAGCAATGCTAACAGAAAAAAATAACATTTGGCTACGAGACCATGAGATTCTTACAAGAATTGAAATATTAATTTTATTAATAGATATAAAATAAATCTATTTTCCTCTCAACATTTGACCTTAAAGGCTCGTTTGCGGTCCAGGAAATATGTTGTTGACGTGACCGGAAAAATAGAATCTAGTGGTTTTTAAAAGTCGTTAGAAAACAAATCTGTAAAACCTTTTGAATTTGTGATTGCATAACGATATTATAACGATATTTCAACCCATGCGTAATTCAATATCGAATATAAATTTTATAGGGCAAAAAATCACAATGAATTCAGAGTTACACTGTTAACGCCAATGGCAGTCCTGGGTATGATGATAAACTACAACCAGAAGCAAGACCTCTGATCGGGAAATTGGAGGTTTTGAGGAGAATAGAACCACTTCTTAATTGTTATTGTTCGCAGGTGCACTCTGATTCGGTGTGGTAGCACCTGTTTGGGTTTCAGCTATGGGCAAATGTTGAACTCATAAACATAAATAAAACATTATGAAAGTATAAATATACATTTTTATATAAAAATACCAACACTTCCTATTTATAATAAAATTAACAACAATACCTATTTATATATATATTTAGTTGAAGCCATATAATTGTGTTCAAAATATTTTGATTTCGGCATTAAATGAACCATAGAGGTGTTGATATGCTGCTAAACAAAATCGAGCAACAAACCAATAACCCCAAGGTTAAATATTGATGAGTTCTATACAGTTTGCCAAAAAGTAAATATTAGTCGGCCTATTTTTTACTCAAAAGTTTAGTTTTGTTCTTTTTGATTTGTGGCATATAAACACCTCTATGGGTTATTTAATGTCAAATTCTAAATACTTTGTACGCAATTGCATGGCTTCAACTACACATATTTTTTACATCATTTTATACTTTCAGAGTAAATATGTTATATATATATATATATATATATATATATATATATATATATATATATATAAAAAGGAGAGCTTATACTTTTATATATATATATATATATATATATATATATATATATATATATATATATATATATATATATATATATATATAAGGGAAACGTTATAGTTGTTCCAACGAGAGAAAATGTATATTTTAAAGAAAAGAGAGAAGCCTCAAACGTTTTTGGTTATAATGTAGATTTTTTAAATATATATTATATTTTATTTACCATATTTTTGCTACACGCGTTTCTGGTTTTGCTACTTTTATCAGGCAAAGAGTGGTTATTTCCACATATTAAAAAAGGAATGAATTTTCCTTATGTTTCCGATGTTTAATCATTGTCTTTTTTGTGTAGTAGTTTGGATTGCTACTACACACAAAAGGAAAAGGTTAAGGCATAACGGGTCGCCACCCACGGGAAAAGTTGACCATATTGAGGATCATGACAGCATTCACCATCTTAAACAAAGAGACCGTCCAGAAGAGTTGTAAGAGATTCCGAAGTCGTCTGGAGGCCGTGGTTGAAGTGAATGGCGATTTTATTGAATAAATTTACTCTTTAGTATTTCAAGTTTTTTTGTGTAATTTTGGTAAATATATCTGTCAGTGTTATTTTCATTTTTGCGTAATTTAGACGACAATTTATCTATTGCACCCATTAGATAGATAGATAGATAGATAGATAGATAGATAGATAGATAGCTAGATAGATAGGCATGATCAAACTTAATAAACAGACTGAAAGCTAACTTTGAGCCAATCGAATAGTTCTTTAGAAAGATTGATTTCATTTTCGTACAAAGATTCATTAGTGGGCTAATCAGAATGAATCGAATTTATTGCCACAGTCAATCTGCGAAAATAGCTAATTATCATTCGTTCTTCAGTCGGCTTTCTTGTGACTGATATTATTAAATAGATTCAGGGGTAAATACGATCAGATAGAGGTAGATCAGATTGAGACTTGTCCAGATTAGTGAGTTACGCTGCTGATTGATCTCACTATAGTGACCAGCTGGTCTTTGAGGCGATCTATCTAACCATCGTGCTACAGCAGCCCCCGGACTCGGATAGAAATAAAGGAGGATGATTTGTTTCTAACTTTTGTTCAGAAGAATGAAGGGAACAAGGGAAAGCTTTTCAACCGCATGTAAAAGAGCGATTAGCGATGATGTTATAATTGCTGTAAACTCTCCTAGTTAATTAAGCGCTTGTATTTCATCAAGAAACTTCTCCTCGAGTGCGCGCGAGAATCCAGAATATTTTTTTCTGCTGAAGTTATTTTACGAAACAATTTATACTATAAAAATAAAAGTAAGAATAAGAATAAGGAGAAGAAGTCATAATAATTCTGTGGGATTAAACCATCTTTACAGACAGGAAGACTGAAGCAAATAGGCTGGACATAAAAAAAATGCCTACTAATTTATAGCGTTTGCCCAGCAGACTGTACGTAGCAACCAAGAAATTTGAAAAATTATCGAAGTATAAAGACCTGTAAATCGAAATAGAAAAATGTGAAAATGAAAAGCAAGAATAGTACTAGTAAGTAGGAATGATAAAAAAAACAATACAATACATTAAAAAAATCACTGAAACTCCAGGCTTAAGATAAATACAAAACTTTATCTTGATAAGTACAGCCCATACACTAAAAGAACTTTGTCAATGTAACGCTAGTGATGTTATGGTAGTTTGAAAAATAAATCATGAAATGTAGCCATAATAACACACCACTACCTGCTTTAAGTTTTCCCGCAGACTTTCTAGGTAGTGTGAAAATAGCGAAAATCTAAATATAATAATAATAATAATAATAATAATAATAATAATAATAATAATAATAATAAAGAATCTTGTTAGGGAGATGAAGAAATTATGGAACATGAATGTAGAACTAATTCCTGTTGTAATGCGCTTGGAACACCATCTAGAAAACTACTTAGGGTGAAGTGGAACTGAAACCAAGTTTGTAGACTTTCAGAAACTACTCTGCGGGGATTTCCTAAAAGGTTTTTGAGTTTTGAGGAGCCTTGTTGACAGTATGCCTTAGGTTATAAGACCAAATCTAAATTTGACTGGGAGCAACCCGCTTAATAGGCGGATAGATAATGAATTCAGTCAATACACAAATATAGAAAGTGGCGTAAAACAAGGATGTACCTTCTCACAAGTGATCATGGAACAGGGTGCGCTAGAAGTAATTTCACACAACACCGTCCAGTAAAAAGAAGCAAAAAAGATTGCATTGCGCCAATGTTCCATATCGTATGTCCTTTTCTTTTAAATCAGATTCCCCAACTAAGTGTTCCAAGAATTGGGATCCAAGATAATACTTCTAAAACACAAACTAGGAACTGGAATTGGAATAAAAGCAGTTATGGCACCTACACTGAATCCATCATAATAATTCTATATGTGGAATTAGTAAATACTAAACACTTCGAATACATCGGAGGATAGATCAGTTATAACAAATTTAGTACAAAAGAAAAGGATATTAAATATAGAATAGTCTGCGTCAGAGGTAGTTTCGCTCAATATCGCACATTGCTACAAAAAGAAAAAAAAACTTATCGCATCGGGACTTTCATATGGATGTCATGCATGGTGCCAAACCCATTCAAAAATATTTAAATGTCAGCTGTATACAACCGATTTCTAAGACCAGCGGTTAAAAAAAGGATTCGTTAGACAATCTGGACTGGCGCTACAGATTCACGAAGAACTGTACCAAATAACAGAAGTCACATCGCTTGAGGACTACCAATTACACCAATATTCCTTTTCCTATGTCGTTTTCAATTAAATAAGATTCTCCAACAAAGTGTTCCAAGAAATGGGACTCAAGTTAAACCTTTTTAAACTATGGTCTGGAATGGGAAGGAAAGCAGTATTGGTACCTACACTGAATCCATGATAAACATTTGGGATGTAGAATTAGTAAATACTAAACACTTCAAATACCTCGGGCTATGGATCAGTTATAACAAATTAAATATGGAATAGGCTGCGTCAGAGGTAGTTTCGCCCAACACCGCACATTGCTACAAAACCAAAACATTAACCTTGCAACGAATCGCGTTTTAAATAGACTCGTTAGATTGAGACTTCCATGTGGATGTCATGCATGGAGCCTAACACGTACAGAAATACCTAGACTGTCAGCTGTATACAACCACTTTCTCAGATCAATGGTTAAAAATGACTTTGAGCGAGTGAAGCCTGTAGGTGTTGGCGGAAACATAATTGTTTCAAAATTGTGAACTGGCGCTGCAGAATCACAAACAAAGAACAGTACCAGATAACAGAAACTACATCAATTGAGGACTTTCAACAGAAGCAACAAACAAAATTGATATCACATGTAACTCGAAAAAAAAATAAGGACATAATCAAGATGTTGACATTCCACCCTAAATAAAAGGAAACCTCCCATCAGTATTGAAAAGAGTGATAACATCGACTGCACTTGAGAAACCTATTTCCCTGATAATTTGTTTTATGATAAAGATTTTATAAAATTCAACTGACAACAGTACTGGCTACACGGTTAATAAAAGCCCTGTGTTTCCATTTATGGAAACGGTTAATTATTATTAGTATTATCAACACAGCGAAACGATCCTAAGAGAAATAAAAGTCCTACCAGGATTTATTCTTGGCGGATATTCTTAATAACATGCAATATACGCCATGCATACGACCCAATGTTGATAGTAGATACAGAAAGGAAATCACAGGATCTCGTACAGGAGATAAAAAAGGGAAAATTAGAAAAAGGAATAAACATTAATTATAAGAAGATAGAATGTATGGCTGTCAGCAAGAAGATCCCAAGATACGAACTATAAATTGGAGATGTCAAACTCAACCAAGTACAACAATTTTAATTTCTGAGATGTGTTTTAATAGAGGATTGAAAATGCGACACCCAAATCCGAAGGCACATTGGAATAGCGAAAGATGTCTTCCTAAAGCTAAGTAATATATTAAGAAACAGGAAGTTTTCATTAGAAATAAAGAAAGATTGCTCTGTTATTATGTAATATAATACCTGCTCTATGGCAGTAAATACTGGACAATGTCTTTACAGTTAGAGATAAAACTTTATCCAATCGAAATGTGTTTCCACAGAAGAATGCTGAGAATGCAATGAATTAAATATACGAGCAACAAAGAAGTTTTCAGGAGAATGAAAACAACAAAGACACTTATACTCAATATCAGAAAGAGACAGTTGAAGTTTCGAGGACACATAATGAGGAAAGAGGGCTACGAGAATTTGACACTCCCAGGACATATTGAAATCAAGAGGGACAGAGGAAAAGTAAGTTTACCTACATTACAAGCTTGCATAAATGGGCGGCAGAGCATGGACTGGGAAGGATAATAAGAAGATAAACAGAACTACAAAAGATAGGAAGTTGTGTAGAGGCATAATCACCCACGCCCTGAAGGGAGACTCCACATAGAAGAAAAGAAACTCCAGAAAGACCGAGGGTTGTTCAGGCTACATCGCTGTTGTGTGTCTGTAGGATAACTGAAGAATATTTTGGAAAGTTAAAAGGGAGGTGAGGATTATACAGGTGATGAATATACATGTTTTATTGCCTTTAAGCAAAGAAACGTAAGTGGGGCAAGATATAAGACACTTGCTGCAAGACATAAACGCAAATTCGAATTTATTTGACATCACGGTTTGCGTAATATGCACACACATACACACAGGCAGACACAGAAGAAAGAAACACATTTGGTATATATTGACTTAATTTTCAGTGTTTCTAGTTGACACACTCGCACACACAGACTTTGAGCTTTATATATTATACATGCGTGATACTAGTGGAAGCAATTGAAAAACTTGAACAATAGCCACTTGATCAGAATGAACTTTTGGCCAGAGATTAAAAACTTTTATCCGTTTTATTTTCGTTTATTTGAGATCGTAAATCGCAACAGTCAAATAGACAAAACAATAAAATTGAAACGACGTTCTTAAATGAAGATCGGTATCTAGAACGGATGAGTTTTTTTCCCTGCATTTGTAAACCTAATAGTATTCAGCAAAATCTATGCCACTCATTTTTTTGTGAAATTATAGATCGAGAATCATGACATTTAGATTATGAGGTTGGATCTGTACATCTGTAGCCAAACATGTAGTTGCTTGAATTTTGATCTGGAACGTTCATTGTATAACGTCCGATGTACTTGATTAACAAAAAAAGGACTGGATTAGCAGTACTGAAAAGTAAATAAGTTATGTTGAAAAATAAAAAAACATTTTTATTTTATACTAAAATTCAAGGCCAGAGAGGCAGTCAAGCTAGAAGATTCTGAATGAGGCGTGTGATATCAATGAAAGATGAGGTACTTGGAAATGAAGATTATGAGGATGTGGAGAAAAGAGATAAAGATTGAACTTCGTCTTGACGATGATAAATATTTTAATGCTGAGGGAAACACCTACGGGGTGGACAAAATTGCACTTCTTATGAGAAAACTAATCTACGTTGAGCGTTCTCCTTTACTTGGAACACGGCTCTAAGTTAAGAAGAAATATTGTTTTTGGTGGTATAAAACTGTTTCAGGTGATGAAGGAAAAATATGTCGCAAATCATCGTTGCAAAAACGAAAGTAAAGCATATAGCTCTCGCCATTTCTCGTTCTGATAATCTAACCAATGTTCAGTTATTGGTTGACGAAAACAAAATAAACTTTACTGATGTGAATTGGGTGATCTCTATGAATTTATAAGTCCTACCTCTAGTGAAAGCCGAATAATTTCTTCACGTCTAAAGAGGTAACTTGGGACAACAGAGATGTGTTTCAACAGAAAGATTTTGAGAATACTACGGACAGAATATGTCACTAAGGAGGAAGTTTTAAATAAAATGGGAAGAAAATGGAAACTTGCATTTAGGTTCAGAAAGAGACAGTTGAAATTTCTGGGACAGATAATGAGAGAAGTGGGCTTGGAGAATTTGACACTCACAGGCCATACTAAAGGCAAGAGATATAGAAGGAAACAAGAAGAAACCAAGATTATGTAAATAGATGGCAGAATATGATCTGGAAGGGATAAAAAAGGAGTTGTGGAGACCCATGATCTTTCAGAAGTGATGCAACACATGAAAAAAGAAGAAATAGTGTTACGTTTTTAATTTTCTAGAACAGTTGCCGATTTGGGCATATATCATTAAACCGCATTATGAAATCTCAGTTGTTTGCACAATTCACAATAGACCCCAATTCCTACCCATTCGTGTCTTAATTTCAATCTTGGCTCATTTGCTATATTCAGTTAATATATAAATATACTCCAGATGCAAAGAACTGTCGCCACAGGCTTTACCTCTCCTCAGGCACCAGATAATGACGTACCTAGGGGAAGTTCCAAAGGTGGGTAGAGGGAACTGAGTAAATCGAGGGGTCGTGCGAATAAATATCTATGAAGTGTTCTCGAGGATTTTTCCAGGTGGCATTAACGGTTCTTCATTTCGTAATTTGGCTGCCCAAACAGACCCCAAATCACTTGATAATTACTCAAAACGAAGTGAGATTTAAAAATGATACTGACAAACAGATAAGGTTATGCGTAATAGGGACGACATTTTTGATAAATCTATGCTTTCTTTTCATAAACGTCTATTAAAACTGCAACAGCTAATGATTATTGTTAAATATTTTCTTTATTTCTCGATAGTCAAAACACCAATCTTATCTAATAACATTTCAGACGAGATCAAGGACAGTTACTATAAATACAAGAATATTGACATTTATTTTCAAATTTGTCAAAATTCGGACACAATTTTGAAAATGTTTATGAACAATTCCAGCTTGAATGTTTTTGTTTTGACATTCCACAAAACTATATCATTTGTTAAACAAGCGTATTTGAAATGTGTCTAAATCTCGCAATAATTTAAATTATTTCCTTGTTTTAAATTGTTCGATTCAACACATAAAATAAAGTCCAGGTTTTCTTTTATTTCTTTTATCTAATTTTTCAGAAAAATAAAGTTGATTTTATTTACCAATTTTATGATACAGCGTGCGGTAGAAAAACTTCCCACATACAACACCAGAAATACCTCCCATAGTATATCATTATCTGTATGAAGATACTGGTAATAATAGCAAGACATTAGCTACATGAAGAGACAATTGCAACTAATGTCCTACCATTATGTAGGGTGGGTATAATGTCACACCCTCATTTTTACTTTTTATTTTGTTTTAATGGAAGAAACATTTCTAAAAATAAATTCATTGAACAATAAATAAAGATTTATCAGTTTGTACCACTTCTTTAAGTGCCGTGTCTCCATTTTTTTCTATTTTCTATGCATATTTAGTTATACACATCTGTGTATAGTCAATTATATGAAAAGTGTTTTTTCATTAGTTGCAAATACGATAAATTATAAATTTTATGTGTACGAATATTTTCCCCCCACATTTTATATATATCTATATCTATATCTATCTATCTATCTATCTATCTATCTATATATATATATATATATATATATATATATATATATATATGTATATATAAACATATGTTTATATATATATATATATATATATATATATATATATATATGTATATATAAACGTATGTTTATTTCACAGACTTCATATGCTATTTCACAGATTGCATTGCCGGTCATTTTAAAAAAAACACTTGAGATAAGTTAATTTACCATACTTTTCTATGGTTATTTTCTAAGCATAGTATGGTTCACCTAGTGAGGAACGTACTCGCTTTTCAGTCGTAACTAATCTAGCGAGACCAAGTTTGCTAATCACTACACCACGTCGAGGTGCCCCACCATCTTGTTCTATGTGGGTGTCCCAGTTACGTCACGACTGTAAGTTTATCGCTTTTTATGGTCTTTAGATTTCTTTAGATTTTCTGTTATAAGCAGTGGAGTATTACCGTTTTGTGCGTATTTCGGATACGTTTCCAGGTTGTTAGGTTTTTACTTTTATTTTGGCTAGTCTCGTCTTGTTAGAATAAATATGCGTGTATGTCTGCATTGTAAGATGATGTTTTTCTATGTGCTTGCTGGTATATAAAATATATTTTAGGCCTTACAAAAAACAAAACAAAAAAACCGTAAAACAAACGACAATATAAAGGGCACATAGCTTCAGAAAAAGCCGAGCCATCTAAGATCGACTTACAATTTTATACAATTACAGCCTATAGAAGGCAAATGCAAACAAGGTTTTGGGTCAATTTGTTTTTATTAATTCGATCTTATATATAGATTCATGTTATCTACAATAAACATGGCTAAGTAATATATAAATACGACTATCTATCTATTTCAGTGACATATCTATCTATCTATCTCTCTCTCTCTCTCTCTATATATATATATATATATATATATATATATATATATAAATGTATATCTTAATCATTTCACATCTATCTATCTATTTCAGTCTGTTAATATTTATCTGGAGACACAGATGTTTAATTATATATATATATATATATATATATATATATATATATATAATCGTCTGTAGATAGCTTAAAGCGTTATACAGATGATTATACTGAAACTGACAACTACAATGCAGTGTGATACAGCGTATGTATATATAAAAGTGTACACCAAGCGGATTGATGCAGATCTCATTATCCGCTTGCCTTTCCAACATTCATAATACCAAAACACCATTCAATTCTGACTATATGTGCCTTTATTTTTGCTCACCTAAAAATGAGGTGATCTGATAAAAAACGAAGGTACGTCCCATGCATTATACTCTCTAGCAGACTGATGTGACCTGTGGAAAATCCGAGCAGACATCGACCAGCAATCCAAGAACGAATGAAATACAAATATCGAAATAAGACAAATATTAGTGGATCATATCCAATTATCCTAGAACATCTAATGCAAGGAAAGACTCAATACACATGAATCTACTATTATATATTATTTATTATTATTCAAAATAAACAGCAAACATTAAATAAAATATCCTTCAGGAGACGGTAACTTGAAGTGTATATAATATTTTTAATGCTCGTGCATGCACACACAGACACGCACACAGACACAGATACACAAACACACACACACATTTATATATATATATATATATATATATATATATATATATATATATATATATATATATATATATATATATATATATGTATATATATATATATATATATTAAAGTTTAAAAACAAAGTTTGAAACAACTCCTATACTTAGCATGGGATCAACTTGACAGAAGAGTCAAAGGAATGAAAACAAGAAAAAAGAATGTAATCAATTATCACGCTTATACATTGAGAAACTTTTGTAAAGAATACCAAAAATTTGTGCTGCACTTAATCAAGGCTAAAAGAGGATGTTTTGACGGGAGCAAAATTTAATCATAAAATGTTTTCTCTTGTTGTCATGATACAATTTCTAATAAAAAACTTTTTAACCATATATAATAATTTTGTCTTATTTAAGTTACAAAACACTACTTTTGCAGCCAATTACTAAAATTGCCAGGCGTCGCCTCAAACTTTTGAACTGTAGATTATACATGACATATTGTTAAAGAAGAATATGAACTCTCCGGTAATCTCCGTACATATTTTTCTTTAATAAGATTTCTTGAATATTCAGGCCTGTAGATGAAAATAAATAAAAACACTATTTAACACACACACACACACACACACACACACACACACACACACACACACACACACACACACACACACATATATATATATATATATATATATATATATATATATATATATATACTGGGTCAATCTAATATATTAATTTTGGGGGCCAATTTAAAAAATTACCAGGGCCCTATTAAACTTTTGAACTGTAGTGTATATATATATATATATATATATATATATATATATATATATATATATATATATATATATACACCCACCGGCAGGATTGTCTACATATTTCTTTAATAAGATTCCTTGAATATTCAGGCCGGTAGACGAACATAAATAAATACACTGTTTTATATATACCACCAGCGATATAACAAATTTGAAACAATATATATTTACACACACACACACACAAAACCCACACACACACACACACACACACACACACACACACACACACACATATATATATATATATATATATATATATATATATATATATATTTGTGTGTGTGTTTGTTTAAAATAGGCGACAGAATTCTGACAGTGATTTGAAGAGACTAATGGCAAACGTTTCATTGAAACTAGATTTGATTACGTGTTTCGCCTTTCTAGGCTTCATCAGATCCAAAAACGAAAGAAAGTGATGATGCTCTGTTATCACTATCCTTATCTTTTTTAATGAACTTTATTCTGTTAGTTACGCCATTTCAGACAATTATAGAAATGACACATGCTGCGCGAGTTGAATCACTCGCATTACCCCCGTATTGTCGACATAAGAAGGAAGTCTCACTCGCCAGCTTTTTCTCAAGTACTGCTACACTGTTGAATAGCCCTACCCTCTTCAATCAAGGGTCAATCGTTATCTATCCACCTTATCCTGATAATCATCAGTTCGTCATAACCCCTTCCTATCATATCCTCTTTCATTCATATCACACACCACATTCAGTATAACAATTTTAATAGTCAAACTGTAACTTGAGTAACTCTTGACCCTTGTATTTCTTAAAAATGTCAGAAAAAGAAACTTATTGACCATCACACTAAGGCAGAATCCCAAAGTAGATATTTAGTAAGCTTAGCTCGGCGATCGCATAGGATAGTATTGTTGCATTACAGCTAACACCAGGCACCAAGTTCGTTCTCAGGGGCCAGTTTGTTTCAGTCAAACGCTTGTGCTTTAAAAACACCTCTTTGATCAGAACATTACCCATAAAATAACACCATGAGATGACTGTAGCAGTGGGAAAATTGTATTCTAGTTGTAGCCTTCTACTGTAGACGAACGAGGCAGAGGTGAGGCGTATTGAGGTGCGACAGTCTAACGCAGCAAGCGATTTCTTGTCCTTTTCTATGCTTTCAGTATCCTTTCTGTGTTTTACTGCCAGGAACCACTGTCTTATAAAGAGC